>OX387422.1:83906192-84097292 GCA_947563755.1 Lochmaea crataegi | reverse complement strand
GAAACGAAAAACATTCGCTTGTGAGGGTTGTGCCCTGTACTCGAGTAGGTGAGTTCAGTCCATAGAGAAATAATAAGAGAGGTTTTAAAACATATGGAAGGAGCTGGAACAAAGTTTGTGCGCAACCTGTAGCGCATGGCGCTTCACCGCAACTTGCTGAACTAACAAACCCTGCCTCCCACTACACGAAACTTGTCATTTTCAAATTTTCAACATTATTTACATTTTATATTTATCGTTGGAATTTTTCAATTTATTAATTTCTTGGCATTTCTGCAAAGTGCATCAACTATTCTAATTATTAGTATTAGTTATTATCACAGGATTCATTATCATTTATCATAGGTTAGTTAAAAAAGCATATTTTTACTTTTAACGTTTGAGGTTAGGTTTTCATAAAATAATGTAAAGATTATTTTTCATTTTATCGTTTTTTTTTGCAGACAATAACGAAGATTTTCCATAAGTTCTTGTCCCAAAATATGTAGGAACTAAGTACGGTACTAGATGTAATAATGTAATTTAGGATGTAGTTGTAAGTTGAAGGTACCTACTACTTACATATGTGAAGTGCTTCAATATTTTGAACATTGTATCATTTATGTGCTTGCTGTCTAATATTTGTGTGTGCTTCAAGATGCCTCCAGGTAGATTAGTGTATAAGTGTGCAGATGAGAATCAGTTTCTAGTCCTAGTTATTTAACCTGATACCTATTTGATGTTAATTTTTATGCAATGTCCATGATTATTGATGGTAAGTTCAGAGAATTCTGGTAGACTATTTGAATAACTGGCAAATGGAATGGCAACTATTTGTTCCATATTAAGATATAATTGTAATTATGACTCAGTATATTTGGATCAGTCTTGACCAGCATAAATAATGGAGACAAAAGACAAATCTATAAAACAAGGGATATAAAACAAGTGTTTACCGTAACCGAACACACACTAATAGGTATTTAAATTTTGATACAAGAAAATTAAATTAAAAGTCAAATACTTGATGTGTCAATTCATACAATACATACATACAATACATTCATACATACATACAAAAAGTAAGACAATAAGAAGTTAAAAAAAATTCAGCATTTATCTTGAAAACCAGTGCATACTATAAAATTCATAGACCTTAAGACCGTATTCTTAAGATAAAACTAGTTTCACATATTTTTCTTCATGCCTAGTATGTATATTAAATTTTTTATTGCTGTAAGCTGTAAGAGACCAAGATTTACATGTTTTTACAAAAGTATTACTACCTAGTGAATTAAAATATATTGATATTTATTAGATTAAGTTGGAATTTGTTATTGTTTTGTTTATTTTTAAATCTTTTGGGCTGTTTTTATAGAAATAAGTATTGTTTTTTTATCGAGACCTAGTTTGTTTAAACTTAAGAATAAAACTGTGATTAATTTGATTATTTGTTGAAGGCTGTTTTTTATGTATTGGATTTATTTTATATTGACTGTTTTTTTAGTAAGATTATTTGTTGAAAGCTGTTTTTTGTGTATTTGATTTATTTTATTTTAACTGTTTTTGTTTAGTTTAGTTTAGCCTCTGACTGATGGTGCCGAACTTATCCATCAATACCTAGTGAATTAAGATATATTGATATTTATTAGTTTAAGTTGGTAATTGTTATTGTTTTATTTATTTTTAAATCTTTGAGGCTGTTTTTTATAGAAATAAGTATTGTTTTTTCATTGAAACCTAGTTTGTTTAAACTTAAGGCTAAAACTGTGATTTATTTGATTATTTGTTGTCATTGTTGTTGTTTTTTTTATGTATTTGGTTTATTTTATTCTAACTGTTTTTTTTAGTAAGATTATTTGTTTGAGATTGTTTTTTTTGTATTTGATTTATTTCATTATTTATTTTCTATTGACTGTTTTAGTATGTTATTTTAGATATTTTATTTTGTGAAAGATGTTAAATTAATATTTTCTCACTTGCAAAGGTTTTTTTTTATTCTCCTACCATAATTCCCTATAATATTATAATATAGCTAATAAAATATTTGCAGCTGAATGATTTAGCACAATAATGTTATTTTTTAGTATTTTAAGCCTCGACTTAAAAGACTAGGAAACAAATAATATTAAAGTACAAAATCATTTAATTGCAAATATTGTACAATATTACGCGTATCCTGAAAGCTTAAAAATTCAAAAAGCGCGCGTCTTAAGTGATAGTTCATACCTGTAGCCAAGGTAGGCGCTAGTGGTAACTCTGTGCCACAGAACACTACACGTTTAACACCTCTCTTATTTTTTATTTCTCTATGGTTCAGTCAGAGACTGGATTCACGAAACATAGTCGCGCCCCCTACTTTAATTTCTGTGAGAAATAGTGAACGAAAATTTTTCCAATAAAAAAAAATTATTTTTCACTTTTTAGTGCATTTCCTAATAAAAGTGTGTAATTTAAAAAGTTTTTTTATATTTTTTATTTGTTAATATTTTTTGTTGACTTACTTTTTTTTAGGTGAACATGTAACTCTACTTACACTGAATTAAAAACTCGTTGATCTGGATGGAATCAACATGTCTGTTAGTTCACTGGCTAATGTTTTAAGGGAAGTAAAATTCAGATGGCCAAATTGCAGTATTTCCAATAGAAAATATCTTATGGAACGACCACATGTAGCTCAAAAAAGATCACATTTTCTGCGAGAATTTAAGAACAATAAGAGTTCTCCTTACCCTCTACTGCCTGTTTTCTTGGACGAGACCTGGATTTTTAGTAAGGGGAGTTTTCGCAAGAGTTGGCAAGACGGTAGCACACAGGCAGTAAGAAAGACGAGTGGTGAAGGTGTACGGTACATTATTTAACATGCAGGTTCTGAGAAGGGTTTCGTCTAAAATTGTAGTTTGATTTTTAAAAGTGGGAGTAAATCTGGTGACTACCATGATTCGATGAATTCGAATAACTTCGAAAAATGGTTTGAAGCACAGCTTCTGACGAATTTAGAAGAACCTTCTTTAATAATGGACAATGCGTCTTACCACACAAGTTTAGTTGAAAAAATCCCTAATTCATCTTGGACTAGGCAATCTTTAATTGATTGGTTACAAGAAAGGTGTATACCTTTTCCAGCATCTAGGATGAAAGAAGAAATTATGAAAATTGTGAAGAAACATATACCGGCTGAAGAATACATTAGATAGACTGGTTCTTCAGCTTGGTCATCGTATTTTGAGACTACCTCCCTATCATTGCCAATTCGATCCAATAGAAATGGTTTGGTCCGAGCTCAAACGGTATTACGATGCTAAGATAACCTCTGTTGGCCGTGTAACTGCAGCAACAATAATAAATGTTTGGCAAGAGGCAATTGAGCCGGTGTGAACAAATAAATTTAAGTTACTGCCGTACTGCCAGTATTTTAATTTTTATTGGGAGTCCTGGAGACTGTATTTTGTGTGTTTTTCTTAAAGTTTTAACAACACAAATAACAGCCAGTATGCGTTCTCGATTTATTTTATGGTTGACCTCCTACAGAAGTGCAGGAGTCCTAGCAGCATGATGGAAGTAACAAGACGGACTTCTGCATTGCATCGGACTGTATTACTACCAATTGGGGCCCTACAATCAAATATACTATATTTTATATATTTTAATAAAATGTGTTAAGACTGGTTCGTTTTGAGGATTTTAATCACTCACAATGTTCCGCTTCTTCAGTTATGGCTCCACTAATTTTGTGTATCAAAAAGTCAGAAATCTAGTTACAATGTCAACTATTCGGTGCGAGGGAAACGACGCTTTACAAAAAATCTGCAAGAAAACCCGAACAAAAATCAAAATTCAGTTAGAACAAAAATTTCCTATTATTTTAATTATATTATTGTAGGTTACACCAGAAAAATGGAAAAAATATGTTAGACATGCCCAAAACATTATTGAGGAATATTGGGAAACAGCAAAAATTATTGACGCTAGTGATATTTCGCCTGTAATTGTTGACTTGAATGAGTCGGAATGTGAGTCAGATGGGGACTGCGAAAATTGAACTTTCATAATCCTGTTCTTTTTAATTTTTTATCACTTGGTTGGTTTCTTGACTATTTACTCTGTTTATGTTTGTCTTCTGCTGAACGTGTAACTGAAGATAGAACACTCTAGTTAGTGTTTGGAAAGAAGCTATTCAATGTGGACGTAGCTTTAAAAAGTTTAAAGTTATAGAATAATATATATTTTGTTAAATTTGCAATACACAACCTGTACATATTTTAATGAACATCAAATACATGGGGTCAGTAAAAACATCAATGAGACAGTGGCCTAATTTAAACAAATAAAACAATAAAATTCACTAACAATAAGAATTATAAGTGAAGAATAACTTTTTCCATACAACTTAAGAATAAAATAGGGTCCCATATGGTGCAGACTTAGTTGAACATGCTGTATAATTCTTTTGCAGGACTATATTTACCAATATTAAATTATTTTAATATGTAAATTGAATATAAAATTTGTTTTATTTTGCAGTATTATGATATCCCAAGTATTATTAATTTCATAGCCATTTCGAATTTGGCTGAATACGATCCTGATGATTTTATTTATCAAATTAAAGGTTAGCTATATGTCAAAATAACAAATAGAATATCGACATACCCAAAACCCGGATATACCTACATTCACAAAGGATGACGCACACCAAGAAGGATATTATATGAGTTATATTAAGAGGAGTTAGTATTTTAATGATAATGTCAGTTGAAAATAGTCGCGTGTTTCAATTTCGATCTGGGACCCTATTCTTGACTGAGGGAGTAGAGGATCACGAGAGAACAAATATTTTGTCTTTATTTTGATTGGTTACTCTGTCACTGCAGTGACAAAGACAGAATATCCGTTCTCTCGGGAAGCTTCACTCCCTCAGTCAAGAATACGGCCCCTGATAAGTTGACAAAACGCGTGTTCAGCAGGAAACTGATGATCGCTCCGGTAGCGCTACGTTGTGATGAACGCGATCAACGTCTAATTGTGTCCTATTAAGAGCTTTCCGTTGATATTTTAAAGTTTATCATGGATACAGAATAGTAAAATGGAGTTAGCAGATTGTCTAATTTTTAACCATGCGTTAAAATTTGACATTTGCCTACAGAATTGCTCCTATAGTATTTTATAATAATCATTAATAATGTAAAGGTACATTTTTTGGATCCTTAAGAGATTGCTTCCGTAAACTCCTCAAAATGACCCAATAAAAAGTCAAATATTCTGATATCCAAGTTTACCTGTCCTTAAATGTTGTGGGTATAATTATTATAATGTGGATAGGCAACTAATTGAATAGAAGCCTTTTGGAAAGATGAGGTTCACCAACACTTGAAAGTTTTTGAAAATGGTAATGCTAGTGAGTTTGTATCCCCAACCAATTTTTTATTAATTTTCAAGGACAAAATGAACAAAATATTTTGTTAACTCAAAATTTCAATTCAGACTTGGCCAAAACATGGATATTTTTCGACAGCAGCTGTGGCTCAACCTCGCGACTTAGGTTTGTGGTGAGTGGGTCTGTTAGGCTACCCTATGAGACTTGCAAGGGTCTATTGTAGCTCACATCTAATAGTATTTGACCAAACAAATGAATCTTCTCAACAGAGCCGATTAACTTATTTGGTGAATTATAATTCAAGTTTGAGGGCGAGAGAGAGACACACGATCAAACTTTTGTCACAATTTCACTTTCTACGTTGTTATTTATCACAATCACAGCAATTTATTTTTCTGTTAAATCATAATTAAAAAAAAAACGAAAGGAAACATATTTATACCTACCGTACATTACGTAATCGTAAGATAAATCAGCCTACTTTCATATCACTATTAATTAATATTTTATTCGCTTATCTTGAATGCACCACATGCAAATCAGATTATCTAATACTTTCTCTTGTAAGACGACCAAGTTCATTATTAATTCGGCTGTAACAAATTCTAATACCTGTGTTGTCATAGTTATAAATTACGTTACGTGGTGTCTCACTTTATTGTTTGATAGTAAGAAGTTCATTTTAAACTTGCTCCTGACTATAAAAGGGCATTAACTGTAGTACGAAAAAATCAAAGGAATAATTGAACGATCTTAAGAAAAAATTAGAACAAAATATTGTTTGTCTATCGATATTAAGCATTGAAACTTTATTTATTCCTTCAAGTTTTACAAAAATAAAGCCACCGCGAACGCGAAAAATGGATGACGCTGAAAGTATGTATAGTTTGGCAAACATAACTGAAGCTGTGGAAGGAATGCGGTCGAAAACATTCGATATTGCCACGTTTAACTGTGAAAAAGTTAAAGTGCTAAGTATGTAGTGATAATAATTAGAAAATGGACTTTTTATTATTAACAATATGTTAATAATGATTAAACGTTAGTTCTTTAATGTGCTTGTTTCATTGGATTTTGTCTATTAACATTATTTTTTCAATTTCTGAATATTAAAAGATGAACACTTTTCCAAAGATGTTATGGGTTTCCGTCAAGCCGGCAACGTCGTGCGAAAATCATAATTACCACGCCCTCCGGACTAACTTAATTGGTGAATATTTATCGAAACGCCGTTGCTAAGTAACCACCTGACTTCCTATTGGCAAGTGCGTGCGTGTGTTCTTCCCTCTCACTTCGACAATTGACTGACATTGATTATCCACTGGCGTTTATAATGTCAATATTTTCCGTCGTATTTTCAGTTTTACTTGGTATCTTATTATTACGTATCCATATTGAATTCAAGTACGATTTTTAACAAATAGGTATCGTGTTTTGAAAAATACCTTACCTTTAAAGCAAAGCATAAATCAGTTTCTATATATAATTATTATATAATAATTATTATTATTTTTAATACTTTTATAAAATAGGTACCGTACGCCATTGGTACGTTTATGACAGATATCAGCCATGTTTCCTCGTTCCTTACCGATTCCGCGTAGCTTCAGGTAGACTTACCAAACTATAGCAACCGGACCCAACCGTCGTTACCTTTTCAATTAGGGAACAGCAAAAAGCAATTATTTTCCACAATAATGTTCGATTTTCTATATGCATCACACAAATTTGATTTGTTTTTTTTTGAGTACTCTACTGAAGCCGATGCCGTCTACAGTGTTAAAAAAATAATGAAATATCACAAAAAATTTTGTTAGTTCTATACGCATCATAGAAATTTGATAAAACTTTCTCTGAGTACTCTAATAATGAAGAAAAAAACTTTTTTACCCTGCACTATGAGAAAGTTGAATTATACCAGCTCTATGGAGACGAGAAAGTTACCTTTTCTACGGCTAGCCGAGAAAATAAATTTTACGTTTCCACGCTAGCTGGCGCCCCAATTGACAAATAAACACCATTAAACTCCAGTATAAAAATAAATTGTTAGCAGTTGTCAATGTCTGCAAATTCAATCATAAGTTGTCGTATTTTGAAGTTAACTTGTCAGTTATGGAGCCTGAATCAGATGAAATAATGTATCTCACTCCGCCTGAAATAACAGATAGAGTTGACCAGGTCACGCTTGACTTATTACCGGAAACATCGAAAGCGAAATACAACCTCCAATACAAGCTATTCATGAACTGGTGTGCCTCCAAGCAAGTAAAACAATATAGCGAAAATGTAATTTTAACGTATCTATTTGTCCAAATTATCAAAAAAATACAAATCGCCAACACTGTGGTCAATAAATTTTATGCTAAAATCTACATTATTAGTGAAAGATAATGTTAATATTGAAAAGTATACAAAAGTGATAGCTTTTTTAAAAAAGCAGTCAGTCGGGCACATTCTCAAAAAATCAAGAATATTTGAACAGCAAGAAATTGAGAAATTTCTCCGTTTAGCTCCTGATGAAATATATTTGCAAGGAATATCTTTCGTTAACTGTACTATACATCCGATTTTTAATATCACTTTAAAAAATAATGATTAACAGTAATGAATTTCATATTATAAATAAAATTTTTATATAAAATATTACCACCATAATTATTATGTAGGATAAAAACAGTAATGAATTTCATATTATAAAATAAAATGTTTATAGAAAAAATATTACCAACAATTATTGTGAAGAATAAAAAATCATATGTAAACCACGGCATTAAAGTGCTTTTTTCAGGCCTCAAGAAGTGGCCAGGCTCATCTTCTTTCGGCCTGAATACTGCCTAGGTATACAATATACTATTAGTATTAACGGCTGCTAAAGCCACCTTCATCTACACCGTTAAAAACAATAACGAACTATTAAATTTACCCAAAAACGTTCCGTAGATTCCGCATCATAGAAATTTGATAAAACATTTTCCGAGTACTCTTATAACCAATACAAACTTTCAGTATGATCTGCTACTAAAGCCGTCGCCATCTACACTGCGAAATATTAAATTTCACTTAGATTTAGACTAAAGTCCTCACGTTCGCACTTGAGTGGCTTGTACTCTATTTGGGAAATGTTGAGACACTATAAAATAAGCAAAAGACAATGCCAAAGTGGAGATTATAATATACATCGTTTCAAATGTCCCCAAAAATCTCCATCGGAGACCATTGTGGTAAGAACATGAACTGGTGGTATTGCACATGGAGACTAGATAAGAGGGTCGAACTCATACGGAAAAATTGATCAAACCTGCCCTCAAAATCTTCTATCTAAGCAGTTTGTTTTTTCACCGTGGCGTCACAACTAAAAATCCAATACCATCTAAAAAACAGTAACCTTAGCTTTTATAAATGACAGTAGTCAAATAGTAAACTTTACTTACGACAAAAAAATTTAAAACGGGCAAGTTGTACGTTGTTAAAAATTATTGCAATAGTGGTTGGAAGTGCAGCTTATTTAAGACTTTGGACTTCATCCTAAACATCGCACGTCCTCTAAAAAAATGTCATACCACGGAAAAAGCAGTTTTGAGATATGAGCATTTTTTTAAGTTTTTTTAGACTATAGTGGTCACAAAATTATTTCTTAATATTAAATAGCTTTTTAATTTGGTGCTATATTTAAAAGCATAGGGAAGGATATCCTAAGAAGTGCACATTTAGATAATTTGATATTTTTGTGTTATGACAGTTTTTTAGAGGACGTGCGACATGTTAAACCATTTCACTATTCTGTTATAAGTTTTTGTAGTTCCTTCTGAAACGGTCTGCGTACGGTCCTGCTTTTAGCTTGTGGTTGTGGTGAAAAGTCTTAGAGTCTGAAGAATTATGACCTTCCGATTGTTTCAGAAGTCATACTGGGATGGATAAAAGGTTATTTGCTTTTTTTATAGTGATGTAGACTGTTATCGTTATTTTATGTGGTTAAGTGGAGTTAAGCGCTTGTTTTAGTATTATGTTATTAATATATGCTTTGTGGGATGGGGGATTTCCAGTTCGGAAGAAGATTTGACAGAAAAGTTGTACGAGTAGAGCTTCTGTTCTGTTCTGTAGAGTGGGGAGGGTGAGTTTAGGCCCACAGCACTTAGGCCACATGTGACCCATTGTACATCCTCCCGAGGAGTTGTCCTCCTAGATCATCGTCCATCCTGTCCTTTCCAGGAAGGTGGACAGGTCACTAGGAGACATCATCTCTTTTATATCGGCAGGTATAGGACAAGACTCACCGAACACACGCTCTCTTATTGACGATAACTCCGGGCACTCGCATAAGACATGCCTGACTGTTTCATCTTCTTGAACGCACATTCTGCAAAGAGGTGTGTCCAATAGCCCCAGAGTATGGAGGTGTTTCCTTAGTTGACAGTGGCCAGTCAGAAATCCTACTGTTAAGCGTGTTAAATACCAGCGTGGTTCAAACAGAGCTGGCAGGGATCTCAATTGCCACAAAAGAACTAACCAGAAAGAGAATTTCTGGCAAAAACATAACAATCTGCACTGACAGCAGACAAGCCCTATTAGCCTTGAACAGACAACGTGTTACATCAGGGCTAGTATTAGAGTGCCATCATGATCATGACGCCTCGGAAGATAACAATATTATCCTGAGTTGTGTTAAAGGGCACGACAGGAGTAAAGATAATCGCATTGCCGATTCTTTAACCAGGGAAGCGGCTGGACTAAAAATTTTAGGACCCTGTGACACCTACGGCCTGACGACTTCGACAATTGCGGAAATAGCCAAGATGCTCAATCCTAAAGAGATGGGATGGAATTAAAGAATGCAGTCTTGCTAGGGTCACCCTGGGCGACCCTGGGAAGCTGGTGCCGAAGAAATATTTGGAGATGACCAGGTAAAACGAGTAGAGCTTAGTATGCTACTTAACCATTACTTTGGATCTAGATATGAGGGTTAGGTGATGGATTTAGAAGGACGGTATTCCGTGGTTTTGGTTTGTAACTCCACATAATACACTGCTATAAATTTAACTCATTGCTTTGGCTCGGTAACTATTTCAGTGATATGAAACATCTGCAGGTACCATTTGTCGTAGAGCAATATATTATTATACGTTAGGTTTTCACTAACCTTAGTACGAAAATAACGCCGAATAGAGATCCGTGTACATTTATTGATAAAGTATTCCTAATATATAATTATTATTGTAACGTTTTAATTCCTTTGAAATCAAGATTTCACATTTGTATTGTTTATTTTCGGAACTGTCAAGCTATAGGTGACAACTTCGGAGAGTGATGTTTGTCAACAACAATCACGGGTGGAATATAACTGTTCCTATTCATCACTTTACTTAACGATAACTGAAATGGTATGAACTACACATGTTGTTTTGGTGGTCTCGAGACTTTGGTATGGTGGATCGTATTTCTTCATGTACCTATGATAGCCCTCCTGAGAGTGCATGGGGTGAAATATTTCATAAATCCTACACAAAACTTCACGACCTTGTTATTTCAGGTGTAACGAACGTTGTTAACTGTTTATTGTTCTATGTTCTCGCGTAAAACTGTAGATTGTTGACTAACTAGTGAAGTCACTGGATTTCGACATTATGGATGGTTATTACTTCTATTCATTAAGACGTTTTTCGGATTCATTGGGATTTTGTAATTTCAAGTAATTTGGGTGATCTTGTTCAGGATGGTATAAATAATGTTATAAATTTTAGTCACTTGGTGGCTGTAGGATTTATTAGGTAAATGATGGCGATCAGATGATTGACATTTGATAGGTTGTTGGATTCCGGCGTGAAGAGAGTGTAGCGTCACTTTTTGATTAGATCAAGCTGAAGGAATATGGCGAAGTAGAAAATCTTCAAAAATTTGTGTATGTATTGACCATCCGATGTTTCGGGCTTTTAATTTTAATTTTGGTGTGGTGTTGGAGAAGAGTAGATTTTTGGGACCAGGGAATTACTGGAATTTTGTGGTGGACCACACTCTACCTACGTTGTGGATTTGAACCTTTATGGAATTTATGGATTTGAACATTTTTGGAATTTGTGGGTTTAATCTCTAGGAAGGAGATATGTTGGAGAAACCTCCGTACCTGTATTAGTCAGAACTTTGATTTTTTGTCGAAACCCTTCGCGAAAGAAGGGTTCGGGTATTGGACCAAGGAGTACTACAAGTACCGTTTCAGTTGTTTTGAGTGGTTGTTCGGAAGGTGGTCCAAGTATCCAAGTATATTACTTACATAAAACTTCTTTTAACTTCAAATACTGTAATTTACTTACAAAATTTCGGAATTGGCTCAGTCCATTCAATAGTCTATTACCTATGATATAGGTAAACCTGAGGTGATCCCCAGAAAAAATCCAAGAAAAACAGATTGGGACAATTATAACAACTGCCTGAAAGAAAACCTAGCACATATCCAGAGAAAAGGGAGGGCTGGGCACCATCTCGATTTGGAAAATGAGCTTGAGGACCTGAACAGGGCAATAATCAATGTATTTGAATCGAGCTGCCCTCTTCAAGAACAACGAAGCAGCACCCTGGTGGAATAACATCTGTCAGAATTGAGATCTCAAATCCGGGACCTTTTTAATAGAGCAAAACTCACCGGAGACTGACAGTGATACGCCGATGTGATAAACACCTACTATAAGGAAATTAGAAAAGCTGAAAGAAATAGCTTCAGAAAATTCTGTGCAGATATAAACACAACACCTGCTGCGGCAAGACTCTACAAAGTCATGGCAAAAAGTAGGGAGTAGCCCAAATAGGGGAGATAATCCTCTCGAAGGTCATAACAGAGCTTCGAGAGAAAGTACGAGTACTACAATGGCTAAGCACATTTGTAGCAACGAAAGGTTGAAATGGGCTATGAACACCTTTTCACCTTTCAAGGCACTGGAAGCCGATAAGATTTTCCCAGCATGGCTCCAGCAAGGACAAGACGAAATTCTACCCCATTTGGTTAAGATCAGTCGAAGCAGCTTAGAGCTGGGTTATATACCAGAATCATGGAGAAGGGCAATAGTAACCTTCTTTCCAAAAGCTGAAAAAAGGTACACAACAAACCCCAAATCCTATTGACAACGAGAGAAAATATCTCTAAAATTCAAAGACTAGCCTGTATGTGCATTACAGGAGCAATGGCGCAGGAGCAAGTGAATATCATCATATCATCATTCACTCGCTGATATTAAAAATTATAATATTGGTTTGTCTTAATCATTACGTACGAATGTAAGATTGCCGAAAATTACAGGGGATTCAATTATGAATTTTTCAACTTACAATCCTTGTAGCTCTTGAATTAATCACTTTAGACCCCAAGTGTGCCAGTTAGTTGGAATTGTTCTATCAGGAGGAACACAGAAAGGCACAAATATACAGGTTGTCCCATTAATAATTTTGAATGCGACGTCACGTGACCAAAAACAAATACCTCATTGGGTAACACAATAACAAGAAAAGATGCAACATTTGCTATAATTTACACCCCCAAAATTATAATTATCTACTACTGCCCAATTCTGATATATTACTTGTCTTAATCGTCGTGGGACACCCTGTATATTTGACGATGATTTAGAGATAATGGAAATAATAGATTTTGGGCTCCCTAGAAAAGTGTACAATAGAAATCATCATTTTGAATTGGATGAATAGTCCTTCATCAGGCGATTTCTTCTAAAGAAAAATACCGTTGTTCATCTTTTAGACATGATAGAGGGAGAATTGAAGTATCCAAATGATATGTAAGTAAATGGAGGCACCTGGAATCACGAAAAAATGATGAAGATGCGGCAGCATTAAATTCTAAATACTTATTATTTAAAGTTTTTTATTAATTTTCTTACGACTTCTTGAACTTTACAATACAAATAGAAACATCAACAATGTCAAACTAATCAACGTATGACAGCAGTCAACTGAATTACCGAGGTTGCCAGATGAATTTCAAATGTAATCTAAGGTTAGTTAATGTTGGGTGGAACGACGGACGAAAGAATAAATATTATTAATAAACTATTTTACTAATATACTTTACACAATATATAATTCTGATATGATATATCATACGTCAGAATATTTTAAGCAAGTGTCAAATTAGAACACGGCATTGCTGATGTGATAGCCCATAGACTTACAACACTCCTCCTCACAGCACTAATGCAGAAGACCTAGTTTGACTCTCAGCATTGTTAATCTGGGTCCTGGTAATGCCTTCGTCAAAAGGTCAGCCTCCATTTCTTCTGTACACTTGTAAGTGATATTCAGGATTCCTTGATTAACACAATCTCTTATGTAGTGAACCTTAAGGTCTATGTGTTTTGACTTAGGGGATACTATGGGGTTATATCCTAATTTTATGGCAGCTTGATTATCACTCCAAATTGTTATTTGTCCGAAATCAATGTTCAAATCTCTGAACAGTGATCTAAGATAAACAGCTTCTTTTGCAGCTTCTGTCAAAGCTGTGTATTCAGATTCTGCTGTTGATAATGCTACGCTTCTTTGCTTCTTGGATGCCCAACTGATAGCGGCTCCTGCGTATTTAAAAATGTAACCGGAACAGGACTTTCTGTCCAACTTGCAAGCACCCCAGTCAGAATCTGTCATACTTTCTAATGGCTCTTGTGATTTGGAGTATGTTAAACCAACATCGATCGTACCTTTAAGATATCGTAATATTCGCTTTGCTGATTTGAAATGCTCTGGTCCAAAACAATCATTGAATCTTGATAAATAATTTACAGCGTACGTTACGTCAGGTCGGGTAGCAACTGAAACATACATAAGTGTTCCAATTAGGTTTCTGTAAGGCAAATTCTCTGCTCCTCCTTTCGTATTAGGCTCCAGATTTAAATTAACTTCCATCGGTGTGGTAGAAATTTTGCAATCCTGCATATTAAATTTCTTTAGAGTTTCTAGAATAAATTTCTTTTGGGTTAATTTTATTTTATTTTCTTTGTATTCCAAATCAACTCCGATTATACATTTTGGTTGTCCCAAATCTTTCATTTCAAATATTTCGCTTAACTTTTCTTTGATTTCAGCCAGTATTTTTGGACAAGAATAAGCAATAAGGAGATCATCTACATATATGGCAATTACTGTCTTCTCTCCTCCTTTGGCTAATATGTAGACACAAGGATCAGCTTTCGACGCTTGAAATCCTATTCTCTTTAGTTCATTGTCTAATTTTGTATACCATTGTCTTCCTGCTTGTTTAAGCCCGTAGAGAGCCTTTTTGAGGTGACATACTTTTTCTTGTTCGATACTTCTCATATCTTCTAGCATCTTCTTTGCTTTATCATACAAAATAAAATCATCTTTATCGCATGCGTCTACCATAATTTCGGCAATATATTGCTCGATATATTCTGGAAACTTCATGAATATGTTTTCTACTAGATCGCCATTCAGATATGCTGTCGTGACATCCATTTGGTTAAGTTTCAAATCTTCTTCGACAGCTAGTCCAATTACAGTTCGAATGCTACTTAATTTGGCAACTGGTGCGTATGTCTCATTGAAATCAATCCCAGGTCTTTGTCCAAATCCGCGCGCAACGAGTCTGGCCTTCTTTATCTCTCCTTTTTCTGGAGTCCATTTATTTTTCAAAACCATTTTGTGATCAATAATTTTCATATCCTTTTCTTTCTTGACAATTTTCCAAGTTCCATTCTTAATGTGAGCTTTTACTTCTGCTTTAATAGCGTCATGCCATTCCTCATTTTCGAAATCCTTATTACATATAAAGGTGAGTTCATCTACGTCTACATTTAATGGTTCTTGATTCTCACCACAACATGAAACTGTATTTGTCATCTCATAATCATGATGCCAATTCGGAATTTTACTTTCTCTACGAGGTCTTGGCTCTTCGTTTATACAACTTCTTATGTTCAATGGTTCATGACTTATACCTTCTCGGATTTCAGACTCTTCGTTGACTTCAAGCTCATCATTTTCAGATTCTCGCTCAGGAGGTATAACTTCATTTTCAAGGGTAGGTTTTGATGAGAACTCGACTTCTATGATAGGTAAGTCTTTGTTCTTCTTTCTTTGTTGTTTCTTCCCCTTTATGTCGGTATTTTTATTAACCTTATTTTCTTTGTCAGGTGTCATGTGTTCTTGTTCTTCAAGCTCCTTTAAAAACTCTTCATAGTTTTCTTCGGTACGGCCCTTATAATACATTTTATCAATAAATTTTACGTCTCTGCTTATTACAATACCTTGTTTTTCAGGAATATAAATGCGATAACCTTTTGCTAGCTGTGCATAGCCCATGAAAACTCCTTCTACAGATTTTGGTGTAAATTTGCTTTTTCTATTTTTGTTTAGGACGAAAGCTTTACACCCAAAAATCTGTAGGTGATTTCCAGATGGAGTACGGCCGGTCCATTTTTCAAATGGTGTACAACCTTTCAGGGCTTTAGCTGGGCTTCTGTTAATGAGATAATTCGCTGTGTATACCGCCTCGGCCCACATTTTTTGAGGTATGTTACCTTCGATCATCAAACACCGTGCTCTATCAAGAAGAGATCTATTTTTGCGTTCGCTTTGGCCGTTCTGTTGAGGTGTGTAAGGTGATGTGAGCCTTCTCTTGATTCCATTTTGTTTCAGGAAGTTATCAAATTCTATATTGCAGTACTCCTTTCCGTTATCAGATTGTAAGCTTTTTATCGGTTTGTTATGAAATTTTTCAACTTTGCTTTTGTATTCTTTGAATTTCTCAAAAACTTCGCTTTTGTGCGATATGAAGTAGACATAACAATATTTAGTGTAGTCTTTCAGAAATGTCAGGAAATATTTTGATCCGGCTAGAGTCTCAGTGTTGACTGGTCCGCAGACGTCACTATGCACAATTTCCAGAGCTTGTGTAGACTGTGGTCCGTCTAGGGATGAAAATGGTAGTCTAGCCATCTTTCCTTTAATGCATGCTTCGCAGTCCGGTAAATTTCCTTTTTCTAGTACCAATCCTTTAATAAGGTTCTTGTTTGCAGCTAACTTTAAGTCATTCTCATTAATATGTCCAAGTTTACGATGCCAAATTTCAATATTGTTAACAGTTTTTGCTATATTTGCTTTTTCTCCCTTTGTGTAGTACAGACCGTTTTCTTTTGTAGCAGTTAGACTTACTTCACCTTTTTGGTTTTTAATGTATGCCTTATCTTTTGTGAACAATATGGTGTTTCCTTTTTCGGTGATCTTTGAGACTGACATCAGGTTTGTTGCCAGGGTAGGTACATATAATGTATCAATAAGGTTAATTGTTTCATTTTGGATGTTTATACGTACTTTACCTCTACCTTCAACTTTAGTAGTGTGATTTTCAGACGCTAACCGCAAAGTTCCAGTTTCAGAATTCATGTTAACAAAAATGTTCTTCCTGTGCACACATATGGGACGTGCAACCACTGTCAAGGCACCAGGTATCTGCAGAGGTAATTGACAAACAAGTCGTTATACTGAAGTTTTTCTCTTCTCTTTTCTGGAATGTTTGATTTTGTTGACGTTTATTTTTCTTACTCCAGCATTCATTAGTATTATGTCCCTGTTTCTTACATTTCTGGCAGTATTTCAGCTTCTTTTTGGAATAGAACGCACCTTCTCTTCTTTCCTTTCTCGGATCTTGATTATCTCTAGCTTCGCTTTCTTCTATAATTTTAATTTTCAGCTCTTCGGGCTTTGGTAGTGTATCTCTAGATTCTACCGCTATTCTGAAATTTTCATATGAAGCGGGTAAGCTGTATAGCATCATGATACTCAGCAGATCTGAATTTAGAGTAATGTCCATATCTGCTAATTTATCGACAGTATTCATGAAGTCATTTAGATGTTCGCGTACGTCACCGTTATCATACTTTTTCAGTATGAGATGCTTCAGCAGTGTTGCTTTTCTTGCGGGACCCGTACTTTGATAAATGCTTTTCAGTTTCTGCCAAAGCTCGTACGAAGTCTTGCAGCCTTTTATTTGTTTCAACTCTGATGGTGAAATAAGTAATAATAATTCTGACCGAGTTAGTAGATCTTTTTTCAGGAATTCTTTCTTTTCCGTCTCGTCGCTGGTTGAAATCGGTTCGGATATCTCTCCACTTGCGTATTCCCACAGGCCATTTTTGATTAGCACTGCTTGCGCTTGTAGACACCACGTATCGTAGTTTTCTTTTGTTAGGGCTTCGATGCGATGGTACGACGACGAAGCGGTTGCCGTCAACGTGCTCATTTCGAAAAAATTTCAGTTTCACCGACTATATTTTTTTATACCAGCAACCACGCTCTGCTACCAATTGTTGGGTGGAACGACGGACGAAAGAATAAATATTATTAATAAACTATTTTACTAATATACTTTACACAATATATAATTCTGATATGATATATCATACGTCAGAATATTTTAAGCAAGTGTCAAATTAGAACACGGCATTGCTGATGTGATAGCCCATAGACTTACAACAGTTAACCTCACGAATCTCCGACATGGTGCAAACCAAACAATTTGTAACCAATTTGTAACAGTGTAAGTGGCTGTTAGTATATTATGTTATAAATAATACACGATCTGTTCACAATTCATATATATTTATTGTTTCAACTGAACAACAACGTATTCGCTTGAACGACATATACAGAGTACAGTTAACACAGTACAGAGTACATCAAAGTAAAACCATAGATATAGAAAAAAGAAGAGTGGCCTGTACCAATAGTTGCCAGCCACTATATAAACAAGTGTAAATTGACGTTCTACAACATATTATGTGGTAGTTACTGTCAGATCATTGACAGCAACGTACAATCTTCAATATTATTTTATAATCGTCTATATGTATATTATATTGTTAAAATTTACCCTACCAGAATAAATTTCAATGATGATTCTTGCAGCAGTAGTTAAAGACCTCATATTTTACAAATGGCCGAATATTAACTACATATACGAAGCCCCCATTATAGAAGTACCGTATAAGAAAGAACAAATGGCATTTTCGGACTGTTCCTTCCATCACAAGACCAAGAAATATTTTTTATTGACGTGCCATTTATGGGGGTTCGTATATGTAGTTAATATTCGGCCATTTGTAAAATCTGAGGTCTTTAGCTACTGCTGCAAGAGTCATCACTGAAATTTATTCTGGTAAGGTAAATTTTAACAATATGATGTGCATATAGACGATTATAAAATAATATGGAAGTTCGTACGTTGCTGTCAATGAACTGACAGAAACTGTCTGTGATTAATACTAATCAAAATATCACATCATAATGAACCGTTTAAACGTATTACAAACGTTAACCCTAATCTTTGACTTATAAAAATCTGATTGGTTGATGTTTAGATTACGCGCGAGCGCGACCTATCAATCGGGCGAAATTACATCGTTCAAAATACGATGCAGACGTTCCTTTCGTAGCGGTGATGTGACATACGTCTTTTTCTAATGTCCCACTGACAGTTCTCATCAGGTCTGTACTTTGTTTTTTACGGTCAATTATTATTTATGAAAAGTGAATATTAATCTTATTGACGTCAAAAAATAATAGTTCAATACTATTATAACGCTTTACAAAATTTGAAAAATAAATTTTCAAAGAGCAGAGAGCAACAACTACTTCTCGGGCTATATCGTTTACTTTAGAAGTGTAATTCAATGTCTGTCGGGGCATATAGCACGAGAAGTAGTTGTTACTTCTTAGTGGACGGTCTCTGTTTTAATTTAATTTTGTGAATTATTTGAAATTACGTAGTCAAGGAACTATTCCTTGTACGAGTGCTGCAGGCGTTCATAAAAGTTGTTATGATAATATGAGCCATACAGACGACAGCTCTGATACACTAGAAAATGATGAAAATTAGTTGTTTTAATAAAAATAAATAAATCAATGTGTTTTGCTCCTGTTTTGCAGGGGCCGGAAGCCTTTTGCGGTATCAGCCTCAATGTAATATTGGAAGAAATATGCAAAACCGAACAAAAGAGAAGATCGGACCATTGGAAAGATCTAGTAGGACTTAGACAATCAAAGATTCTTCTGGGTGACTACAACCTGTTGAGATTAAATGAATACCTAAGTCAAAGTAAAACTGCACTAAGGGTTTTAACAGGGATCCTTACGGGACATTGTCACCAGAATGGGCACCTGAAAAAGCTCAAAATAGTGGAGGAAGAAGAATGTAGATTCCTTGGCATGGAAGAAGAAACCTCCATCCACAGCAATTCAGAATCCTAGGGCACAATACCTAGGAGATTACTTGATAGAAGAGGGACATTTACCTAAGTTAAAGCCTGCAGATATCCTAAAATTCCTCCGGGAAATAGGACTAAAGGAGCTACTGGTCTCTGAGACTTTCCTCAGGAACTAAGTAGAAGTAAGGGGGCACAATAGATCTTTTAGGTCTCAGTGAATGTCACCCTAATTTACATTTACATACATACCTATGATATTGTTAGTTACTTATATAACTATTTTTTTGACAGTCCAGTCAAGATTTCACTTCGCCTATAATTATTGTAATTCATTTACGTAGTTTATACATATTTTTTCTTGGGTTAGCCAAGTCATTGTCATTTTGTTTTGGCTACGAATATAATTTTTTGTGGTAAGTTTGGATAATTGTTTTTTTATGCCTATCAATTTGCTAGTTTTAGGATAGGAAGAGTATTTTTGTTGAGAGACCTAGCTGGCGCCCATATTTATCAGATTTAGGAATTGTGTAGTTTGACTCACACCCACTCATCGTCTGAGTTAGTTGAAGGCGTGAAAGGTTATCTCCGGAACTACCGGAGTTACCTGTGACCCATCGGTGATTTTGCTTATTGACCAATTTGGGCGGTTACACTTCACTGTTATTTTGAGATTATTATTACATATTGCAGTATTTATGTTTTCAAATTTAAATATTCTGGTGCTACATCATAGTTGTAACAGCACAGATAGATTGTAGAGCAAATGGGGCAGTGGGGAGTCCTGGGGCAGTCCTTGTTGAGGTATAAATGTTTGGCGTAAAATTGTAATTCACTTTTACTTGTGGTTTTCTACCAGATTATTTCTGTTTCCTAACCTCTCTCACCTCACATACTGTCAAATGAGCTAGCAACCAATAAAATACCACGAACTGAAAGTGTATGCAAGGTTTATGATTGGTTGTTATTGTTCTGCAGTCAAATGTATTTGGTATTGGATTTAAACTGGCGCCCTTTACCATGACCAGAAATTGGAATACATAGAGTCCGATCTCCTTATATAGTCTCCATGGTATTGCAAGAGCAGAAAGTTGTCGTACTTTGACACTTAGGTAATCTGACAGTGAGGCCTGAATTATTGGCACATTGATGAAAATATTAAAGCGGACTTCACCTTCGTTCACTAGATAAAAAGAATTGATCTACTTACGTCTGACATGTCTGTTAGGAACTGAACCAAAAACATTGCTTCTAAGATGTCTGTAGATTAATTTCCTTACCTGTAAAAAATTAATAAATATGAGATATGAGAATATTCATGCATAGATCAAAAAACTTGGCTAAAAAAGAGACCTTTTAATGGCTTATTTGAAACCGAGTACTAGATGATGATCATCAAAGTGGTGTGATTTTTCTGATGACTGTGAAGTGTAGATTCCTCCAAGAAAGACCTAGTGAAAAGACTGTTAAGCCTGATAAGGACAACTAACCTCTTCACATAAACGGTACAACCCAGAGCGAAAAAAACCTTAAGCGCTGAGGTACCAAGGACGAAGCCTATGACTGGTCGTACCGTACTAATCAATCAATCAACCATAAATATAAAATTTACACTTAATGGACAGGTCAATTAACAGTCTAAAGGCGGATTTTCACTAAACGGACAAAACCACAACAAAAAATTGTTTTCAAAAACAGAAACATTTTGGAAACTTTTTTTTCGATTACGAACTGACTTATCGACAGGCGGAAAAATCAAAAGGTTTCAGAGTTCGATCGGTGGAAATGGTCGGCGACAAGCGGCATCAAGCAAGAAGCAACTATTCAGTATTTTGCATGTGTAAATGGAAACTGTTCGTTTAGTGGATACCACAGAAAACATTTCACAACAAAGCACGCGACTAGTTACAGTCTGTGGTAATTGTCGAATAAACTAGTTCAGTCTAAGGTCAGTGTGACCAACAAAAAGTGGTTTTTATGACAATAATGACAGTTAATGCCTACCATTCAAAACATCAGATAGCTGCAGGTTTTTTTATCATTGCGAACATTGCTTTATTGACGCTTCGGGGTGTACCCCGGAAGCGTAAATCTTAAAATTTAAAATAACGTTCTAGCTGAATTCTCAACGCTTCGGTGGCCAATAATTCTAGGAACTTTTGGCAAGTCACCATTTCACTTCTGTCATTATGTCACTTGTTATTTCAGATGTCAGTGGAAAAAGCAATCAGAAGAATAAAAAGATACAACTAACTAGAATTACTAGAAAAGTCTAATGGAAAATAAACCTAAACGATTAAATGAATATCAACAAAAACAAATAACACTGACATCTGACATAACTAGTGACAGAATGACAGAAGCGGAATGGTGATTTGCCAAAAGTTCCTAGAATTATTGGCAACCGATGCATTGAGTATTCAGTAAAAACGTTATTTTGAATTTTAAGATTTACACTTCGGGGTTGTATTCATAGTTAATAAAGCAATGTAGATGTTCGCAATGATAAAAAAGCCTGCAAAAATCTTATGTTTTGAATGGTAGACATTAACTGTCAGTATTGTCATAAAATCCACTTTTTGTTGGTCTTACTCACCTTACACTGAACTCCTCTATTCAAGTTTCGAAATTGAACCAAGTTTTTTGTTTCTGTTTTTGATACCGAAACTAGGCGCAAGTGAGTCCGTTTGGTGGGAATCCGCCATAATGGTTGGCAGAACTCCAAGTCGTCAGATCAATTGGAATAATTACACAGTTTAGACAATGTATAGTTGAAGGTAAAGATTGTCCAGAGTCGATTGCAAAAGTTGAAGGACATTTTCGTCTCCCTTGCCGACTTTTTACTTTAATTGGGCATATGCAGATCAAGGGAGACAAACACGTGCTTAAGCTTTTGCAATTGATCTCTAGGCATTTTCATTAGTTGAAGATCGGTCTATAAGCTTAAAATGGTGTTAATTCTACATACTTTTATTAAAATTATGTGGTTTAGCTCATTCGTTCCGGAATAATGTCTAGATCATTGTGCCAAATAATTAAATTAGCCCATAAAAAATTCCAAAAGTTATAAACAATTAAACACCAAAAAAAAAGTAGTGTTTGGTTTGTAGCTTATTGTTCGTAAATTATAAATATTTTCGAAATTTAAAAAAAAGATCCTTAAAGAGGAGAAAATTTAGTAAAAAAAAGTTCCAACTCCGGGAACTGTACCTCCATTATTTATCATTTTAATTTAACTCTGAAAATAGCCCTCCGCGCGCCATTGTTAGGTTGCGCGCACGGCCACGAAAGCGAGTACGTCACTTAAAAAAATTCTTGAGTACTTAAAGTTAATTGAAAAATCTAAAAAAAAATAGTATAATCTAAACACTTTAAAGAATTGATTCCCGTTGGAATTTTTCATAAAAACAAATTTTTCAATATGCTAGACGATTGTTAATTAACAAAATTTTTTCAAACTTCCTTCATCCTTCTAAACTAAGAAAAAATGTTTAAATAATTGCCGCTTCGTGGAGCTCTTCTTATATACCTACATACAAAACAAGATTGCATCATCAAAGTTTTAAAAATGTTAATACTTTGTTTATAATAAGTAATGTAAGTTAGCAAAAAATTTATTTAACTTGTTAATTTATTGTATTTATTGTTAACTTGAAAAAATTATTATAAACAAAGTATTAACATATTTAAAACTTTGATGACGCATTCTTGTTTTGTATGTATATAAGAAGAGCTCCACGAAGCGAAAACATTTTACGGCAATTATTCAAACATTTTTTCTTAGTTTAGAACGATGAAGGAAGTTTGAAAAAATTTTGTTAATTAACAATCGTCTAGCATATTGAAAAATTTGTTTTTATGAAAAATTCCAACGGGATTCAGTTCTTTAAAGTGTTTAGATTATATTATAATTTTTTTAGATTTTTCAATTAACTTTAAGTACTTAAAAAGAATTTTTTCAAGTGACGTACTATTTTCAGCGTTAAATTAAAATTATAACTAATGGAGGTACAGTTCCGGGAGTTGGAACCTTTGTTTACTAAATTTCCTCCTCTTTAAGGATCTTTTTTCAAATTTCGAAAATATTCATAATTTACGAACAATTAGCTACAAACCAAACACTACTTTTTTGAAGGTGTTTAATTGTTTATAACTTTTGGAATTTTTTATGGGCTAATTTAATTATTTGGCACAATGACTTTCTAGATATTATTCCGGAACGAATGAGCTAAGCCACATAATTTTAATAAAAGTATGTAGAATTAACACCATTTTAAGCTTATAGACTAGACTTTAGAAAACTTATTTTTCGTTCACTATTTGGCTGTTTCGGCGTTCAGTGATCATTTATTTTACCAACGACATTTTAAATTTTGAAAAGAATGTTAATATCACTTGGTAGTAGGTACGTAGAACACGACTAATAGGTATAATGAAATAATTTCTGACAATTCTAACAACCAATCAAATTTTGTCATTTTGTGGCATATGAAACAATTTCACCCAATCATGTCAACATTACACTGATAATTACATTCAGTGCAATTATCAATCACTATGACAACACTATTGAGTTTGGCAACTTCATTCCAAATAAATTTCAAAATGTCACGTTTTGGCTGGGCGAATGTTCAAAGTATAAATGCGCTAATCAAAGAAAAATTTCCCAGAAATACAACCTACAGTCACAAATATATTTGGGGAATATTTATGGAATTTTGCTGCGAACGAGAATATAAATTAAATGAACATAGAAGCTTAGAAGAATTGGCGTTGATACTAAAAGATACTAGAAGAAGCAACGGTGAAGGAGCGTTGCAAACTTTTACAAGAAAAGTACTATAATGACTATAATAGGTTTGTTCCAACCAACAATTCTGTTATTGTACGTAACCAGTAGTTGAACTGTTTAATGCGCATGAGTAAGAGAAATTAGTAAAGTTACTGGTTATATTTTACCAAACGGTTGGAATGTATTTTGAACTAGTTTAGTAGATGCACACGGTGTACCGAATTGCCTGAAGTGCTTGCACCCTCGTTACCTCTTGGCCAAACAACAAAAAATGCTTCCAGTCCTACTTGTACAAAAAATAACAAAAATAACTAACTAACTAACAAGTAAATTCACTTGCGTCGGAACGTTTGAAATTTTTGGTACATCGTTTCTCTGGCGCCGTACGCCCCGTTATCGCCGCGCTACCCCTGTACTCAACACTTTCTCGATTTGAACTCAGCAGACGATAGGCGGGGTACGGAAATTTTCGGTAAGCGCTGAATCGACGAAGTGAATTTACTTGTCGCTAGTTAGTGTACGGTGGTATTACCTTCTGGCGTTTTGTATTCCATTCTGCCCTTCTTATTTTTACATCAACAATCAACAACTACACAAAGAAACATTCGTAGATAAGAAACAGTCCCCGGTGAAAATACTGTTTTCAAAACAGTTCAAAAACTAAAAACCCACTTCCATAACCTATTTACACTTTCCATAAAAAACAAATTTGACAGTTTACAACAAAAATGTTACCATTGCGCATGTTTCCTAATTTCAGAACTTTCGGTACTCGCTATCCAGCAAGAATCGTTTGAACGGTAATTTTACTCGTCTGCAAACGAGATGGAACAGAGAACTGATAGTAATCGAGAGTTGTGAACCAGTAATTTCAGGTGGTTGGAACGATTTTTTTCGACTGCGCATGTGTATTAGTAATGTTACTGTAAATTACTGGTGGTTGGATCGAACTTAATATTATGATTGACCCGTTTAACAATATAGTATTTAAACTTTTCTGTAAAAAATTTTTCCGCCTAATTTCCCCCGGACATTGACAAATTTCTCAAGCTCGTTGCTGGGTAACTGCTTTCGAATGTCATAAAATTATCTTGTTATGATCAATGTCCAAGGGACATTACTAGCAAGCAAGCTCAATAAACATTCTTTGTTCTTACTAAAAAAAGCCTTTGTGACGCCTTCCAGACACATTTAAAATTTACCCGAGATCTTGGCCGGTACCTGTAATAAAATTGTGATAAAATATTATGCCGCCCATCTTAACAGGATAAACGTCAAAGATAATGGGCGCGTTCAGCCCGGCTCAACGGCACAAAACATGTTGAGTATGTTGGCAGTCAGCGGCTGAACTCCGTCTGAACGCATTAGGCAATTCAGATCACGTGACCTAATATGGGCGTCCAGAGCAAACAATGTGGACAGCTGGTAAGTTTTGTATTGTCTACAATATTCATATATTATATCCCCAGACCCAAGAGTTTAATCGATTTAAATTTATAGGCCGAGGGGTATACGGCTACCACCAAAATACGTCTAAAAGTAGAATAATTGAAAATATTTGCTACCACTGTGTTAACCAACAAATGTTTTTCCCTTCCTTACCGAGACCCAGTTTTGTTTGCGCTTATAAAATGCCCTGACAGGTTCCTGGGCGAGAAGAATGTGTAATTATTGTCTTAACCAGTCGTTTTTTCTTCTTTATTTTCTTATTAGGAATTTCATCTATAGACGTATTGAGGGTTGCTGTCTTTTTTTCGTTGGTACTTCTTCCAAGAACAACGATAAGTTTGTCCACTTATATGAACCAGAAAAATAAAAGTATTTTTCAACGCTGTTATACCAATCTTTATTTACATCTTCTAGAAAATTTCGTTCTGCCAGGAAATTAAATTTATTTAAAAATAATAAAAAGAGACTGAAGAAATTAATGAATCATAACTACATTCTGTATTAAGCAAAAAAGGGAGTCATTTAAGTGAATGCCGGCAAATAGACAGACTTGAAAGACACCGTTCGATGGTTGATACTAGTTGGATATTTTTTTAAGAAAAAGAAGGGAAAATACCACTTAAAATTGATATATTTTTCAATATAATAACAATGAAGAGAATACTCAATAAAATAGAAAACAAATTAGATACCAATACTTTTCCTTGTTGATCAGAATTTTCATTTGTATCTCAATATAAATGGACGAACGGACGATAAGGACGAACAGAAATGAAGAAAGAGAAACTTATGAAAAACTAAGAAAATAATAAAACAAGCTAAGAGAACAACAATTGAAAAGAGAATTAGTGAAATAGAAAGGACAAGTTATGCGAGGAACACAAAAGCTTTTTATCAAAAAATAAATGCACAGACCCGATCATACAAAACCAAAAAAACAGGAATAAAAAACAAAGAAGGAAGAATAGTAAATGAAGATACGGAATATAAAGAGACATGGATGGAATATTTTGCGGACTTACTAAGAGAAACAGAAGTAAGAGAAGTAGGAGAAGTAATAAAAGAGGTTGGTATAGAAGAAAAGAACAAACAAGAGGTAATTGAGAAACCAACTAAAGAAGAAATAAGAAAGATAATTAACAGAAGCGACGGAATTAACATGGAACTTATCAATTACGGAGGTACAGAACTGAGATTTTAAATTCTAATTCTTAATCAAAAATTATATTTTTTTATAAAAAAAACTATAATAATTTGACATTATTTATAATAAAATTAAAAAAGAAGAATATTCATGTCTATTTATTCTATATGTTCATATCATTACCTATACCCTTTACTTATTAGAAAGAAAAAAATGAAATTGTTTATCTGTCATAATGACAATATTTCAATAATTTTTAAAAAATCCAAAAACCAATTTTTAGATTTAATTATATTTACCATTTTATACCAATGTTAATAACCTCAATTTACTATTACTTGATAATGGAAAGAAAAGATTCCGAAAGCTTGTAAATTTAGTAAGAAGAGTTCACTTTTATAAACTTGCCGTTTCCCCAATATTTCTGGTATTATACCTAATTATTCGGCAAAGAATATCCTATATATATATATATATATAATATAATAATAATATAAATCTCGCAATCAACACAAAAACTAGTTCACCAATGGACGGAATGATTTAAGAGGAAGGTTTAAAAGTAGAAGGTGTTTTTAAACAAACTAGAAATCCCTGTAAATTAGAATAATGTTAGGGAAAGTATCAAAAACTGCTATTTCATTCCAAACCTGAGCTGGGCCACCGAAAATTATTATTTTGGGCGCTTTCGATTCGAAATATTATCTAAAAAATAATTAACTGGAAAATTTGGGCCGGCAACAATTGCCAAAGTTGTAAACAAATGAGTTTAAAAAATATATGGTTCGGTTATAATATTCCAAAAACTATTTGAAATATCCGAAATTTGGAAAAAATCCTCAAAGAGCAGGAAAGTGACAATATTTATAATTTTAATGTAGAAGCGAAAATTGGGCTGTAAACGGGTGATATGACGCGAACCCAGTACGATTCGATTCCTTACTCCAAAAAATATGTTTTAACCAAATGAAATATAAATATTAAGGAATAGAAAAAATTTGGTACTATCTAGACACATGAATAAACAATAATCCGTCGGTATACAATTTTTACACCTATTTTTCAAATCAAACTATGCTTTTGATAATTAATTAATTTTTACTTATTGCAAATCATTATTTATAACGTTCTCTCATATGGAATGACTTTTTTATAAATTTTATTGTTTATTAAACAAACAATTTTTCATAAACAAATGTATTTTTGCGCTATATTTTCTTTTAATACTAAAAAAACTGAAAACAACCATTTTTTACGAGAATTTTTTTTCTATTTTTTATTTAATTTTGAAAAATGTTGTGCACCTCGACTTATTGCGACATGGTTATTTACAGTATCTAATAGTATTTGAAAAAAAATGTTGCACAAAAATACATTTGTTTATAAAGAATTGTTGGTTTAATAAACAAATGGAAGGTGAATAATTTTCCTTTATAATATGAGAGGCCGTGATAAATAATGATTTTGAAAAAAAGAAAAATGGTTCCTTAATATTCATATTTAGGAACAACAAAGCAAGTGAGTTTTTTGGCAGTAAAAAAACTTATTTTTTCCTTATATTACAAATCATTATTTTTATTGAGGACTAGATTCCCAAAAAATTGTTTTTTGTTGAAAAATGAAAATTATTTAAACAATGGAAGTTGAAAATTAAAAAAAGATTGTTATATAGCTTTTAGCAACTTAAAAACAAAATGATAAGATAAAAAAATTCCTCATTGCTTGTATTAAGTTTTTTATATTGCAATGCCTCAGATTGTTAATAATAAAGTGAGAAATGTAAATTTCTTAATTTTCCCAAGAGGGAAATCCTTTCGAAAACTGCTGCAAAGCCAAGGCTTTCCAAACTGCGCATGGGCCAAAATCATCTTCCAATTAGGATAATATGGAATGATTTTAACTGTTCGTATGGCTGATCTAGTTTATGTTCACACTTTGTGATTTTTTTATAAAATTATCTGACAGCACCGTGGTTCGTTTTGTACATCCTAACTTATCGATAACCTTTTTTTTATTATGGAAAGTAGTATTACACCTGATCGAGAACAACGACCAACCAGCAATTTTGTCTTATCCTAAATTACATATACAATTCTTAAAACTAAGTTATAATCCATTGATATCACTCAGTTCTTAACTGTGAGCTTTCACTCATCACTGTGCTCTGCTTTCAACACTTTCACTTGTCACCTACACCAGGTCTGAAGGTTTCGTCCCTTTCAATCTTCTCTTTAGGTTGTGTTGATCGAGTAGCTGGAGCATCTCGATTGTAACATGATTATGTAACCTGTCTTCGTGGTTTTGGGCATAATTTCGTGGTTTTGGTTCATAATTTCTTCCTTAACTGTTGGTACATTGAGGTATCTATGCAGATTTGCATTTCGAATATAGTACGGATTACTTTGTTTTGTAATCTTTGTATGGGTGCTATGTTGGTTGAACTGGCACAGTCCCAAAGCTGTAGTCCGTATGTCCAAATGGGTTTCAGAATCTGTTTATATATGAGCAATTTATTATATCTTGACATTTGAGATTTTCTACCTATAAGCCAATACATTTTTTTATATTTTGTATCTAGTTCTTTCCTTTTCTTCTTTACATGTTCCTTCCATCTTCTCCACTTTTTGGTCCATTCGTTGAATTGATTAGTGGCTCTTTGTAACTTTTGAGTAGCTTCTTCCACATTTGTTCCTGTTTCAAGAAGAGCGGGGTCATCAGCAAATGTGGCAATTTTTATATCATTCATATCTGGTATGTCATATGTATATAGTAGATATAGAACTGGACCAAGCACGTTCCCTTGTGTCACACCTGCTTTTGTTTTAGTTCAGAGTATTCAGTTTCTTGTTTAGCTCTGAAAAATCGATCTGTTATATAAGATTCCGATAACTTTGCATATTGTTTTGGGAGAATTTTTTCCATTTTCTTTATGAGCCCCTCGTGCCAGACCTCATCGAACGCCTGGGCTAAGTCTAGGAACAGAGCAGCGCATACTTATGACTGTGATCCTGTGCAGTTGATCTATTGTCGAATGTTTTTCACGAAATCCAAACTGGTAGTCTTTTATGAGCATATTTTCTTCTATAATATTTTTAAGTCTCTTCAGAAATAGCTTTTCAAAGAGTTTTGATATCACAGGTAAGAGGGAAATTGGCCTATAAGATTTAGCTTCGCTTGCGTTTTTCCCTGGTTTTAGGATCATAATCACCTCAGCTATTTTCCAGGCCCTTGGAATATGCTTCAGTATGAAAACTGCATTGATCAAATTAGTGAGTTTCACAATGCCTTTTTTTGGTAGTTGTTTTAATATTGCTCTTGTGATTAGATCGTATCCAGGCGCTTTTTTAGGATTCAGGTTTGTTTTTATTTCATCGGCTACTTCTCTGGGAGTGACCAATTTGATATATTTTTCTCCAGCTGATTATCTTCCTCCAAGAGAGTTCTCTGTTGCTAATTCATTAGGTTGAAATATCCCTTCTGCAAATAGAATTGCTTTTTGCATATTATTTTTTGCCCAACCTCCCTCTTCTTTCCTAATTGCTGTCGTTTGGGTGATTGGCCTTTTAAGTATTCTTGTTGCTTTCCAGAGTGAGTATTCTTGACGTCTGTGAGTTCGTTTAGATATGAACAAACTTTATCGTTTTTTATTTTTTGTATTTAACTGTTGGGCGAGTCTATTGGATACTGTTTTGTCATTAGGGTTTCTAGAAGTTTGCCATTTCTTCCTTACCTTTCGTTTTTCTGTGAATAATTCACATATTTCTCTTGGGTAATTGTTTCCAGACATTTTTCTTTTAACCTCGACTGTATGATTCCAGGCCGATTGTTGGACATCTACAACAAACTTTTCCACTTCATGTTCCAGTTGTTGGATTGTTTTTAATGGTACATTGAGTTCTATTCTATTTTCTAGTTCTTTTCTAAAATGTTGGATTACTATTCTTCATAATTATATTTTCACTAATTGTCATTATTATGGGGGAATGATCAGACGTTAGGTCATACGCTTCCTCCATTTTGATGTAATTAGCAGAGATATTTTTAGAAATAGCAGGTCAGGGATTTTATCTGGATCGGTAGGCCAATACGTTGATTTTCCGGTGGAATGATACTCGCATCCTAGACTAGATGCTGCTTTATGTAGGTTTCAACCTTTTGTTGTAGTTAGCCTAGAACCCCATATTGTGTTTTTGGCGTTATAGTCGCCACCTATAATATAACGCCCTTCAAAATGCTGCAGAAAGTTTAAATAGTCATCTATGAGTATTGTATATCTTGGAGGTGAATAGACTGCTGAAATAGAGAAGTTATAGGGACCAGTTTCAATTTTTACTGTGGTTGCTTGGATATGTTCAGTTTCATATTTGAAATCCTCATAGTGTGGTAAGGTTTCTTCGATTACTACTGCACTTCCTCCACGAGCTGCATCGTGTGGATGGCTAGTATGATAAATTACATATCCTCTTATTTCTTCCCTTTTCTCGCTTTTATTGTTTTGTTCTCGATTTCTTGCTTTTTTTTGGCTATTTCACAGCCTCTATAACTTGCTGGATGGGATTCACCGCAGTTTACACATTCGGCAGCTCCATATGCTGTGTTTTTTGTACACTGTGATGTTTTATGTTTTCCGGCGCATTTTACATACCTGGGTACTCTTCTGCAGTATCTAATAGTATGTCCAAACTGTTGGCATCTTTTGCACTACGCAATAATATTCGATTTCCTCAGAGCTTCTACTGTAACTTTCATGTTTTGTATTTCAGTTATCTCAAATACTTTCTTTATGTCTTCCTTGCTTTCAAATGTAATCATGAAAAGTGGAAGTGGAGTTTTATCTTTTCTTTTCAATATGTTTACTGCACTTACCGCAGCAAATCCTCTGTCTTGTAGTTCTTTAACTATTTTGTCTGGTTGGCACGTTGGGTGCAATCTTTTGACCATTACTTTTAACGATCTATTTCTCTTATCTTCATATGAGTGCCATTCGTAGTTTTCTAATTTTACTACTGCCTTTTTATAGTCCTCTTCGTTTTGGAGGTTAATTTTTATTTCGTCATTATTCATCATTGTAACTTGATATTTGACACTTTCTTCATTGAGCTGTCTTTGCAGTTCATTGTATTTTTTTATTTTACTTACTATTATTGGAGGGGGTGATGGAGGCTTTTTAGGTACCACCTTTTGGATATTGGAAGAGTTTTTTGATGCTGGAAGGAGCTTGTTCGATGGGTGATTTCATTGGAGAGGTATCCATTTTCTTCCTCTTTTTCCTGCTTTCTTTCAGCACCCATTCTGTTTTCCTGGCTAATTCTTCTTCGTTTGTTTTATATCCTATTTCTTTTTGTCTGCTTGTTTCGGCGTAGTTTTTAACTTGTCATTGCAACCCATTCATTTGCTGTTGTAGTTGAGCAATTACTTTCAAGATTTTCTCGAGCGGCTTTTTCATATACCTTCGTTTGACTTAGCTTGATTCTCTTGTATTTTCTTGAGCTAATAGCACTTCACCGGGAGTCGACAGTATTACCGGCTGATACATTATAGTTTATTGACTGGGCTATTTAGTTGAATTAATATAAAAATGTATCACTCACCCAAATGATACGGATATCGATATTCATGGTTACTTTTATTTTTAAATATGTTCAGTTTTTATCACAATTAATAAGCAACTTTTTGGTAATTCATTCAAATAAATACGTGTTTATTTATCGAAAGTCTATCAACAACATCTATAACCTAAAATACTTAATTGTTTGATTCGAAGAAGAAAATAAGACGAAATATCATAATGATTACACGTTATTATTTAAAAAAAATTGGTTGTAACTACAACGTAGAAAAAAATTTTTGAACAAGGGGAACACAAAGGAGAAAACGATTGTGGGTTCGTAAGTGGCTTAAAGGCCGAGATTGTAGTCGGGGTATGAAAAATTTAATATTTAGAAATCAAATATGAAGATCCATGCAGTTTTAAGAGCTTTTGTCGAATGCCTTTGAATTCATTTCTCTTTATTAGAAGTGGTAAAACTATAATAAGTTTCAAAAAGCATTAAATAATGTTTATGAAAAAATCATGTGAAAACTCATGTGATAAATCACATAATGTGAAGTGCTGACGGCCGCAGTGGTGCTATGACAGTACTTCCTGAATTGCCCCTGCGTAAGACACGTCAGACGTCTCAAAAATGAAACAAAATTGTTCCAAAAAAGTTCATAACACCGATTAAAGTTTTTTTACGACACCTGTTTGAAGGTCACAAATGTACTTACAAGAATGAGCGCTTAAGAGCATCCCTCTACATAGACTACAATGGGCTTATCAAGCAGGGAAATCAGGTTAAGCTGCTCTGCATAATTAGGTCTCAGGTCTCGAAAGGAGCCTGAATCATAAGGAAATAGCCCTTGCAGCATTTCTAGACATCGAAGGTGCTTTTGACAATACATCGATGTCATCAATTAATAGATCCCTTAAAAAAAGAGGGATTAACAGCACCACATGCAAATGGATAGAATCCATGCTCGAGCACAGGAGAATAACAGCACATATGCATGATAAAACATACACCCTTAGAACAACTAAAGGATGTCCTCAAGGTGGAGTACTTTCACCACTTTTGTGGAACCTAGTTGTGGATGACTTGATCTGTAGGTTGAATGATCAAGGCATATGGACGCAGGGTTTTGCGGACGACATAGTGATTGACACCAATGGGAAATTCACGGAGGTGGTTATGAATGTCCTACAGGAAGCACTGCGAATTGTGGAGGAATGGTGCTTTAAAAAGGACCTTTCAGTTAATCAAAAAAAAACTAGTTGCTTTCACGAATAGAAGAATTCTCCCGCAGAGTGGAGTACTGTTGTTCGGAGAAGAATTAGAAATATCCAAATAAGTTTAAATATCTGGGAGTCACCCTTGATTCCAAACTGAATTGGAAGGCACATCTGGAAAAAATTACTACCAGGGCGACTAGACGTTTTCACATCAGTGTCATTTTGATAGACTTTACAATATGACATGATATGACTGGGGATATATAATTAACAGATTGACAAGTTGACATTTAGACATGTAATACATTTTTCACTAAGCTTTTGTAGTTGATTTCCAATAAAGAGTTTACCTTGAAACTACGTGGTTTTGTCATACAACAGATGTGATCCCTTTTTTTACTTTTATATGATTTTCATAAAATTGCACAATTTGTTTTGGTTAACTTCGACCGTTCCATTCTTTTAATTATCCGTAAAAGTTCGATTGTTCAGTAGTGTTAACTGAGCCTATCATTTTTTTATTACTTTTCCTTTCTTTTGTAAATATGTTCCAAGTCAGTTCTTCTATTTAAAACTAGTGTTTCAGATGCATAAAAGCATTCTAGTTGGATTACTGTGTCCTTTCAGTTAATCCAAAAAAACCAAACTAGTTGCTTTTACGAATAGAAGAGTTCTCCAGCAGGGTAGAGTACTGTTGTTCGGAGAAGAACTAGAAATATCCAAAGAAGTTAAATATCTGGGAGTGACCCATGATTCCAAACTGAATTGGAAGGCACACTTGGAAAAAATTACTACCAGGGCGACTAGGCTTTTCTAGCAATGCAGAAGAGTTATGGGCAAAGCCTGGGGAATACGACTTGAGGTGGTTCACTGGCTTTACACAACTGTGATAAAGCCAACGATCACCTATAGAACAATAGTCTGGTGGAGGAGGACAGAAGTGTCCTCTGCAGTCAATATATTAACTGCAATCTCAATGGAAGCCCTTATTGGACTTCCTCCTTTAGAACTTTTTATAAGGGCGGAAGCAATGATGGCAATTCTTAGGCTGAAATCGGGAGACTTATGATCCCTGAACAATGTTCGAGAAGGACAAAATGATACAACTGGGACATTTCTAGACGAACCCATAATTCACATGAGTTTTGATAGCATGACACCCGAGAACATATATTCACCGAGCGAGTGAATATCATCATCCCATCTAGGGAACAAGTGATGCACCCAGGTAATTATGGAGAAATCATCTGGTTCGCCGATGGCTCCAAAACAAACCATGGCACTGGGGATGGTATAAAGAGAGCTAGAAAGAGAATTTTCTTTAGCATTGGTCGACAAACGACTGTGTTTCAAGCAGAGACGATTGCCGCTATAGCCTGTATTGATGAAAACATCAGAAGAGGATTTACCGGACAAAAAATTAAAATATTCACTGACAGTCAGGCTCTGCTTAAGGCTATCAGTAATCCAACAACTAGATCTAGACTGGTGAAAAACTTCAAAGAATCCCTCAACAGGCTGGCAAGAGACAACAAAGTGTCTCTGATCTGAAGGGGATTGCAGGTAATGAAATGGCGGACCAGATAGCTAAAGAAGGTTCTAAAGGAGACTTCATAGGTCCGGAACCGTTTTGTAGAATCACTAAAGATTGCATAAGAGCGGAAATCGGGAACTGGCTAGATAAGGAACACCAATTCAAATGGAGGTTGACACAAAGTCACCTCCATACACAGATTTTACTGAACAAGGTAGACAAGAAACTCTCAACCAGGCTACTGAGACTGGGTAAGAGACATTTGAAAACAGTTACCGACCTGGTGACTGGACACTGCACCTTGAGGAAACATCTGTACAATATGGGCAAAGTTAGTGAACCTATGTGCAGAAAATGTGAACTTGATGATGAAACACCTACTCACATACTCAGTTTCTGCGAGAACTTACAAGTACTTAGACGGAAGCACTTTGGAGAGCAATTAATACAACTATCACAACTACTGAAAATTCCTCCAGTCAAACTAGAGGCCTTTATAGAAGACACGAAGCTTCTGGAATGGAAGTAGATAACATGGGAAATGGTACAAAGATGCAGATCAAGAGCCTGGGCTGATGAGCACAACCCAAATATATGAATGAATGAATTAATGAAGGTCACTAGTGGCGTATGTAAAAAAGGGGTGTCAGACGCCTTTAAATTTGTAATTTTTTTCTCACCTCCATTTCAACAAATTGCAATAAATACCATTCCAAGTGCTCGTACAAATGAAATGAAATTAAATGAATCGTCACGAAGGGTATAAAAATTCTAAATGTAGTAAAAATGCCTGGGCGTCACCGAGCGAAGCCTAATAGCAATAATAGAATAGTATTAGTTGATCAGTGAGAACATATTTTTTATGGATAGAAGAGATTACAAATGAAACGGAAATTAAATAAAAAAATTTGCAATAGGTACAAAATTAGTGTCATGGAATTGTTATCAACTTCACAAAAGCAGTAACGATCTTTTGTCGGACATAAAAAAATATATTGTTGATATAATTGGAAAAAAGTTTGTAGAAACTGCATTCTTCAATATTTATGAAATTAGTTTAAGGTCACATTTATATATTATATATACGAAATTTTAATAGTTTAACAACTTTCTGTAGAAGAACAATAGTTAACCTTCAATATTTTGAAACTATTGTTTGCCTCTTCAATTGTCATTCAATTATTTTTATAAAGACCGAAACATCCTTAAAAATTTAAGTGTGCAACAATAAAATGAGGGGGATTGCAAGTAATGAATTCGTGTAGTAGTAGCTAAAGGAAACTCTAAAGGAGACTTCATAGGTCCAGAACCGTTCAGTGGAATCACAGATGATTGCATAAGAGGGAAATTTTGGAACTGGCTAGACAAAGTACACCAATTTAAATGGAGATTGTCAGAAGGTCACCATATGAAGAGTTTACTGAACAAGGTAGACAAGGAACTCTCAACCAGGTTATTGAAACTGAGTAATGGACATTTGAAGACATTGCTGCTAATCCGTGTCTGCCTCACCACGACTCCTATGTTTCCGATATTTGGCATCAGAGAATGAACGAACTCTTAAACAAACCTAACCATCTAAATATAAAGGAGCTACTTGCACCCAAATTTAAGTTTTTTGCCAATTATCCTGGCTACCGTTGCAGAGGATACAACAATTCCTGGACATGACCAATAAACATCAACTATAGTTGTACAGACGCCTAACAAATTGATCTGAAACTATCACAAACTGATATAATCAACAAAATAATAGATTATTTATTATTGCCTATGTTTGGTTCTAACTGTATCATAATTTAATTTTAGTTTAGTTAAAATGCTAAAAGAACTGAAACAAGTCATTATCTTTGCAGAAGATACATCAATTTTGAGACATCATCAAAAAGCACTCACTAGAATTGTACAAATAGAAAGAAAAATTAGCTGGAATTAAGCAATTTCAATTTCCCCAACTATAGAATATTTTCCTTCGCCAATAGAAATACATGTCACGACTTTTCATGATTCTGGATGGCAAATAACTTATTGTACTCTACTTCCATATTTAGTCCACTCACTCAGTTATCCCCATACCGTCGGAATATACATACATTAACATGGTCTGGGGAAAATTTGAAAATAAACTTGATTGACCTCATATAACTAATGCAGCTCATAATTAATATCAAAATTAATTTTTAAAAAATGGAAGTAAGCTGTATGACCTTCTATAGTATTAATGAATGCTCTTCACCATTTTCCCAAGCTAAAAATTGTAACATGTCTATCGACCTGTTTCGATTTTACAGAATAAATCTTTTTTTTCACTACTAGCCTCTAAACCTAACTTTATTGACTTTTGTTGAGGTAGTAAAGTTGTTCATTATTAACCAAGGTAGAAAAATACAGAGCCTACTTGATTAGAACTAAATCTCAATTCATTTAATGGAATGTGAGGTTAACTTGTGCACAGCTGTCATGTCATGTGAAACGGGAGTCGACAAACTAATATTTAAAAAAATAAAATGCCAGTAGTGAAGTAGTGAAGTAGTGAAAAAAATGTTATATGAGCCACGGTAGAAAAGTATATTAATGTCTCGGATCCATTAAAGACCTCGAAGCTTCGCTTCTCGGTCTTTGATGGACCTCGACAATAATACCTCACTTTTCTACCTTGGCGCAAAATTACTATTAATTAGCGCTCGTCGTCACTAGCCACTTCCAATTATAGTTCTGTGATCCCAAATTCTTCAACCCTGACCATAAGACAATTGACGTCTGCCAACGGACGCTTCCATTTTTTCCAACGCCACGTGAAACACCCCTTTCCGTTATCGGCCGCCTACGGAGAAAGATCATCTTCCGTTATCTTTCATATCTTTAAGTATCTTATGAATTTTGCTGTGGTAAGTTCAAAATCATAATTTATAATTAATAAGCTTCTTCTAAAGTACTGTCTGATGTAATTTTCGTATGCATTCTTTATTTTTTTACAGAGATAGACGAAATTAAATTCAACACGTGGTCATAAACTGTTCTTTTATACTAATATGTTAGTTTTAAACCAAATATTTTTTTATAATTCACTGTTTTACTTTTATACAAACATTTTCAAGCTTTTTCAGTTGCGAAATAACTCTTTTAATTATAAAATAACATTTTTATAATCTGTTAACCTATAAAATATTCTTTCGTAACGCCAGTGCCGGTTTCATATATTTCCTAAGCACGATATTTTTTCACATAACTAAATAACGTTTTGCTATGATCAGTTTCTTTCGGATCATTAGTACATTTTTTTAATTTAGCCGATGATTGCTATTTTTACTGCTGTAACATGGGACATATAACGTTGGAAAGCTTTCAGTAAATTGAATCAATTTTTTTACTTTCAAATAACTGCCTTCCTTTTTTTAACCTGAAAAGCTGACCAACATAATGTGCCATTACATTCAAGTTCCTATAAATCCCTGATCCACCTGTACTTCTAGGTAAGCACAGCCCCGAGGATATAACCCCAAGGATATAACCCAAGGATATAACCCAAGGATATAACCCGAGAATATAACCCAAGAATATAACCCCAGGGATATAACCCAAGGATATAGCCAATGCTAGAACCCCAGGATACAGCCCTAGATCAAAATACCGCCCTAGAACAGAACACATCAGTTCAGATCAAGACCTGACTACCTACTTCAGGAAACCACTCCATATAAGCTAGGTACCTATAAAAGTACAAATTCCAGGTACAAATTCCAGTGTTTCATTTCCTGTGGCAGAATAAATTGAAAATTTGTTTTTAATTCTTTTTTATTTCATTAGAAATCATCAACTATAAAAGTTGAGGGAGATATCGCCCGGGGTAATTTTTAGTAACGTTTTTATTATTAACTTTTATTCAAATTTTACAAGGCGTTTCTACATTTTCCGCCTTAGTTTTTTCATTAGTCAAAAAGGTAGTGGCGCCCTCAACTTTTACAACCTTCCTGTAACACTTGTGCAGCATAAACTTGGGGTCGAATCACCCTTGAGAGGAGTCTCTAGCCGGAGCCCTTCGAGCTGGTGCCCTGTGAGGTTACAGCTATTTACCGTTACAAAATTATTTCGTCTATCTAGCTCTGACTAACAGCTGTCCATTATTTTCGAAGGTTATTAGCAAGCTCTTGTCAGTTATTGTAAAAACGCTTCTTGACGTAGGACCCTTCTTTGAACCATAACCTAAACATGCTCTATATGATTCAAGTCTATGGATTGAACAAGATGCTGCAATAATTCAATTGTCACGAATTCTAAGCATTTTATAAAAATTCTGGGCACATGAAGTGGGGGATTATCCTGCAATAATAAAAGTTGGTGACCTACTGCTGCAGCATATCAGCATAATCAACTGTTCATAAAAAGCCTTATAAAACAACGAGATCAGTTCTTCCACCCGAGCTGATACCTCTTCATACTATCACTGTGCTTCTTCGATCGAATAACCTGCCCAGGTTGACGCCGCATCTCCATTCTATCAGGATTAACTCCAAACCTGGATAAGTCGATAAACAATACACTGGTTCATCGTTCTGTAGCTTAGTTTTCATTTTCCCCTTGCAGGCTAGTCTTACTGCGCGATTTCCATGTGATATAAATGGAACTCTCAGTGATCTTCTAGCATGGAAATTGGCTTTACGTGAAAGTCTTCCCATAGTTTGGACACTTACTCTAACGTCATGTAAGTGAGAAACCAATTCAATTGTTTCTCCTATAATTCAAAACCAGAAATCCATCTTAATTTGGTGTTGGATCTTCTTTGAAAGTTAAAATGCCTTTCTAGTACACTGTACTCATTCAAGTCCGGGAAATAACTCATTACAGTACTGAGTCAGGGAAATTTTTACTTCCCGGGCTGCTTTAAAAACACACAATATTCATATTTTCAAAAAAATTTATCTTTAAAACTACAAAATCAAGCTTCTAAAAACTAATTATAATTAATATAACAGTAACTGTGCAATGTGAATTTCCTTGCAGGCTGAATGCAGGAATACCTTTAAAGACAGAATCTTCACTAGACACGGTAGTGGCGGTAGATATAGTTTGTTGCTTGGTGTGAAGAACCTGTATAAAATTTTCTCCATTTTGAATCATCCTTGCTACCCTTGTTTTATTTTCTATGGAATCTTCAATGTATTGTTCCGAAATAGCTTTTCCATACACCATGACGCTTCAGTATTGATTAATCAGCTCCCGCATACGCCAAAAAAGTGGCAGATGTTCTGCGGAAAAAATACCCGGTATATTTTTCTGGGTGTTCCAACTTCAAATTTTGCGCAATTTTTTTTGGTGCCCCCCCCCCAATGGTTTATATGCCCGCTCTTTGGGAAATACATTTTCCTCTTTTACAACCCAAAAAAGGAAATCTTCCTTCGTATTTTTAAGTCGGATCTTAACGTATTCTCTGAATATTTCCAGAAGGTTTATTCCTCCATTGTCGTCATTCAATACAGTGAATACCCGTTTTGTATTCGTCTTAGAAATGGGAATGGTTATAATTAGTTTGGTGCCACAATATTCAATGTCTTTTAGGGTCATATTGTATAACTCTTCTCGCCGGCAACCACCAGCAATGCCTATCATTGCGATTACCTGTAACAATAGTGAAAATGGTTTAAAGTAATGTAAGTTAGCAAAAAATGGCAAATCAGTCATTTATTGTTAACTTGAAAAAATTATTAAAAACAAAGAATTAACATTTTTGAAACTTTGATGACGCAGTCTTGTTTTGTATGTATATGAGAAGAGCTCCACGAAGCGAAATAATTTTACGGCAATTATTTAAACATTTTTTTTAGTTCAGAACGATGAAGGAAGTCTGAAAAAATTTTGTTAATTAACAATCGTCTAGCATATTGAAAAATTTGTTTCTATGAAAAATTCCAACAGGAATCAATTCTTTAAAGTATATATTATACTAATATAATAACTAATATAATAATTTTTTTAGATTTTTCATTTAATTTTAAGTACTTGAAAAAAATATTTTAAGTGACGTACTCGCTTTCAAGGCCGTGCGCGCAACCTAACAATGGCGCGCGGAGAACTATTTTCAGCGTTAAATTGAAATTATAAATAATGGAGGTACAGTTCCGGGAGTTGGAACTTTTTTTTACTAAATTTCCTCCTCTTTAAGGATCTTTTTTTTTCAAATTTCGAAAATATTTATAATTTACGGAATTTATAACTTTTTGAATTTTTTATGGGCTAACTTAATTATTTGGCACAATGATCTAGACATTATTCCGGATCAAATGCTCTAAACCACATAATTTTAATAAAAGTATGTAGAATGAGACTAGACTTCATCTAGATACTTTAATAAGCCATTTCCCGGACTTTTAACGTAAATCACTATTACCATGAAAACTTTGCACAGAATGTGAAATGATGAGCACAATAATAATAATTTTAGGTTGCGGTTGTTGGTTTGTTGATAAATATCAAAAAACAACGTTTTATACACATCAATTTGAAAACGAACGGCATTTAATATTGCCTAAACTAATGACAGTATCAAAATTTGGTGAAATACGCCAATTTACATATCAAGGGGGACAACTGCTGAGGCATTTGTTGACGTATTACTTTCAACCCCCTGACCCCAAGGGTACCTACCCATGAAATTTTAAATGGCAACTCCTATTTCTTTTGTCATTTTTGAGTTCCTTATGTAATTCTTAGATACATTTCATATTTTTTTTTAAATTGAAGTACTTGACCTCACGAATGTGTGGAATGTATTTCAGTTTTAGGAATACTAGTAAAAATAAAATTTCGAATTATTATTTATTTAAATCTCAGCCCAACCCTGTTAAGACCCATGAAATTTATTTCTTATTCGAATAAAACCACTGATAATAGTTTTTGCTGGTTTTTGAATTATTAATTTCTTTTCTCAGTCATATTGTTTAGGTCTAACTTATACAGTTCTTAATTTTCCGACTCCTCGTATTTATTTCTTAAAATGGTTCACACTATTGCTGAACGCGTAGAAATTTTTTATATTTATGGAACCGAACGTTGCTTTATAAGAACGGCGACCAAATTTAACGAGACATCGGGGATAAAATGTTGGACACAAATACATCGGAGATTTAGTAGCTAAATTTGAAGAAACTGGGTCTATTGGCAATTAAAAGAGGGCTGGGCCAACATTGTTCAATGAGGCCGCTCAGATTGAGGTTCTTGGTCAAGTATCCCAGTTGATAGCCAGGATAGGCACTAGACCATAATCATGCCTTTTTAATTAATGTAAAAGTTCACTTCAACTGTAAACGTTTTCATTAAAATTCGTACACAGAACCTGCGCTTTTTATACTTCATATTACTGATAACTATTTTTCGTAATCCCATACTGTTATTTTGATTTAACGGTATTCAGATGACAATTGAAAAGTTAATGTTAACAGCCTCCGTCCGTTAAGATTTTTTAACGGCCGGCGCCCGTTAAGAAATCACTTCTGCACATGATTCTCCCAACAATTCCAAAAAAATTTGATTTTGTTCCTCAATTTCTTCAATTTCATCCATGGTCGTTGTTGAAGCGAAATCGCGGACATAAAAAACTGACGTTTATAATATTGTTGTGATGTTGTTAAGCTGACACCATGTTGGGATTTTTCTGTAGAATTACGAGGTACGTGGTTTGTTCTTTCCTCGGAATCAAAATGTAATCTTTCAGCGCGAACACGAAGAGTCTGGAACGATACACGGCCGATACGCAAATAACGTATTCGGTTGTTATACAATATTCAACCTCATCCGTTATTTGCTACATATCGGCCTTGTAATAACTATTTAAGACCACATATTCTAATACAATGTCATCGTCAATGTCAAACTTTCTCAATAAGTATCAGTCATCAACGAAACATATAAACGCGTACTTGCGTATCTACGACTTAAAAATAATCCATAGACAAAGCTGTGCTTAAAGTTTTGTGCCCTTAAGCTTCGTTTAGATGACGGTGCAGCCAGATAAGTTTTTTAAGCCTGGATCACTTGTTAAGCCAAGATGGTGCAATCGGACATAAACGCTACCGGAGCAATCATCAACTGATCAGTTGTGAGCTCTGTGGTAGCAGTCGCCATTTTATCCATCGAAATTGAAATACGCGACCATTTTCAACTGACATTATCATCAATATGCTAACTCCTCTTAATAGTTTATGCCCACTTGCACCGTTACGTTTAATGACAGCTTAACGTTAAACTGCGATTATACCCTTGCACCGTGTGTTAACCGGACTTTAATTATGTTTTAGCTCTAGTCTAATTAAACTTTCCATTTTCGCGAATTAAGAGCCGGTTTGTACAAAATAACCTCCAATTCCAAATTATATTCAAAGTTTTCGATTTCAATAAAGTATAAAATATATAAATATGAGCTCTTCAGAATCTGACTCATCAGAATATACAGGGTGTCCCACGACGATTAAGATAAGTAATATATCAGAATTGGGCAGTAGTAGATAATTATAATTTTGGGGGTGTAAATTAGAGCAAATGTTGCATCTTTTCTTGTTATTGTGTTACCCAATGAGGTAATTGTTTTTGGTCACGTGACGTCGCATTCAAAATTATTAATGGGACAACCTGTATATTTGTACCTTTCTGTGTTCCTCCCGATAAAACAATTCCAACTAACTAGCACACTTGGGGTCTAAAATGATTAATTCAAGAGCTACAAGGATTGTAAGTTAAAAAATTCATAATTGAATCCCCTGTAATTTTCGGCAATCTTACATTCGTACGTAATGATTAAGACAAACCAATATTATAATTTTCATTCGCCTTCTTCAGGCGATTTCTTCTATAGAAAAATACCGTTGTTCATCTTTTAGACATGATAGAGGGAGAATTGAAGTATCCAAATGATATGTAAGTAAATGGAGGCACCTGGAATCACGAAAAAATGATGAAGATGCGGCAGCATTAAATTCTTCTTCAATTTTTAACCAAGTCTAATTATTTTCATCTCTAGAGGTCTGGTTAGTTTTCTTGTTTTCGACAATGTGTTTGAATTTTTCTACTATACTGCTGAGCAACAACTTTTCATATTAGATCCCCTAGTCTTCTTTGATGTCATTGGAAGTGTTAAACTACGTTTACTTATAAATAATACTTATTATTTAAAGTTTTTTATTAATTTTCTTACGACTTCTCGAACTTTACAATACAAATAGAAAAATCAACAATGTCAAACTAATCAACGTATGACAGCAGTCTACTGAATTACCGAGGTTGCCAGATGAATTTCAAATGTAATCTAAGGTTAGTTTAAACAATTTGTAACCAATCCTCAAATTTCACCGGTAGTTAACAAACCGCCGCTTAAAAAAGTAACAGTATAAATGGCTGTTAGTATATTATGTTATAAATAATACACGATCTGTTCACAATTCATATATATTTATTGTTTCAACTAAACAACAACGTATTCGCTTGAACGACATATACAGAGTACAGTTAACACAGTACAGAGTACATCAAAGTAAAACCATAGATATAGAAAAAAGAAGAGTGGCCTGTACCAATAGTTGCAAGCCACTATATAAACAAGTGTAAATTGACGTTCTACAACATATTATGTGGTAGTTACTGTCAGATCATTGACAGCAACGTACAATCTTCAATATTATTTTATAATCGTCTATATGTATATTATATTGTTGAAATTTACCCTACCAGAATAAATTTCAATAATGATTTTTGCAGCAGTAGCTAAAGACATCATATTTTCGGACTGTTCCTTCCATCACAAGACCAAGAAATATTTTTTATTGACGTGCCATTTATGGGGGTTCGTATATGTAGTTAATATTCGGCCATTTGTAAAATATGAGGTCTTTAGCTACTGCTGCAAGAGTTTTCACTGAGATTTATTCTGGTAGGGTGAATTTTAACAATATAATGTGCATATAGACGATTATAAAATAATATGGAAGTTCGTACGTTGCTGTCAATGAACTGACAGAAACTGTCTGTGATTAATACTAATCAAAATATCGCAATAATGAACTGTTTAAACGTATTACAAACGTTAACCCTAATCTTTGACTTACAAAAATTTGATTGGTTGATGTTTAGATTACGCGCGAGCGCGACCAACCAATCGGGCGAAATTACATCGTTCAAAATACGATGCAGACGTTCCTTTCGTAGAGGCAATGTGACATACGTCTTTTTCTAATGTCCCACTGACAGTTCTCATCAGGTCTGTACTTTGTTTTTTACGGTCAATTATTATTTATGAAAAGTGAATATTAATCTTATTAACGTCAAAAAATAATAGTTCAATACTATTATAACGCTTTACAAAATTTGAAAAATAAATTTTCAAAGAACAGACCGTTCACTAAGAAGCAACAACTACTTCTCGGTCTATATCGTTTACTTTAGAAGTGTAATTCAATGTCTGTCGGGGCATATAGCCAAAGAAGTAGTTGTTACTTCTTAGTGGACGATCTCTGTTCTTTGAAAATTTATTTTTAAAATTTTGTAAAGCGTTATAATAGTATTGAACTATTATTTTTTGACGTCAATAAGATTAATATTCACTTTTCATAAATAATAATTGACCGTAAAAAACAAAGTACAGACCTGATGAGAACTGTCAGTGGGACATTAGAAAAAGACGTATGTCACATTACCGCTACGAAAGGAACGTCTGCATCGTATTTTGAACGATGTAATTTCGCCCGATTGGTTGGTCGCGCTCGCGTAATCTAAACATCAACCAATCAAATTTTTTTAAGTCAAAGATTAGGGTTAACGTTTGTAATACGTTTAAACAGTTCATTGTTGCGATATTTTGATTAGTATTAATCACAGACAGTTTCTGTCAGTTCATTAACAGCAACGCACGAACTTCCATATTATTTTATAATCGTCTATATGCATATCATATTGTTAAAATTTACCTTACCAGAATAAATTTCAGCGATGACTCTTGCAGCAGTAACTAAAGACCTCAGATTTTACAAATGGTCGAATATTGACTACCTATATGAAGCCCCCATAAACGGCAAGTCAATTAAAAATATTTCTTGGTCTTGTGATGGAAGAAAAGTGATTGCTGTGAAAACCAAAGGATGTCCGGTAATTATAGAAGTACCAGATAAGAAAGAACAAATCGCATTTTCGGACTGTTCCTACATAAACCACGTTTCTGTAGGTGTTTTTTCGAACAACATTCCCGATGTAGTAGCGTACGGAACTGACGAAGGATACGTATTAATTTACAACATAAGACACACCAGCCGTCCTCAAGAGTGCTTAAGACTTTCAAATCCAATTCAGAATTTAGACTTCTCTTCGGACGATAATTTTATAGCTGTTGGAAGCGCTTCTGCTCCGGTTGTTTTGTTTGATTCAAATTACAAAGCGTGTGCAAGTTTTTCGAATCCAAATAATGCTTCACTTTCAATTTTAACTTTTAGTAAATACACTTCGAATTTGCTAGCAGCGGCAGATGAAAATTCAGTCGTTTCCTTATGGAACACCGAAACGAATGATATTTTATTCACCAGTAAACAACATTCGGCCCGGATAACCGACGTAGCATTTTTCGAAAACGGTTTATCGTCGATAGGTATGGACGGCAAGTTCGTTAGCTATGACTTGAGATCTCCCAAAGCTAACTGTTATGAACTAGATTGTCCTCTATCAAGTTTAGCTTATCTTAATGGAACGCATGATCTAGCGGTGAGTACAGTTTCAGGTCAAATAAGAAAGTACGATTCGAGGAATATGCAATCTCCTTTAAAAACACTGACAGCTATTGAGAATAATGGTGTTAAAAAAATAGCATTTCATCCACATTTGTATTCTCAAGATGATGGAAAGAAATATGAAGATGATTTTTCCGCATCTGGTGATTTTAGTATAGCATCTGGTTCTTCTCTAAGACGTTCGCAAGTTGGCATTAAAAATACGGAGGCGTTTATTGGGGGTCTTGTTGAAGACGATTCAATTGAACCAATCGAATCAGTTACTAACCATCCTCGTAGGAATTTCGAAGACATCCAAAAAATTGTAGAAGACAAATTAAACAAAGCAACTGAAGAATATGAAGAAACGCTCATTCGGATGTTTCATAGCTTGAGGATTGGTACTTGTAAGCAGTTGATTAGTTTGGAAAAGAGAAATTCACAAAATTTGAATAATTTTGTGAATCATTTGAAATTACGTGGTCAAGGAACTATTCCTTGTACGAGTGCTGTAGGCGTTAATAAAAGTTATTATGATAATGTGAGCCATACAGACGACAGCTCTGAAACACTGGAAAATGATGAAAATTAGTTGTTTTGATAAAAATAAATAAATTAATTTGTTTTAATTACATAAATTAAAATTATCGTTATTCCGGAAAAAATCGTCTAAGAAAAACATCTGGAAATTTTTTTAGTTCTCTAATTAGGCTGCAGAGGGGAATAATTAGCAAAGCTAACATGAGATTCCCACAGACCTGGCTGGGGGGTAGCGGAGCTAAATCGACCCTAATATTTTTCCGAATTTCTTAAAACGCCAATTTTTTTCGCAAGAAATATATCGCTTGTCAATTGAGAGATATCCTATATTTATATTGGCAATACCGCAAATTCGACCATTCCATTTTTCCCTTACAAAAAGCAGAGATCATTTTTCGACTTTCATCACTAACACCTAACCAAACTTTTATTAAAAAAAATAGAACTGTTTTGTTAGTAGGTATACATCACGTAAATAGTTGTAATAAAGAAGGTTGTCAATTTCTTATGTGAGGAAATTATATGTCATATACTGCATAAATGTCTATTTAACTAAACTATATAGAAAACATTGTTTTTATCGCCTTCCCCGTAGACGTCTGTTTTATTAGACTGATGTACATCTTTTATCATAAATGCCCAACTTAAAATCCACGAATCCTCTTGTGTTTATAAATAACACACAAGAAAATTGTAATCTTTCAAAAATTAATTATGTTTATTTATTTCCGATGTGATTCACAATATTACACACAACTGAACAGGTATGAGGTTATAATCGTATACGTTTGATATTCGAATGGTGCATACCCACTCGAGTTACCACATGCGAAACAAATCGTGCACGAAGCGTTCGAAAGTACTTCGAAAATACGGATAACCGATTTTCGTGCGAAATTCATTCAATTTCGTACACGAATTGTACTCAAGTAATCTCGAAAATACAGCCCCTGAACGAGCCAGTTTGGTGTAGTCGGATTTGTTCCCGCGGCAAAGACACTGAACTTTATGCCGGTGAGAAATCTTCTTGTGCCGCCGGCCTAGCCCAGTTTGGTAAAGTCCCGCCTTATGGGAACTAATTGCATCTTTCTTATTTTGGGAAATACTTTTTATTATATTTGGTGTTGGCTTGGGGAATACTAAATGTGACTCATCAGCAGCTGCTCTTATCTCTCATTTCAAATCAATATATTTATACTCTGCACTATGAGTATCTTTGTATGTTATGCTTAACTTACCTCGTTGAATAATGTTATACGAAACGTTTAGTGTAGGGAATTTGTTAAAAGTGTGGCTCAAAGTAACATGTCACACATACAGAACTCAGTTTTCGATGACATTGTAGAAATGATTAAAGAACTTTTATTTTCATTCACACAACGTGTCCCAAGTTATCGTTTACAGGCAACATCTCGCCTAATTTAAAAGATAATCCAATACTGTAAAAACTGTTGTGAATGGCATGAAAATTCCTTCCTAATGACGTATCAGAAACTTAAGTTCACTTAACAGTCCTTAGGCAGCTACCCCTCACTTTCTATTTTATAATGGCACCCCCTGTATATTTTCTTGCTTGTCACTCTATTTGGAATACAACGATGTAACATACTTTTTGGTTTTTTATTATTAGCACACAAAAAATTAACATTTTATGATATTTTGTTTTACCTAATTATCCTTGTTGCTTCCGCCACTGTTTTTAAAAACTTCACGAGATAGAACGTCAAAAGATTAATCAATATGTGCAAATACAATAGAATCAGTGGATTTTAAGTTGGCCATTTATGATAAAAGATGTACATCAGTCTAATAAAACAGACATCTGCGGGGAAGGCGATAAAACAATTTTTCCTATATAGTTTAGTTAAATAAACATTTATGTAGTATATAACATATACTTTCATCACATAAGAAATTGTCAACCTTCTTTATTACAACTATTTATCTGATGTATCTACTAATAATACAGTTCTTCTATTTTTTTTTAATAAAAGTTGGGTTAGGTGTTAGTGATGAAAGTCGAAAAATGATCTCTGCTTTTTGTAGGGGAAAATGGAATGGTCGAATATGCGGTATTGCCAATATAAATATAGGATATCTCTCAATTGACAGACGATATATTTTTTGCGAAAAAAATTGGCGTTTTAAGAAATTCGGAAAAATATTAGGGTCGATTTAGCTCCGCTACCCCCCAGCCAGGTCTGTGGGAATCTTATGTTAGCTTTGCTAATTATTCCCCTCTGCAGCCTAATTAGAGAACTAAAAAAATTTCCAGATGTTTTTCTTAGACGATTTTTTCCGGAATAACGATAATTTTAATTTATGTAATTAAAACAAATTAATTTATTTATTTTTATTAAAACAACTAATTTTCATCATTTTTCACTGTTTCAGAGCTATCGTCTGTATGGCTCATATTATCATAACAACTTTTATTAACGCCTACAGCACTAGTACTAGGAATAGTTCCTTGACCACGTAATTTCAAATAATTCACAAAATTATTCAAATTTTGTGAATTTCTCTTTTCCAAACTAATCAACTGCTCACAAGTACCAATCCTCAAGCGGTGAAACATCTGAATGAGCTTTTCTTCATAATCTTCAGTTGCTTTGTTTAATTTGTCTTCTACAATTTTTTGGATGTCCTCGAAATTCCTACGAGGATGGTTAGTAACTGATTCGATTGGTTCAATTGAATCGTCTTCAACAACACCTCCAATAAACGCCTCCGTATTTTTAATGCCAACTTGCGAACGTCTTAGAGAAGAACCAGATGCTATACTAAAATCACCAGATACTGAAGAATCATCTTCATATTTCTTTCCATCATGTTGAGAATATAAATGTGGATGAAATGCTATTTTTTAACACCATTATTCTCAATAGCTGTCAGTGTTTTTAAAGGAGATTGCATATTCCTCGAATCGTACTTTCTTATTTGACCTGAAACTCATCCTCACCGCTAGATCATGCGTTCCAATAAGATAAGCTAAACTTGATAGAGGACAATCTAGTTCATAACAGTTAGCTTTGGGAGATCTCAAGTCATAGCTAACGAACTTGCCGTCCATACCTATCGACCATAAACCGTTTTCGAAAAATGCTACGTCGGTTATCCGGGCCGAATGTTGTTTACTGGTGAATAAAATATCATTCGTTTCGGTGTTCCATAAGGAAACGACTGAATTTTCATCTGCCGCTGCTAGCAAATTCGAAGTGTATTTACTAAAAGTTAAAATTGAAAGTGAAGCATTATTTGGATTCGAAAAACTTGCACACGCTTTGTAATTTGAATCAAACAAAACAACCGGAGCAGAAGCGCTTCCAACAGCTATAAAATTATCGTCGGAAGAGAAGTCTAAATTTTGAATTGGATTTGAAAGTCTTAAGCATTCTTGAGGACGGCTGGTGTGTCTTATGTTGTAAATTAATACGTATCCTTCGTCAGTTCCGTACGCTACTACATCGGGAATGTTGTTTGAAAAAACACCTACAGAAACGTGGTTTATGTAGGAACAGTCCGAAAATGCCATTTGTTCTTTCTTATATGGTACTTCTATAATTACCGGACATCCTTCGGTTTTCACAGCAACCACTTTTCTTCCATCACAAGACCAAGAAATATTTTTAATTGACTTGCCGTTTATGGGGGCTTCGTATAGGTAGTCAACATTCGGCCATTTGTAAAATCTGAAGTCTTTAGCTACTGCTGCAAGAGTCATCGCTGAAATTTATTCTGGTAGGGTAAATTTTAACAATATAATATGCATATATAGACGATTATAACATAATATGGAAGTTCGTACGTTGCTGTCAATAAACTGACAGTAACTACCACAAACCTACACGTATTATTAGGAGAAGCATTGATGTATGTTTCTTTAATATTCCAGCTGATAGATGTCAAATAGAAGATACGCATTTGTCAGATCATAAATTCCAAGTGTGTAGTTTTAAATTTGCGGGAATAGTAAACAATTTTAATAAAATTTTATTTAGGCGTGATTATTCAGATGCTAAACTGATATCCTTCAGAAGCTTACTGGCAAAAGGGGACTGGTGTGAGGTATAGAATGGTAGGGATATAAATTCAAAATTTGATGCATTCTTTACAATATATCAGTATCATTATCTTAATTCCCTTCCAATAAAAAAACTGAAATCAGAGGAAAGCAAGAGAATAAGCCATAGTTAACGAAAGAGATCAAGGATATGAATGAACTTCTATGTGAAATTAATAAATTGTCTAGGAACACAAACAATCAGGTAATAAAAGACAGGTATAAACATATGAAGGGTATATATGCAAATATGGTAATGATCTAATAATTTTAAATGCGGATAATATAAGGAGAGAATCTTGCAAAATAATAAACGAAAGTAGAGATAAAACAATGCATATATCAACATTTGAAATAAATACGAAAGATGATATTGTAACGGATAAACAAGTAGTGGCTGATTACTTTAATGATTTCTTTATTAATATACAAAATATTACACCAAGTAAAAATGTAAAGCTAGCACCTTTTTGTTTAAACTACCAAATTTAATTTATTTAAATATCTAGATGCAGTAAAGAATATTGTCAGTAGACTGTAAACACTTTTTAGTTTTTGTAGATTACAAGAAATCAATGCCTTTTTTAGGCTTAACAAAAAACACGTGTGTTCAGTTATAAAAAAAAATTAAATCTGTCAGTCTGTGTCACCAGTTGTCACAAAAATAGTTCTACACACCCGAAACGTTCACCGAGCCGTCATAGGCGCATCTTTGGGGATTGTTTCCTAACACTTTTGAAAATATTTCTCTATTTCTGTACCCTACAACCCAACATGAGATCCAAAACATCATTAATACAGTAACAAAAAAATATACTCCAGGAATGACGAAATAGATGAAAGAACATGCTGTAAATGACATAATATGTGCACCACTGTCACATAATCGATCAGTGTGTCAGCACAAGGAAATATCCTAAAAAGCTAAAGACATCTAAGTCGGTACTTATTTTCAAAAATAAAGGATCAAAGCAGGATGTAAATAATTATAGAAATGTTTGTTTGCAATCCTAATTTGCAAAAATTATTGATTATTTTTTTTATTTAAGGCTCAATGATTTTACCTCACAGTACAATTTAATACCTAGTAGTCAACACGGCTTCAGAAAGAAAAAATCTACATCAACAGCAATAGATGAACTTTGCAAAAACCTAACTGACACTTTGAATGGAAGGCGGTCCAGTCGCCGTATTTTACGACCTGACCAGGGCATTTGATATAGTCAATCACAGCCTACTAATTGAAAAACTGTATAGAATGGGAGTTAGAGGAGTAGCTAATGACTGGATTACTAATTAGCACAGACAAAGTAAAATCAAAGCCTGCCTATATCAACATGGGGATACCACAACAAGGCTCGTTCCATAACTATTCATTATTTTTATCAGTGATATCTCACACGTATGTTCAAAAGCCAAAAAAATTATAATATACGCAGATGACATGAGCCAAATATTAGCTGAAAACAAACTTTCCTCATCAGTTAATTACGCAAACGACGCTGCAGAAGAATTTGCAATATGGTGTTTAGATAATGGACTACTGATTAATGTAGAGAAAACTGTATTTATGATTTTTCAACAAAAAAACATCCGCAATGACTGCTGCTCATTACTTAGGCTTGATCATAAATCGATAGAACAAGTGACTAACTTTAAATATCTAGGGGTGACCATAGACCAGAAGCTCACAAGGGAAGTACATATTGACAAAATGGTCTCAAAAATGAGTCTAAATTCCTTTCAGGTATTAAAATTAGCCTATTTTGGACTGATGCAGTCATTACTTACTTACGGACTAACATTTTAGGGAAAATCTTCACATAGGGTCAAAGTATTTAGAATTCACGAAAAAATAGTGAGATGTATAACTGGCTCACATCATAGAGCATCATGTAGAAGTTTATTTAAATCCTTAGTAATTTTAACTCTGCCATGTCTCTATACAGCGAGGGCCACAGAAAACAGTCCACCCCGATATTTGGCATTATTCCTTAGATTTTAAGGAAATTAGGAAACACGTCGATTTTGGTTCTAAGGGGGACACATTCTTACGATACAGGCATCTTTCATTTGTTAACCCCCTCCCTTCCACATCACCCACCCCTTATTTTTGAATAGAGAATCTACCATGTGCGGCACATCTTTAGAAAGGCATTTAAATGGAGTATTCAGATATAATGATCGTCCACGATTTTTTTCGATATTTATGCCATCTTTGAAAAAAAAAAGTCTTCATTAATAAGGAGTACAACACCTCTTAAAAATGAAACGCAACGCCTATGGTTTGCTAATGTGTAATTTTTTCTGTCACATCAGAAAAAACCAAACCATAGGCGTTGCGTTTCATTTTTAAGAGGTGTTGTACTTTAAATTAATGAAGACTTTCTTTTGCAAAGATCCCTCCAAATATCGGTGTGGACTGTTTGCTGTGGCCCACGCTGTATATTCCTGACTACATTAGAAATTAAAAAAAGGAGCTCAACAAGTGAGAAATAACATGATCCATGAACATAACACGCGAAGAGGTAATGATTTGAGATTACCCTATTCCCGGCTGACTATTGAACAGGATTCTGCTGGTTATCAGGGAATCATCCTCTTCAATCATACAATTAGACTTTTAGGAAATAGTAACTATAATGTTTTCAAGTCAAAACTTTCCAAGTACCTAGGTTTTTATTCCGGAGAAGAATTTCTGCAGATTTCTTCTTAATTTTTATCTTGTTAAATTAATTTTATTTTTGAATTTAAGTGTAAAGTGTAACTAAAATATTTATGGGCTATTCTACTACTTTTTTTTGACAGCGCTCACATCTGATCAGTTGACAAAACACGCGTTCAGCAGGAAACTGATGATCGCTCCGGTAGCCCTACGTTGTGATGAACGCTACTAATGTCCAATGGTGTCCAATTAAAAGTTTTCCGTTGATATTTTAAAATTTATCATGGATACAGAATAGTAAAATGGAGTAAGCAGATTATCTAATTTTTAACTATGCGTTAAAATTTAACATTTGTTTACAGAATTGCTCCTACAGGGTGTCAATTTCAAAACGAACAGCATTTAATAGTGCCTAAACTAATGACAGTATCAAAATTTGGCGAAACACATCAATTCACATATCAAAGGGGACAACTGTTTTGGCATTTGTTGACGTATTACTTTCAACCCCCTGACCCCCAGGGCACCTACCCCTGAAATTTTAAATGGCAACCCCTATTTCTTTTGCCATTTTTGAGTTCCTTATGTAATTCTTAGATAAATTTCATAATTTTTTTTTAATTGAAGTACTTGACCTCACGAATGTGTGGAATGTATTTAATTTTTAAATTGAAATAATGCAACTTTTATATTTATAATTACTTTATGAATTGTGCAAAATGGGTTCCATTGTTTTCTAAACACAAGTACAGTCGATATTCAAACTGTTCGCGGATCTTTTGAAGTCTCGGGTGAAATTGCTCTACATTCATGTACAATTCTTTGTTGCAGATGTTCTATAGTGTCTGGTTGGGTTTTGAATACAACGGATTTCAAGTGACCCCATAGGAAGAAATCGAGAGGTGTCAGATCTGGTAAACTAGGTGGCCATTCAATGGGTCCTCTCCTACCAATCCACTGCTCCGGATAATGATTATTCAACCACTCTCTTACTGGGCGTACATAATGAGGAGGTGCTCCGTCCTGCTGGAAGTGCAGTAAATGTTCATCTAAAGCAAGATTTACTGTATTACTCTCTCTGTCAATGATAGTATTGCCGAATATACCTGCCCAAACATTTAATTTTTGAGGATATTGCGTATGCCCCTCTCTAATAATATGAGGATTGAAGTCGCTCCAATAGCGGCAGTTTTGTTTATTGCCATTGCATTTATGTAAAAAGTGCAACAGTGAAACAGATATTTTTTATTAACAGGGGCTAAGCAATAATCATGTTGGTCATAATTTCGCAAAACTCAATACGTCTGTCCGGGTCATCATCCCCTAATTCTTGGGTAATTCGTAGTTTGTATGGGTGAAATTTGTGAAGCTTCAATACTTTCCTGACTGATTCATGCGACAGTCCAGTTTGTTGCGCAGCTTCACGAAGTGACGAAGTAGGAGCTATAGCAACTTGACCAAGAACCTCAATCTGAGCGGCCTCATTGAGCAATCTTGGCCCAGCCCTCTTCTTATTGGGAATAGATCCAGTTTCTTCAAATTTAGTTACTAAATCTCCGATGTATTTGTGTCCAACATTTTTCCCCGATGTCTTTCGTTAAATTTGGTCGCCGTTCTTGTAAAGCAACGTTCGGTTCCATAAATATAAAAAATTTCTACGCGTTCAGCAATAGTGTAAACCATTTCAAGAAATAAATACAAGGAGTCGGAAAATTAAGAACTGTATAAGTAGACCTAAACAATATGGCTGACAAAAGAAATTAATAATTCAAAAACCGGCAAAAACTATTATCAGTGGTTTTATTCGAATAAGAAATAAATTTCATGGGTCTTAACAGGGTTGGGCTGAGATTTAAATAAATAATAATGCGAAATTTTATTTTTATTTTTACTAGTATTCCTAAAACTGAAATACATTCCACACATTCGTGAGGTCAAGTACTTCAATTTTAAAAATAAATTAAGAAATTCATCTAACAATTACATAAGGCACTCAAAAATGGCAAAAGGAATGGGGGTTGCCATTTAAAATTTCAGGGGTTGGTGCACTGGGGGTCAGGGGGTTCAAAGTAATACGTCAACAGTTGTCTCCCTTGATATGTAAATTGACGTGTTTCGCCAAGTTTTGATACTGTCATTACTTTAGGCAATATTAAATGTTGTTCGTTTCCAAATTGACACCCCGTATATGTAAATCTTAAGCAATATATCATTTAATAAATCAATTAAACAAAATTTTTAATTCAAAATATATATTTTTAATGTGTTTAAATCTTCTTTATATTTGAACCTATGTTCAACTTGAACTTGTGACGCGTTTCGCTATCACAATAGCTTTATCAAACGGGTGAAGGTATTAAATGAAACATGTTTTTGCACTTTATTTCCAGTTAAAAATTTTCTAATACCTTTGTCAATATCCTTAAAATTCCATATTAATGCACTGTATAAATTGAAAAAATTCCATTATACCTTCACCCGTTTGATAAAGCTACTTTGTTAGCGAAACGCGTCACTAATTTTAAATTGAACGTTAGTTCAAATATAATGAAGTTTTAAACCAATTAAATTGTTTTATTTCATCGTGTCAGTATGGATCTTCATCAAGTAAAAGCCTCATCTATTCAATTTTCAAAATATCGTTTATCAAGTATACATTTTCTGATTACCATCGATAACCAAGTACCTAAGAATCAAGATTCTTTGTCGTAAGAATTCATATGTTAGTTAACGTGTTAACCATAATCCCCAAGGTCGTATTTTTAAGTTTATTCACGGATATTACTGAAACTCATCAGCACAACAAATTTCTTTTGTAATTATAATTCAAAAATTCAAACACGTTTCCTACATTATTTATTAACAGGCTGTTATATAATATTGTTTAATTAAAGAGAACTTTACGTATCTACTTGATGATGAAAAAATATATATTATGTACCCTAAACATATACTTAACATAGTATTTCCTCGAAATCCCTTCCTTCATTGTATCTTTCAAAACAAGAAGAACAAAAGTGATAGGTTCCCACTGTACAAGAACCATCAGCTTCAGTCCGTTGCCTACAATGATCTAAAAAACTCTCACTTTCAGCTACCCGAGAATTGTTCGATAGTGCACGTTTTTTATACAGGTAGTTTAACGATTTAATTTTTTTAATCATTTATTTAAAGGTTTAAATAAAAAAATAATTTTTGGATTTCTAGTTTTGGTGTTGTAAAAAGGTGCAGTGTTTAAAAAAAACAATTTTGTGGACCTATATTCCGGTTTAAATTTATTCTTCAGTATGTAGTATTGGATGTACGATAACTGATAAACAAAGTAAGTAAAGTATATCAATTTAAGTTTTAAATAAGGGTAAACACAACGTTTTTCCAACAAAATGGATACGTTATATTGCCAATGTTATATAAAAATTGTTCTTTTGAAAAAAGAGGATTTTTTAATAAATATAAAATTGTGGGTAGCAAATAAATGTCAAAAACATACAGGGTGATTTTTTTCGATAGCACATTGTCCGAACTAATCAGAATAAAAATCTGAAAATTTGTAATAAGGGGTTTCCGACATTGATCATCGAATAAAAATACACTCTACTTTCGGTGACTTCCAGTTATTCCGGAAGTTGCAGTCAACTTCGTTATTTTGAATGAAACACAAAGTTTTTGAATTATTGACAAATTTTTGTAGCAAGGTACTATACCTAAGTCTTACGGTTCACGAGATAATCATTATTTTATTAAAAAAATTGATGTTTCACTGATATTTTTCATAAACTGGATTAATTTCGTGATAAATTAAAATTATGTAATTCTAGCCATCTGTATCGGTCACTGTAATATGATTCAATAATATCCTAGAGAAAAACATTTTTAATTTTTTATACAGGACGAAAGAAAATTAACGTTAATATTGGATAAAGAAAAGTGGAAATAACTAACATATTTTTTTACACAACGTACAATTTTAAAGTAGATTTATAACTAACATTTCCACCATTTCCCTATACCTAAGTGTTACAGTTTTCGAGATATTTTTTGGTTTTATTATTTAAGAAAAAATAATTATGAAAATATTCAAATTATTGATAGCATATTAGACAAATTATCAATAACAACCTTCGATCATTAAACAGACTAGATGAAGTACACACTTTGTTTGTTCGGAATTCAAAACTGTTCAGATCTGTGAAACGGTGTATTGTAAACACCAATTTTGCATTTCATTTTGCACATATTACCTCAAGACCTCGGTTTTACGTCTCATCCGAAAGACGGCATATCTCCATTATAGTAGTAGTAATCTAAAGTGTTTCGCTGCAGGCTGTACTGGCTCTAGGATGGTGTTTCTCCAGTGGTCACCCATCAAAAGCTTAACCGCGTTCGACACTGTTTCACCGTAATTATCGCATCAGGCGTTCTAGTACAGTACTAGTGTAGTTTGTACTTTTTTTAAAACTAGCGGTACTTTTATCGACATTCGCCAGTTCTTTATTGGTTTTTTTTCAGTGTTTTTTTTACAAAAATGTAAACAAACTGAATTATATCTAAATGGACGCAAAACGTCAGGCTAGCCCACCTTACCGCACGAATCAATTGTAATTCGCTGTGAAATGTGCAAAATAAAATGAAAAAGTGGTGTTTACAATACGTCACATTTCTGAACAGTTCTGAAGTCCGCGATGTTTACATGCAAAGTGTGTTGTCAGTATTGTGAGTTAATCATCTAGTCTGTTTAACTATCGAAAATGACAACTAACATTTCTACATTAAGTATTATTATTACTTGAAATAGGAAAACCATGACATGCGAGCTTTCGATTTAAATCTCGAATAAGATGATCCTCAGCTTATGCAAATTTTAATTTCGATCATTTTCCGTTAATTACATCAACACATATCTCCACCCCTCGCTATTAGTGCTTCCTTTGGTGGATCTTTTTTAAATCTCTAGAGCAAACAGGGTAATTCTAAACGAGTCATATTTTTGAACTCACAATAAACTTTTAATATAAGGGTCTATCAAGTTTTTAATAAAGAAGCAATATCACGGAAAAGTATTATTAAATATGGGTTATTTCATATAAATTGACTAAATATTACCTAGAATCGAAATCCGGCATATATCAAAATAACAAAGTTGCTATCCACGGTCTTGGTCTTGCTTATTCAGTATCCTCTTGTTCTTGCGTATTCAGTAGATAATGGACTTACTCATTTATCCTGTTAGTTATGTCGTTTATCAATGATCCACAATTGATAAAACCTCATTTTATTTTAGTCCAAAAAAGTAATAGTTAAGCCATAAATCAGGTGATTCGCCCATTTTGTCCAACCCTGCGGTCTTGGTTTTGGTCTTGTTTATTAGGTCTTGGTGTTGCTAGTGTATGTACGATCTTAGACTTAGTCTTGGTTAGAATTTTTCTCATCACTATAATCAAAATGTAAAAACTTTCATAGATATCCTGTAGTGTGGATAGTGTCCAAAATAAATCTTGTTTAAACCATTTAAAGCACAACATGTACAATTAGCCCAAACCATACTTTCCATTATTTTATTTTCAATTAAATCATAAAAATCTACGTACATGTCACCATAATTTACTTTAAAGAAATAAAACTCAAATAACAATGGCACCTTTGTTATTTGAATTGTAACAATTTTCCATTCAACATCCAACAATATTAATTTTAAGAAATCTAGTTCAGTATACATAGTGTATTTCCTGCTTTTAATTAAATATGTCTTTACCCAATCCTAATCACGCTTTCCACGGTTCTTTTATGTATAAATAAATTAATTACATGTAGATATAACCATAAGAAATTGTTAGGATTTACTTTTAAAAATTATACAGGGTGGCCGGACGAAAACGAAACAGAGCCATTATCCGGAACTGCGTCAACGTTAAAAAAAAACGCAAAGACTCGTCGATTTTTGATTAAAGGGGGACACTTTTTCCGGTATTTTTGACTTCGATACTTCCACCCCCTAGCGGGGGTAAGTGTCACCTCGAAATATTCAAACGCTAATGCCATTTAAATGTCGACTGTTGTTAAGAGAATTGAAAGGGCTTTAAAGTGATACCTTACTCGACTCCTAATGCCATTTAAATATTTTCAGGTAATGCTTACCCCCGCTTGGGGGTGAAAGTATCGAAGTCAAAAACACCGGAAAAAAGTGTCCCCCTTTGATCAAAAATCAACGGGTCTCTTCGTTTTTTTAAAACATTGGACGACGATATTGTAAATCATTCTGAATTAAATAAGCCCTTCAAGTTCAATAGTCCCAAAGAAGTTGATAGTCTGCGAAGGAGTATACACCTTCAGGGCGCACAAACGCAGCACCTAGGGTCTGTAGTCTGATTTGTTCAGCAGCATAACTGTAGCACAGAATGTGTTCCTCCGATTCTTATTCTTCAAGGCAGAGACGACACTCGCTGTTTTCAACCAGCACTATATTGCCCAGATGATAATTTAGCCTGGAGTTTCCAGCAGAATTCCTGTTATAAACCTCAACTCCTACCTGTCCATGTTCATCAAGGCTTCTGCTTTCAATTTTGCAGGTCCTTTGATGATTGATGATGATGATGATGATGATCCCTATGATCTGGGATGTTGTATGTATATTGATGTGATATTTACTGAGACCTGAAGATCTGTTTTGCCTCCTTTCTTCAGCTTTGTTCCTGAGGAAAGTCTCGGGACTAGTAGCTCCTTTAGTCCTATTTCCCGGAGGAATTTTAGGTTATCTGCAGGCTTCAGTTTAGGAATGAGTCCCACTTCTATCCAGTAACCTCCAAAGTGTCGTGCCCTAGGATTCTGTATTGCTATGCAATCGGCCAGTATGTGAATGGAGGTTTCTTGTTTCCTTCCATAGAATCTACATACTTGTTGCTCCACTATTTTGAGCTTTTTAAGTTGCCCATTCAGGTGACAGTGTCCCGACGTCATGGGCGCGTTTCGCCCCCAAGTAAAATAGTACATTTTTATTTTATGTACCTGTACATAAAATTACATACACACTTTTATTGACAGATAGAGAGTGAAACTAAACCTTAAATAAATTACAAATTCTACCATTATATTTCCAGAATTTCACTTGCCCCAAGTATTGATTTGTTAACTTGTAATGTTCCTTGCCCTCACAATTTTTGAAGGTAAAGAAAGATTTTATCAAAAAACGGACTGTGGCAGTCGATTTCTCATCCCAAAAAACCCCTTATCACGAAATTTTACAATTTTGAATTTTAAATTTTTTGTATTGTATATATTATATATATTCTTAATTAATTGTTATTTTAAAAATTATCTGCCTTTTAATATTATCGTATTTACTTTTTCGGAGTCGAAACGGTGCGGGGGCAAAATATCTCGGGGAGAAACGGTCGGGGCGGACATTCCGTTTGCAATTAAGACGGGTATAAATATGCTAAAGGTAAGAATAATGCCACTATGGTAAGCTCTGTATTTTATCTCTTTCTATATAATAATATATACATTTCATTTTTTGCAAACTAGAAAGTTGAAAAATGGTTAAAAATGAAACTTCCTGTATAAAAATATTAAATATTTGTTCACTCCGTCCAGATCACACTTTCCACGGTTCTTTTAATTCTTAAATCAATCAACTATTTATGATAAAACGATGTAATTGTGACCAAGCTTGACTTTAAAAAACTTGTTTCAATTTACTTTTAAAAATACAATTTGAAAACCAAAGAAATCAATTTTATTATTCAAATATTTGATTAACATTCTCGTACCATGGCGCAAGTTTAAATTAATATTAAATTCACGTCTCATTCGTTCACGTAATAAACATCTTCATGTAACCCGTTGACATACATTTGTTGTTGATCAGTTTATCTTATATAATTTCTTTTCTCGTTTTATGTAGGTTGTACCGCGAAAAATACATATTTATTATGTAAGTCCAATAGAATTTCGAAATGTTGAAATTTTAACGAATCCATGGCATGTTTTTGTTTATACAATATCTTCGATAATTGTTTTTTTTTTAATTAAAAAGAAAAACTTTTTGTATACTATTTCGTTTTCAAGGTTATCTGATGATTCCTCGACGTTTATTTGAATTTAGAAAATATAGAATATGATAGAATTTACTGTTTGGACCCTTACTTAGTGGAATCTACTCATATTACAATTATAAATGAAACTATCTGTTTCTAATTAATTCTACTAATTAATTCCAATGAAAAAATTAATGGAAATTCTGAAAAATTATTGATAATTATTTCGATATTTGCATAATCATCGTCAGAATGACAGAAGTTACATTTTATGTGATGCCTACTTAATGTTTAATATTTTGGCTAGACCAAATAGTGAGTGACCTATCTTGTGATTGACTTAATATATATGAATAGAAAAAAGAAGAAGATATGATATTACATATATTTTTCCCATTTAAGATCAGTATAACTGTGCAATGATATAGCAAACCAAGGAAAACTATATCTGCTGATCTTAACAATTGATACTTAAGAAGACAATTTAATAGTGGATAGCTCCCTAGATTTATCTGTTCATTGACAACTTGTGGGTCTCTTAAGTGTCTTCTAATTTCCAATTCTTCAAGGAAATTGTTTCTTATCAGAAATATGTAATACTTCTAGTTCTGTCTTAGGTGTTAATGAATGTTTGGTGTCAAGTAGATGTTTTGCGTAATGGGATTTATCAGGTTGTTTTCAACTGTATGCTCGTAAGTGTTCATTGTGTCTAATTTCAAAATTTCGAATTGTTTGACCAATATAGACAGCATTACATTGTGGACATTTGAGTTAATTCATTCATTCATATATTTGGGTTGTACTCATCAGCCCATGCACTTGAACTGAATCTTTGTACCATTTCCCATGTTATCTACTTCCATTCCAGAAGCTTCGTGTCTATTACAAAGGCCACTAGTTTGACTGGAGGGATTTTGAGTAATTGTGATGGTTGTATTAATTCCTCTCCAAAGTGCTTCGTCGTCTAAGTACTTGTAAGCAGAGTACCTATGTGAGTAGGTGTTTCATCATCAAGTTCACATTTTCTGCACATAGGTTCACTAACTCTGCCCATATTGTACAGATGATTCTTGAAGGTGCAGTTTACAGTCACCAGGTCGGTAACTGTATTCAAATGTCTCTTCCCAGTTTCAGTAGCCTGGTTGAGAGTTCCTTGTCTACCTTGTTATTTGAGTTTATATTATACCCCAGATTTTTTTAATGGGGATATTTTAGTTTTTACATTTAACAAATTTTTACTTACATTTTTGAATTTTCAAATCAAGAAAATGAATTGAATTATTTTCTTCAACTTCTAATGTAAATTAAATTTCTGGATGTAAATTATTAATATGATTGAAAAATAAATCTATTGTCGATCACTACCTACAAAACAAGCTAATATGTCATCTACATACCTATACTAAATTGAGATATTTTTTGAAATGTTACATTCAAAGATTTTTCTTTCTAAACTGTCCATGAAAATGTTTGCCAAAATTAGCCAAAATTATCCCATTGGTAAACCTTCATTTTGAAAATATACCTTATTGTCAAAAGTAAAATAGTTCTGATTAATTCATACATCAAATAAATTAATAATATCTGATATTATTTCAGGATTAATATCTATATCCTCCAGTAATTTTCTTACAAGTGTTATGCACTCCTTTGGAGGAATTTTAGAGAACATATTGATAACATCAAATGAAATGTGTTTAGAGTTTTCTTGTAAGTTGTATGTTTTTAATTGTTTGATTAGTTCTATTGAATTTTCAATTGGGTATTTAGATATACCTTCATAGCTATTTAGTATATTGTTTAGTTTTTTAGCTAACTTATTATTAGGAGTATTAACGTAAGAAACTACAGGTCTAATTGGTTTCAATACTTTATGTAATTTAACGGTTCCATATAATTGTGGAGATTGAGGATTATTATTTATCATGTACTTATTTCTTCTCATAATCATTGAAAACATAATTTGAGCTATTGACAATCTTTCTTACATTATTGGAAACATTTTTGTTGGGTCTGCCCTTAGAATCTTGACATCACAAGATTCTATAAAAAAGTCGGGGATATATGAACTTAAATGTCCAGAATTCTATGCTGTGTATATTAGTAAAACAATACGAAATTTAGAAATTAGACACAATGAGCACTTACGAGCATACAGATGAAAACTACCTGATAAATCCCATAACGCAAAACATCTACTATTCATCAAACATTCATTAACACCTATTATAGAACTAGAAGTTCTGCATATTTGTGATAAGAAAAAAGAACTAGATTTCGTTCAGATCCTTTCTTTACCTAAGATATCAGCTGGTTCATTACCTACGATACTGCCCTGGGATCTAATTAAGCGTTACTATATTTTGGTTTGACCCATTACACCTCAATTTTAGATCATTATATCACAATAACATCAGCGTTCCATCCTGACTGCATGTATTCAACCCACTCCAGTTTAGCTGGATGTTGTATGGTTCGTTGTCGTTAATCAAGGTCAACATGTTGTCACGCATTTTAAGAAGCGAATGTTTCATTAATGGTATTATTCCGAAGTAACTGTGGATGTTGGTTCAGTCGTTCCAGTTTCCATGGCATTCCAGAGTGTATGCAACCATTCTCGCTCCCGTCTTAACGTGCAGAGCAAGAAACGGAAAATTAATTATGGCATTTATTGTCGCGGTCGAGCTGATACTTATCGCACTCATTATATACAGACAGGCAAGCCTTTGTAGTTTTGATAGCTCCAGTGCAGATTTCCTTTGATCTGTTATTGGACACCAGACTAAGGCACCATTGGTAACCATAGATGTATACAGCCAGTGTACGATACGTGGATTTAGTCGCCATGTGTATCCTATCGCCCGTTTGGCAGCCATTAGTGACATTTTTCCTTTGGTTGTTTTATGCAACAAGTGTGAATTTCAGAATTATGCCAAGATACTTGACCTCCTACCCTAGAAAAAGCTAAACGTTGAAGACGCTTGGTGGTTTTAATCCCTCAAACTTCCTTTTTCTGGTGAAAGGAATGAGCATAGTTTCTTCAGGATTCACCTTTGGTTCTTCATTTTTGCACTATTTCTCCACTGTTTTCAGAGATAGTTGCATTATCTTCGATTTAAAATTAGGGTATTTCCCCATTACAAGTAATGTCGGATAATGTGCATACTCCTAACTGTTTAGTTCATTCAAGAGTTAATCTATGATGAGGTCCCACAACAGCGGTGATAATACTGCTCACTGTGGGCATCCCTTAATTATCGAGACCTCCATGGAATCTCCAAATCATGTCATTGATGTACTGTCGAAAAGCATATTTTTCATCGACCAACATGTGGTGTAATTTGTTCCACGACTTGCAGCTATTATGGAGTCAAAGGAGGTATGATCGAATGCTCCTTCTATATCAAGAAATGCTTTAAGTGTTAATTCTTAATTACCTAGAATTAAAACAGCCTCTATTTTCGACACCAGTTGGCTGATTGATAAAAACTGTAGACAATCATCAAATCGAGTTCTGAACAACGTCCGCCAATAGTGTAACTTAGTGTCATATATTTTGCAAGAAGTGATTTTTTCTTCCCCTTCTTCCTCCATAATTAACTATTAACATTCTGAATATTTAAAGCTTGCTGTTTATTGACTTAGAGTCCATGGAGACTTTCATGGAAAATGTTGAAAGCTGCAAAGTTCGAATATTTAGAGAAATTGATCAATCCAAGCTCAGATATTATTGGAAGCTAGGTTCTTTAATAAAAAACGCGAAAAGAATACAAAATGACACAAAATCAACAACGGAAAAAATATGCTTATACCTGATCTTGAAGAAAGTTGCAGAAGCTTTAAAAGCGAATAAATAATTCCGAAGAAGAAGTGCATACAATCCAAGATTAAAAATTAACATACAAAACAAATGGTATGGAATCACGCATTATTAGGTTTAAACATAAAAATGATACCTTCCTGTCGTGGTAATTTAAAACCCGACAAGAAATCCAACTATTGTTTGTTATAAATTCTTACAAGATACTTATATAACTCGAAACTTTCTACCGTGCAAATTCTTTCCAGTACCAACAGTAACACGCGACCGTAAATATTTCAAGTTTCGTAGCCTTGCTATTGATCATTTTGGATTATTTCGAAAGTAAACGAACTATGAAGAATTACTCAATTGATTATGATGATATTTTATTGATTTGCATTAACAAAAATGAAAACAGAGAAAAGCTTTAGTAGCCCAGCATGAATAATTTTTATACAGTGAATTCATAAAAGTTTGCGTAAGTTCGATGTCACTCAATATTTGAAAAAATTCTCCGACAGTTACCACTTTCGTGTACATGACATCATCATCATCAATATTTATTATTATTCGCGCATGGGCCCTTTCGGATTACACGAAGTGATTTTCTATAAGTTGATATTCCTCTGTGTATTTTTTATTTTTTTCGTCAGATTTAAAAATCTCGCGCCAGAATGTTCTCGAGCCCAAAACGTCTGCAGCTAGTGTAATACCTGCTGCATTTAAGTCTTCTTTTATTGAAGTTGTGGTATAGTAAATTTTATACCCATTTAGAATAAGACCATCCTTATTTATTATTAATAAATCGGTTGAAACAAAAAATTACCAACAAAAATGAACGTCGTAACTAATTTATTACATGTCACGTTTTTGAAGTTACGTCAAATTTTGATTTCATGTTAATGTCAGATGGTTCAAGAAGCCGCATACGTTAAGTTACTAAAACGGCTGGTACCTCTAAATAGGTATTAATTTTACTATATTTCTGAACATGCTCCTGGGCAATATTGGAACACTCCATTTTCGACGTTTTCACATCAGTGTCATTTTGATAGATTTTCCAATATGACATGATATGACTGGCGATAGCTAATTAACAGATTGACAAGATGACATTTAGACATGTACTACATTTTTCACTAAGCTTTTGTAGTTGATTTCCAATAAAGAGTTTACCTTGAAACTACGTGGTTTTGTGATACTACATTTTGGCGACGAGGAAACGAAATGTCCGAACCTGAAACATCTATATACAAACATTTCCAGTTTAGTACATTTGATCCCAATACAGAGCCATGGGAATACTACCTACAAAGATTTGAGCGGGAGTTGGACATGCGAGAGCTCATGAATACCGAGAATGCGGTTGTACGACGCAATTTGTTACTTTCCAAAGTAGGTCCACATGTTTTTAAGTTAGTTGTAGACTTTTACAAACCAGCTAAAGAAACTACTAAGACCTTTTCCGAACAGGTGGAAACAATTTTGCAAGCTGTTTTCGAAACGATAACGAGACAATTACAGAATACATCAACAGACTACATACATTGGCAGGGGATTGCAGTTTTGGATCCAATTTGGACCATTCGGTTAATTTTTGGTATTAACAACAAAGAATGGCAGGAACAAATCATTCAAAAACACTCACAATCTGATACGAAACTAGAAGACGTGGAATCTACAGCTCTCGTACAAGAACAGGCATCAATACAGACAAGACGATTGGCAAATCTACAAACATCTATACATAAATCAAGCTCTCAATACGTTAATCGGTCAAACAAGACCACTGGAAGTAATAAGAAACATAAAACTCGTGAACTTGAACCGGATTGTTTTTATTGCGGTGATTCAAAACACAGACAAAGACATTGTCCGGCAATTGGTAAGAAATGTAGCCTATGTGGTGAAGAGAATAATTTTGCAAGAGTTTGTGTGACATCAGGAAACGCTATCATCAAACAGTCATCCAAATCTGCAAATCGAAGTAAACCAAAGCATACACGTTGCATAATAAATGGCGCCGATAGTGACATTCCCTCCGATTCAGAACAGTCATCGTTTTCTGACGAAGAAATAGTATTAAAAGGGAATGTCTCACAAATAAGAAGTGTTAACGCATCTACCAGAGTAATGCTAGATGTTCGGTTAAATAGAAAACATCTGAACATGCTCTACGATCCAGGCGCTGTGCATGCTGTAATAGGAAAGAATACATGGAAGAAGATTGGTCAACCAACTCTAGAGCTATCGGATAATTTAATTGCATACGGCGAAAATCCTATAAAAACGATGGGTAAATCGATGGTGAATGTAAAGGCATTTGACAAAAGACTAGTACTTCCTATCTAGGTAACCGAAGATGAAGATATACCACTTTTCGGGTTAGACTGGTGTTTAGCTTTTAAAGTACCATTCCATCACCATGTATTTTCTGCCAAGAAGCACGACAGAATGATCAGAAATCTCCATTGTATTCTTGGGGTATCTCTCGTGAGCCGTGGTCGCGTCTTCACCTAGATTTTGCTGGACCATTTGAGGGCAAAATGTGGATGGTACTAATTGTGGTTGGAAATAATTTGCATGACAAATATTACCTCAGAAACTACCATAAAAGTTTTAAAAGAAACTTTTGCACGTTTTACTTTACCAAAAATAATAGTAACCGATACTGGTCCTCAGTTAACGTCCGACAGTTTTGAAGGCTTCTGTGCTGAAAATGGAATATCGAACATAAAGGTTACACCATATCATCCAAAATCAAATGGCTTAGATAAATGAACAGTGAGAACCTTCAAGGAACGAATAAAAGAATAGTCAATTCGACAGGCTTCAGTCATTTCTGTTTTCTTATAGAAATACCGTTAGAAGATCAACCGGCAGAACACCTAGTGAACTAATGTTTGGTCGTAACCTTAGAAGCAAATTTGATTTGTTGAAACCTGATATTGCCAAAAATATCGATATGGAATGTATTAGACAGAAGAAAAATCATGATAAATTTATAAGACCACAAATAAATTTTTATGAAAGCGAAGCTGTATGGGTAAATAATCCACTTACCAAAGGTTCAGTTGCTGGTCAAATTGCTAAACAAAATGGTCCTCTTTCGTATCATGTAAACATAGATGGACAGCTTCGACGTAAGCATAGCGAGCAGCTAGGAAAACGAAGAACCGAGCCTACGAATTCAGTTTCCAATGATGACGCCGATGAAAATTAAAATGCCAACTTTTCGCTAAGAATTCCTCCAGATCTAGAGCAACCCTCTACTTCAAAATTTTCCATTAGAAACCACCCAAATCAATGTGAACCATCTACTTCAAAAGATGTCCACCACTCTGACGTAGACGAATTAGATTCACAAGAAGATTCACCTTTAAAAAATGACCCTAAAGTTTATAGAATAAATCCTCCACGAGACAGAAAACTTCCACGACGATACCCGGATTAGAGCATTTCTTTGTAGGGAAGAAATGTGGTTTTTCTGAACAATCTCGTGGGCAATATTGGAACACTCCATTTTTATAGACGTTTTCTCATCAGTGTCATTTTGATAGATTTTCTAATATGACATGATATGACTGCGGATAGATAATTAACAGGTCGACAAGTTGACATTTAGACATGTAATACATTTTTCACTAGCTTTTGTAGTTGATTTCCAATAAAGAGTTTACCTTGAAACTACGTGGTTTTGTCATACAACAGATGTGATCCATTTTCTTACTTTTATATGATATTCATAAAATTGCACAATTTGTATTGATTAACTTCGACCGTTCCATTCTTTTAATTATCCGTAAAAGTTCGATTGTTAAGTAGTGTTAATTGAGCCTAGCATTTTTTTATTACTTTTCCTTTCTTTTGTAAATATGTTCTAAGTCAGATCTTCTATTTAAAACTAGTGTTTCAGATGCATAAAAGCATTCTAGTTTGATTACTGTGTCCTTTCAGTTAATCAAAAAAAAAAAAACCAAACTAGTTGCTTTTACGAATAGAAGAGTTCTCCCGCAGGGTAGAGTACTGTTGTTCGGAGAAGAACTAGAAATATCCAAAGAAGTTAAATATCTGGGAGTGACCCATGATTCCAAACTGAATTGGAAGGCACACTTGGAAAAAATTACTACCAGGGCGACTAGGCTTTTCTAGCAATGCAGAAGAGTCATGGGCAAAACCTGGGGAATACGACCTGAGGTGGTTCACTGGCTTTACACAACTGTGATAAGGCCAACGATCACCTATGGAACAATAGTCTGGTGGAGGAGGACAGAAGTGTCATCTGCAGTTAAAATATTAACTGCAATCCAAAGACAAGCCCTTCTTGGGGCAATGTACAGCACGGGGACGTCATCAATGGAAGCCCTTATTGGACTTCCTCCTTTGGAACTTATTGTAAGGGCGGAGGCAATTATGGCAATTCGTAGACTGAAATCGGGAGACTTATGGTCCCTGAACAATGTTCAAGAAGGACACACTGATACAACTGGGATAATTCTAGATAAACCCATATTTCACATGAGTTTTGATAGCACGACACCAGAGAATATATTCACTGAGCGAGTGAACATCATCATCCCATCTAGGGAACATATTGTAATGCACCCAGATAATTCTGGAGAAATCATCTAGTTCACCGATGGCTCCAAAACAAACCATGGCACTGAGGCTGGTATAAAAGGACTTAGAAAGAGAATGTTCTTCAGCCTTGGTCGATATACGACTGTGTTTCAAGCAGAAACGATTGCCGCTATGGCCTGTATTGATGAAAACATCAGGATAGGATACCGGACAAAAAATTTAAATATTCACCGACAGCCAGGCTCTGTTTAAGACTATCAGTAATACAACAACTAGGTCTAGACTGGTAAAAAACTGCAAAGAAACCCTTAACATGCTGGCAAGAGACAACAAAGAGTCTATAATATGGGTGCCGGCACATGAGGGGATTGCAGGTAATGAAATGGCGGACCAGTTATCTAAAAAAGGCTCTAGAGGAGACTTCATAGATCTGGAACCGTTTTGTTGAATCACAAAAGATTGCATAAGAGGGGAAATCGAGAACTGGCTAGATAAGGAACACCAATTCAAATGAAGGTTGACACAAAGTCACCTCCATACAAAGAGTTTACTGAACAAGGTAGACTAGGAACTCTCAACCAGGCTATTAAAACTGGGTAAGAGACATTTAGAGACAGGTACCGACCTGGTGACTGGACACTGCACCTTGAGGAAACATCTGCACAAAATGAGCAAAGTTAGAGAACCTATGTGCAGAAAATGTGAACTTGATTATGATACACCTACTCACATACATTCTGCGAGGACTTACAAGAACTTAGACGGAAGCACTTTGGAGAGGAATTGATACAGCCATCACAACTACTGAAAATCCCTCTAGTCAAACTAGTGGCCTTCATAGAAGACACGAAGCTTCTGGAATGGAAGTAGATAACATGGGAAATAGATTCAGTTCAAGTGCCTGGGCTGTTGACCAGAACCCAAACGAATAAATTAATGAATGATTACTGTGTCGTGTCCGATTATTTTGTAATCAATTTTTAATTTTTATCGATTGGTAGATTGGAATAATTTTTGTCCAGTAATGATATCAAAATCAATCAGTCAGTGCTAAACTGACAAATTTTGATTTAAAATAAATTAAAATATTAAAACGATAATTGTAAAATAATTTGAGCCACACTATATTTAATTTATATACTCATTTCTTTTATTGAAAATACTATTCATCAATCAAAATTTAGAGTTAAATTTTTTCTCTTCAACAAATTGAAATAAATTAATATTGAAAAGGTTAGTGGAGAGTATCGGTAACACTATTACCTAGTTTTAATAGTAGGTAGGAAGTGAGATAACGTTACTAAATCGAAGAAAGTGTTACGAAAGTAGATTATGATTGAAAGTGTTATATAATGCGACTCAGTCCAAGAATTTTAATTGATAATCATAAAACATGATAAAGATGTTCAGATGATGATATTATCAATTACGACGAAAATGATAATTAATTATCAATTTGTAAGTATTGGCACTTCAACAGAGTGACAAATATGACTCGTTTGAATTTAAACAATAAAAATTATGTAAATTTAGTTTAAATATACAAAGTGTTCCGGGAAAATAGCCGAAAAAGAGAGAAGACTTCTGGGTGACTACAGCCTATTGAGATCTAATGAATGCGTAAGTCAGAGTAAAACTGCACTAAGAGTTTTAACGGAACATTTTCACCTGAATGGGCACCTGATAAAGCTCAAAATAGTGGAAGAAGAAGAATGTCTAAGACTTTCCTCAGGAACTAAGTAGAAGTAAGGGGACACAATTGATCTTTTAGGTCTCAGTGAATGTCACCCCAATGTACATACGAAGGGGTAAGAAGCAAAAGCGCCTAAGTTGTATTACGACAGTTTCGAGAAATAAGCGGTTACAGTTGAGGGTCTGCTATTAAATCTGTGTTTAATAATTAGTAATGATATTCATAGATATAACAATAAAGAAATATATTATACCAAAGATTTGCTTTAAATTGAACAAAAACCAAAAGTTGATTTAATTTTTTGGAAAAATTGCACTTAAAAAGATGTGGTTAAAAGATAGTAACCAACGACAAAAAATATTTTATCAAAGCGCTGTTTATAACACAAAATAACGTTTATTCATAATCAGATTCGAGTAATAAATATTCATCGTCCGATTGAAATTCTTCATCTTCCAATTGACGATGTGTAATTTCTTCTACTGTCTTCTTTTTATTCCCTTTTTTGCCTTTTACCATTTTTTTGGGAGCTTCTGTATGAGGCAAGTTTTTGTAAAACTCGTGATGTATGGGAGGAATAAAGTCAACTAGCTGCTGTGAATTTTCCCATTGGGCATACTTAATTGATCTGGGTTGCGGATACAAAAAAGGAAGTTGTAAATTCAGTATCGGCCTTTCTTTCTTTTTCAAACATTTTTCAGAATGCGCAAAGAGAAATTCAACTGATAACGTCTTCTTAAATTGAAATAAATAGGTTTCATCTTTATTGTAATGAAACCACTTGATGGCTCTCCTTCCTAATGGTAGACCTTCAGCATCGAGTTTGGGATCTTTGATTAAGTTGTCAAAAACGTTGAAGGAAATAAAATCTCATGGTGCCATATTGTAAACGACAAATTGTTTGGAAGACTTCTTTATGGTTTCAGTCCACTGCTCTCGTATAAACACTTGGGGATTTGCCCGATTTACTGGAATTACGCATCTGTTTCGTGCCACAACAACCAAAGCGCACTTCGGTTGTACTACTGCTAAATAAAACTGCAATATTGTTTTGCTTCGTCGTTCACCTCTCTAGTAGATGGCACTTAATTTGCATTTTCACTTGGGCTATTTTACTACCAAATAAAAGTGAACTTTATCTTTCATATACTGTACAAGATCTATTGTGCCCCTTCTAGTTAGTTCCTGAGGGAAGTCTCAGAGACTAGTAGCTCCTTTAGTACTATTTCCCGGAGGAATTTTAGGATATCTGCAGGCTTTAACTTAGGTAAATGTCCCTTTTCTATCCAGTAATCTCCAAGGTGTTGTGCCCTAGGATTCTGAATTGCTGTGAAATTCGCAAGTATGTGGATGGAGGTTTCTTCTTTCATGCCACAGAATCTACATTCTTCTCCCTCCTCTATTTAGAGCTTTTTCAGGTCCCCATTCAAGCGACAACGTCCCGTAAGGATCCCTGTTAAAACTCTTAGTGCAGTTTTACTTTGACTGTATCGTATAACAAGTTAACGTGAGAGTTTCGATTACCCCCCCCCCCTCGGTTTAAATGAGATTTGGTGAGATTTCATTGTGCCCCTCCCCCCTATTCTGAGCTCACGTAATTAATGGATGTCCCCTAATTTATAAAATCAGTACAATTACAACAAACTTTAATACGAACGCATACAATATTTTATAAATATTCTGTGATTATATGTAAATATAAGGTAAGGGAGTAAATTTTTTTTCACTCTTGTATATTACGTCGAAGAAACTATTACACAATATTCCGATGAAGTATTCAAAGAACACTTTAGAAAATTGCGTTCCAGCACCAACAAATTCCAAACTAGTTCGACTTATTATTTGAATTGTCATGCTCAGTAATTCAATTCAAATTATGTGTTAGAACTATCTTACAATTCTACAACTCATTGCTGGAACAAACCTATCAATAACCAGAAGGTAGCTAATAAACTTGTTAGCTTGTATGTAGTTATATTATGTCCAATTAAGTGATTCCGTTTTCATTTTCCATCCGCTCTTAGAAAAAATGTTGTCCCTAACACATGTGGAAAAGTGCCACTTTCCGCACTAGTTAGGAAAATAACTGAAACATGCTCAAATTGTTGGTTTTCCTTCCTAGGATTACGGATACAATATATGAAGGGTTCAAGGAAAAAACCAGACATGTCACTTTATTTTCAAACTGAGTAAATACCATTTTAATGTTCAAAACGATATATTTTTATTATAAAATTAGAAATAATTCTAATGCTTCCAGAAAACTAAAGTTACATTATAGAAAAATCTTATGATTATAGTACTAAAGCTTTAAAAAAACTTTTAACGAATTTGAACCCAGGAAATAAAGCAGCTACGTCATTAAAAAATAAAAACATAAGAACCAGCCATGTCACATTTATTTTATTTAACAGAAAATATAGGGGCAAGTAGTATTTTTATCAATTATTTGTTTATGCGTAAAATTTATACATCAGCATATAAGTACTTCAAACTTACTTGTTAGTTATGTGCAAGGTTTTTGAAAAATGTCACCGCTCTTGGACTACAAAACCGTATAAGGCTCATCAGGTCTACAAACTTAGGCTTTGCAAGCGGTAAAGGACCTGAAAAGTACCTAACAAATGTTAAAAAAAAATCGTCTTTGTGAATCTGATCACTTACCATCGTATACTGAAGGAGGCAGCATAAACTCTCCATTTTTCAAACTTGTGTTTGTGTCAAAACGTTTTCTTATTATTCCGGATAGGACTTGTCCGTTGTTGGTTGAACGGTAGTAAATAAGACGGTCATGTTCAGATTTTGCCACTATTTCCTTCAAGACCTGGGTTTTAAATGGACATTTTTGTATGTATATTGAGTCCAAAAAAGATTTCCAATTCAAGATAATGTTTTGTGATACACTCACTACGATGAAAGGCGATGGTTTACAGCGGGAATTTCTAATATCTTCTTCAAATTCTTCCGGGATTTCAAATTCCAAAGTCCTACATTCTTATAACACTCCAAATAGAAGTGTCCTTTTACAGGAAATGTAATTTTAATTTCTCTTAAGCCATGAATTTTGTTGGAAACTATAAAATGGATAAATCGAAAAAATTTTATTTTGTCCTCCTGCAGAGTCGCAAAAGATTTCCAATTCTTCAATGTCGCCTTCTAAGTAAGTATTGATGAAATGGAAGAGAAAAGAAGCCACTTCATTTGATCCTTTTTTAGCGATTCCCTCGTGATAGGTATACAATACGGATTGACCAGAAGAAAGAACATGAACGTTAAAAGCAAACATGGATAACTGCCGTTTATAATATACATCATTTGTGGCAATTTTCGGGATAGAAATATTTTTTACAAAATCAATGCAGATGGCTTCCTTGTTTTTGCTGCTCTTTTTGCTTCCCTCTTTCGACAATAGAACATCTCAGCCTTTCTCTTATGCAGATCATTCATTATAGTTAATTTTCTAATCTCATCCGAATCTTTTTCAGCAGACATTCTTTTAATATTAATGTGAAATTCGTCACATGTTGCGCAGGTATCAGTTCGGGGATATCCAAATGCTATATTAAACTCGTTGTTAAAAATGGTTCTGTATGTTTCATACAAGACTTTAACATTTGGATGCTTTTGCTCAAAGAGGTTAAACATTTTTTTAATTGTAAGTTCTTCGGGTAATTCGGGTATTTTTTGTATCTTTTGAACTATAATAGCTCTGACGACCCTTAAAAGTTTTGTGTATGTGTTCACATACCAAACGCTTTGTTAAGTCATCCAGTTTTCTATGGATTGCACTATGCTTTCCTTTGTAATGTATGTGTAAAATATATCGACTAAGCAGTTTGATTATAATGTAATGATCGATATAAGTAACAATTGCAAAATAAGCAGACACACGCTAGATTGAAAGAATGTGTAGGCTGGCAATTGTTGCTTTAGGTTTTTGGTCAGAGAGTTCAAATTAAACATTTGTCGCAGAAAGATGTGTTTTATTTAAAGAACGTCAACCCTAATTAAAAGGAACCTAAACTGGATAATTTAACATTATTAGACCCTGTTTATCTATAGGAGCTGAACCAGTGCGTTTTAGACTTTCTTTTATGAATTGACTAAGAGCACATACAATTAACGAAAAGTGACTAGAAAATGTTGGCAACTAGTAAATCAGATGGTACTTAATAACTTATGTAATATTATATTTTTTTGAGATTGCCACATAATTAGATGTATTTATATCTGTGTTAATTACTAACTAATCCTATACACTTCATTTCACGGTTCTTGGCGTCTCGTCATAATAATTCTTACATGAAGTCAACTCGACTAGTCCTTCTTTGTTTGTCTAACGTAACAACCAAACGTACTGTTTAACAGCTGCAAAACTATGTTTTCATGACTCGTATGATAAATATGCTTACTACATTTTAGCATAACAAACGCTCCTTGAATAATAAAATATTATTGTATCGAATTCTCATTTCTGTTTCATTTTGTTTTAGGATACTCAAGAGATGACATCAAAGTTATCGCAGTAGTCATGCTTCTTTTAAATCTTGGAAACAAGATAACGAAGGGCCAGATATTTCGACATATAATAATGTTAAAAGTCCGTCCTCCGGACTAGTTAGAGGAAATTATAAGTAGATATCTAGTTTCTAGTCAAGACAGTAAGTATTAATTCGTTGACATATTTACGGAAAAAATTGAAGATTCAAAATAAAATAAATACCTATTATAATTACAAGCAAAAAGAAATGGATACCAGTTTTCATCAGTTTGAAATTTTATATTTGTCGTCGCGTTGGGAAAAACGAATACCAGTAAGAAGAGCTTGATGAAGCTTTGGAAAGATATTTGTATGTATCCAATAGTGATAAATCCAAATTATTAGTTGTATGTATGTATGTAAGTGGGCAAGATGCTGGTGTAGGCAAGTGGGACTTAACATCAACCCCACCAAAACCATCTTAATAGCCTTCACTAAGAAAAGAAAACTTAACCTCAAAACCATTAAACTTGATGGGAGCGAGGTTGAATGGAGACAAGAAGTCCAATATCTAGGTTTGACTCTAGATAGTAAACTCCTGTAGAACAAACAGGAAAGGGAGATTATATACAAATCAAAAATGGCTCTAATGGTGTGCAGGAATCTGGCAGGGAGAAATTAAAAATCCTGAAGCTGGATGTACACCTGCTGCGGCAAGACTCTACAAAGTCATGGCAAAAAGTAGGGTCAACACAGATATGGCTTTGAGGAAGCCAGACGGTAAATATACCGAAAATGAGGAGGAAAGAGTGAGACTCATTTTCCTGGGAGTAGCCCAAATAGAGGGAGTAAGTACTACAATGGCTAAGCACATTTGTAGTAACGAAAGGTTAAAATGGGCTATGAACACCTTTTCACCTTTCAAGGCACGTAGAGCCGATGGAATTTTCCCAGCATTGCTCCAGCAAGGACAAGACGAAATTCTACATTTGGTTAGGATCAGTCGAAGCAGCTTAGAACTGGGTTATATACCAGAAGCATGGAAAAGAGCAATAGTAACCTTCATTCCAAAAGCTGGAAAAAGGGACACAACAAACCCCAAATCCTTCAGACCTATTAGCCTAACATCGTTTGTGCTCAAAACGGTGGAAAAATCTATTGACAATTATATGAGAGCGGAAATCCTAGAGACCTCTCCACCCGCATCAGCATGCTTACGGGGCAGGCAGATCTACGGAGACTGCACTAGTACAACTGACGGAGGATGTCCGAGGTGCTCTAGACAACCAAGAAGCCGTAGTATGCGCCTTTTTGGATATAGAAGGAGCTTTTGACAATACTCCTCATGAGGCTGTCAAAAGAGCATTAAATAGAAGAGGTGTAAACAGCACAACATCCAAATGGATGTCGGAACTGCCCACCACTAGAGTAGCAGAGACGAGGACAAGCAAAGACATTGTCTCCATCTGTACAACCAGAGGATGTCCACAGAGAGGAGTAGCATCCCCATTAATGTGGAGCCTGACGGTTGACGAACTCCTGTGTGGTTTGACTGATCTCGGAATATCCTGCCAAACATATGCCGATGATATTGTCATAACAGCCAGGGGAAAATTCGAAAATACCCTTTAGGACATCGTACAAAAGGGTCTGAACTATACAAATAGTTGGTGTAGACAAGTGGGACTTAACATCAACCCCACCAAAACCATTTTAATAGCCTTCACTAAGAAAAGAAAGCTTAACCTCAAAACCATTAAACTTGATGGGAGCAAGGTTGAATGCAGACAAGAATTTAAGTATCTAGGTTCGACTCTAGACAGTAAGCTCCTATGGAACAAACACGAAAAGGAGATTATATACAAAGCAAAAATGGCTCTAATGGTGTGCAGGAATCTGGCAGGGAGAAATTGGGGTCGTTAACCAAAAATCCAGAGCTGGGTGTACATTGCCATAGTGAGACCTATTATCACTCATGGAGCCATTGCGTGGAGTAGTAGAACTAGCCTATTGACAACGAGAGAAAACCTCTCAAAAATTCAAAGACTAGCCTGTATGTGCATTACAGGAGCAATGAGAACATGCCCAACGGCAGCCATGGAAGTTATTCTCAACCTAACACCACTACAGATGGTGGTGGAAAGTGTTGCAGAAAGAACAAGATACAGACTAAGTATAGAAGGAATCATTTAAAAAAAACATCTCCTTACTTCTTAGAAATCAGAAAACCTGGGACGTGCCACAAGATGGTATGATGAAAAAGTATAACTTTTCAATGAAATTCGTTACGGAATTAAGCAACAAGAAGGAATGGGGTCCAAATACCATTACCAGACTTGGAAAGAATGCCATTCAAAGGGACATAGACGGCTCAAAAGCAAAAAAAAAGGAACTGGGATAGGTGTGTACGGACCAGGAACCAAACACTCTGAAAGCTTGGGAAAAACCCCGAGTATATTTCAAGCGGAAATTTACGCCATAAGAAAGTGTGCCCTGTTCAATATTGATAAAGGATATAGAAGGCAAAGGATTATCATAATGTCGAATAGTCAAGCAGCCGTTAAAGCACTGAGCTCTTGTGTTATCAGTTCCAAAATGGTGTGGGAATGCCTAGGCAAACTAGATGAACTAGGCGAGAACAATATAGACACCTTAATGTGGATTCCAGGACACACTGGGATATAAGGAAATGAAATAGCAGATAAACTAGCAAATAACACCCACTTGGGGGGGGGGGGGAACCCTTTTACGGTATCAGCTCTAATTTAAATTGGAAGAAATAGGCAAAGCCGAAAATAAGAGAAAATCTGACCATTGGAAGATCTAGTAGGACTTAGACAATCAAATATTCTTCTGGGTGACTACAACCTGTTGAGATCAAATGACTGCATAAGTTAAAGTAAAACTGCTCTAAGAGTTTTAACAGGGATCCTAACGAGACATTGTCACCTGAATGGGCACCTGTAAAAGCTCTAAATAGTGGAGGAAGAAGAATGTAAATTCTGTGGCATGGAAGACATACTTGGGAATTGCACAGCAATTCAGAATCCTAGGGTACAACACCAAGGACATTACTGGATACAACAGGGACATTTACCTAAGTTAAAGCCTGCAGTTATCCTAAAATTCCTCCGGGAAATAGGACTAAAGAAGCTACTGGTCTTTGAGACTTTCCCCAGGAACTAAGTAATAGTAAGGGGCACAAAAGATCTTTTAGGTCTCAGTAAATGTCACACCAATTTACATACATACATACATAAATACAAATTATTGATTAGAATAGTTCTATGCAGGGCCTCCTATAGCTATAGGAGGCCCTGTTCTATGTGAATTGGACCTCAAACCTTATAAAAGGTGCAACCGTGTATTTTAATCACTCGCGAATACGCATGACAAAATCAAAAGCTCATCAATCAGCAACGAAGCCAATCAGCTCGAGTTTAACCGTCAAAGGAAAATATCTCTTGAACCACAGGTAAACGTGTACTCCGGTTCAACCCACTGCGAAACTGGTCAAAAGTCGAATCCGACGGTGGTCAGAATAAACAAAGCAGACTAAATTTATTTAACCTTGTTACTAAACCGGTCAGGATATGGTAAAAGACAATGTATTAGTTTATTGTACTAGTCTGATTGCAATCGCGGATAAGCTAACCCTCACTCTGAACTGTACCGGATGTCCCATTGCCAATTTCGAAAATGTCTTCTATTGACGGAAAACCGGTGTCTTAAACTGGTTGTTTCAGTTTTGGAAAGAGGAAAAGTGCGGCTGGAACCATATTAGGAAAATGCAATGGTTGTTCGATAAAATTTATTCAGTTTTTTTGTCAGTAATGTGTCTATGATATCCTTGTGAGATAGTGGTACAGAATCCATTAGTTTTCTTTCTACAACTTTCAAACTGTCAACATCACCTTTTGATTGACGTGGTACTATTTTTTTGTTTCGGCTCAAGTGGAAGGCGCCATTCCAGAACTTTTTGACAGATTTGCATGTCAAACTCGTAAAGCCATGCCCCATCACCAGTTACTATGCGTTTTATTAATGTGAGGTCGGAATTGACTCGTTCTAGCATGTCTTTACTCGTTAAATTCCCAACAAATCGTTTTAAATAGTATGAATTGATTCGTGGGAGACATAAATTTCAGCAGCTACCTCTCTCAGACTTACACGACGATTTCCAGTCATTATTTTCTTTATTTACCGATGTTAAGTTTAGTTGAAGACGTTATAGCTGTCCAGAGCTAGGTAAATCTTTCACCACATATCGACCGCTTTTAAATGCACTGTATTATTCATACGTACGTGTTTTTGATAAAGTCGATTTACTTTAAGCCTTAGCCTTCAACGCAACTGCAATGCGACGTTAACTTCAGTTGAATTGCTCTTGTTTACTTACTGAAATCAACTGTTTTAAAGTCTCTTGTCGGTAGCCGAGAACGAAATGTCGACCTCTTCAGATGTGAAAAGCGTAAAAGACATTTTTGGGTTAACCCTTTTTCTTTTATGTCGCTACGTGTGTAAGAGGGCTTTGTCACATCATATAAACATGTGTATGTTTCCACAAGGGCCACAAAATTTAAACACTTTCCTGTTACGTCCGAAATAGCACAGGCACTCTTGTCAACTGTAGACAGCGACGGCAATGCAGCATTGAAGGCCACCAGTCAGCAACTGGTTGGGTTGCAGTAGAGTTGCCTTCAAGTAGGGGGAAACACCTGTATTTAAGCATTAGCACTGCGTTGCGTTGCTTCTGCGTTGTACTTGCGTTGCGGTTGCCGGTTGCTCCCTCTTATGTAACATTCTTAGCGCTTCGGTACACAAAATTCCATTTGCAGCGGGTCAGTTTTTTGTTCGATATTTTTATTCGTTTTCAAAATCGCAAAACAAACAGATGAGCTGACAGATTGGAGCACTATTAAGTGCCCTTATTAAACCAAATGACAAATGGTGATCAAACACCGCGTTAGTGTAGAGGACAGTTGTGCTAACTTATAAAAAAATAATGTTGACATTCTCTTCAAGCGCATTTTAAATTATCAATGCCGGGACTTTGTTCACAGAATGTATTTTATTGCTTACAAATTAAACACCAGAAAAACGACCAAAAACCTAGTGCCTAATGAACGTTTTTATTTTTCAGTTAGCTGTGATATAATTACGACCAGTTATCTCAATAATTATCGACAATGGCATTTGAAACACTTTTTGTATCAACAGCCATAAAAACTATAGGAATAGTGGGATCAACTCTTTGGCTTATTCCATTAATTTTAGCAGGACTTTCTTTTGTAAATTATAACCGATATGATCCAGAAACGCCCATTATGGAAGCTCGGAAAATTTATCGAGATTATGATTTCATTGTAGTTGGTGGAGGATCAGCGGGAGCCGTTGTGGCAGCTAGATTATCGGAAGTATCCAATTGGAAAGTAAGTTTTTCTTTAATAGAGCCAAAAACACGGAAAAGAAGCACAAATTTGCGCTTCGAAAAAAGAGCACACTTCTTCATAGGAGCGAGCGTTATTTTTAATTTGTCGCTCGACGAGCGAAAAGTAACCAAAACTCTTGCTTGATAAGGAAACGTCTAGTAGTATCTGCGATTTTTGATACAAAAGTAAGCGTTGAGTGGTATTTGACAGATATCGACCATTTTGTGACCCAAACCAACTTTGATTATACAAAATAATGGAAAGTTGGTTGTTATTATAAAATTCCATTTTCTGAAATTTCCATAAAACTTCAAAAAGTAGGAAGTATTAGAATTCCAAAAACATCTAGATTTTGTTATGCATAGATGTAAATCATAAGATATAACAATATATAAATAATAGGTACTAAAGCAATGTATTTTTGTTTTGCAGGAAATACTATTTTAGCAAAAATGTTCACAACAAAGACATGTATAGCGCAAAGTGATGCTCACATTCGGAAATCAGAACTGTCAAATTTGAGTTTATCAATTATTGCGTCCACTACACGACAAAAATACACTTCCACCAACCTCACAGCGATACCAGGAAAATACTGTATTATCAGTTCGAAACTGCAATACGATTCCTACGTTTCAGCTGCAACTACGGCAGAATGGAAGCGCGAGGAAAACCTAAGTACTCTTCTTGTCGAATTAGAATTTTGATTTTCAGATGACACTGACATAATTTTGACTCCTAGATTTGTGGAAATTGATCTTATTTTACTGTATTTTAAGACAACATGCCAAATTTTGTATATCGTAAGGCAACACATATAGACGGATACCATCATAAATCTTCTAGCCACCACCAAAGCCAAAAAACGGGAGATATAAAAAGTCTTGTTGACAGAACTTCACGAATCTGCGAACCAGAATATTAAGCGTATTTTACATCCTAGGCTACCTAGAGAAAAAGTAAATAACACAGCTGTAGCCCTCTACCGTATATAGAAGGTATAACTGATCGCATCGGAAATGTTTTGAGAAGATATGATCAAAACTTTCCACAAACCAACACGAAAGGTTCAGGAACATCTGAGATCAGCAAAAGGCCCAAGAAATCCATTATCTGCAGCTGATGTCTATAGAGTACCTTGTTCATGTGGAAACATTGGTACCACAAAACGGAGCATAAATACTCGTCTCTCCGAACACAAGAGGAACTGCCAGCAGAAACTGACAGATCAGCAGTAGCAGAACATGATCTACGGGATGGAGAGCATTACATTCGTTTCGACAAATAACAATTATATGCTAAGATTACTTCGTGAAACCATTGAAATACAACTTCAATAAAAAAGAGGAAGGATTGAACGTTAACTTAATTTGGCATGATGTCTCAAAATCCAATAAGATAAGACCAATACCCACAAATCTAGGAGTCAAAATTACGTCAGTGTCATCTGAAAATCACAATTCTAATTCGGCGGGAAGAGTCTTCCTCCCGCTTCCATTGTCAATGGCTGCCGTAGTTGCAGCCGAAACATCTGGGTCCAACCCTATTAGACCATGGTTTTTAAATCCAAGAAATTTTGATAATTATAATTTCGACCATGAAAGCCTACATTTTTCTATTATGATCTAAACTTGTTAATTAAATCCATAACCTAACTTCATTATAACATGTAAATATTTGTACCAATGTCAATAGCCATTAGATGCCGCTTAATTTAAAAAAAAAATTATGAACTTTTACCAAACATTTTTATAAAAACACCGGCTGTAGAAAAAATCATATGTGCAATTCGAGCGCAAAGTGACATCGCCAGTCTCGCGAAATAGCCGCCATGAGTCGCGTGTCAAACTTCTTACTCAGAGCGGCAATATATCACTTTTCAATCTTAATACACAAATAGTTATTTCTTTCACAATAAACGTGTAGATTTGTTTATTCAGATCAATAGAAGAAGAGGTCACTGAAGGATGTTGTTTATAAAAGAGGCCATCCATAAATTACGTTACACGAAGTTTAAGACATTTTAACCCCTCCCCTCGTCCTAGTCACAGGTTGTCACATTTTTAGAACCCCCTCCCCTCTGTTGTGACGTCACACATTTTTCAATGTTATGCATGTATTTAAAAATAATCAAAAGAAATAAGTTATTTTAATTTTTTTTTATTAAATAATCTTTAATAAAATCAACATAAAGTCAAATATTTTAGATAACAGAGAAAAAAAACGACTAGTTAGGAAACAATAATCGAATAATTATGTTAATTAAAGATACAAAACTATAAGTATTTTAAATTTTAACATGTGACGTCCCAAAGCTTTTGACCCCCCTGCCCCTTGTCACACAATGTCACATTCGGTGATACCCTCTTCCCCTCTTTAACGTATTACGTAATTTATGGATGACCCCTACTTACTTTTTATTTACATTTATTTTACGAATTTTTTTCAACCAGTAGGCATACAATTTGTTGTACTTGTTGTTATATTTGACCATAATTTTATATTGGATAGTATTAATGACACGCATCCGCCGCGCGTTATACCCATTCACCCGATTTTTTACAAGCACTATTTTAATTGTTGGCCAGTTTAGTGTCGAGAAAAGTTATATTTTGAAATTCTGACTGTTATTTACATTTTAGAATGACTGGAACATATATGAGTGATCGCGAATTGGAAGCAGCTCTTCTTGAGGACATAGATCCAGACTGGGGTTAGTCGCTAACCCCCCTGTTCCATATTCTCGGGGTACCCAGTTAGGTTCCCAGTGCGACTGTTAATGAAAATATTCTTCAAATATCTTCAATAAGTCAAGATTGTTGAACATTCGGTGGATTGTCAGCTCTTAGAATAAAATATATATGTTACGAGTACAGTTAGATAAGCGAGTAAACTTAGGTTTACCCGAGTAAACTGCGTAATACCCAAGACTCTTGGGTAAAGTCCAGAATATGTTTGAACTTGTTCACGTTTCGGCATTTACCCGGGTAAACCGCGTTTTATCCGCTTTCGCTTGGTTAAAGTTGGATGTACCATAAATGACAAGGCCATTAATGTTTGAAAAACATATTTAATTCAAAAAACACATTTTACAAATAAAAATTATAATTCTAAAACTGTATTCTCTTAAAGGTAATCTACTGTCGAGTATGTACTTATTTGTTCAAACAAGACAAGCTGCTGTGACATTTCGAGTTGCAAAGATTTCCAATAGCTTTACATTTACATTTATTGGTCATGCATTTAGTTTTACAGTTACATCGTTTATAACCTTGTCCTCCTAAAAGTGATTGTTCGTTTGCAAGCTGACGTAAGCTCTTCTTTTGTGGTGATACACTTTCCAGATCTACAAGTTTCTCACTGCACACAGAAAATTGATTCCAGGAAAATATTTCCTCGATTGTTCCTTTCTCGTTTGCTAGCTTATAAAAATCGTCATCGGTTTTCTCGATAACCGTCATGAGAATGTTTCTAGAATCGCCCCTCCCTCGATCAACGTCTGGAACTTTCACTCTCACTGTATCTCCAACGGAACATGGAGGGAACTTCGAATTAGATAAAGCCTTCATCTTCTTTGCTTGATTTTCTAAATTTATTTTTGCGTCTCTTCTGTTTGACTGAATATTTGTTTGGCACACGCAAAGTTCACACCTTATATTACCTGATGTACTTGGCTCATCACATTCTGCACATTTGGTCTGATTTTCTGAAGTTTCTATATTATTGGCGTTTTCTTTATAATTATTGTCGACGTCTTCCATATTGTCACCTTCAGTAATATATTCTTGCGGATTGTCTATTTCTGGGCCACTATCCATAGGCTGGTCTTCGTTTTGTTCTTGTTGACGCTGTTCTTCTATACCAAATTCCCTGACGACTTTCTCAAGCTCTTTTTCGGTTCGTAGATTCTCAATAGTTTCTTTTGGACAATCTGATGTGGATAGGTCGACTTTAATATCATGCCCAAACATGGCGGCGTAAGGAGCTCGTTTTATTCCATCGTGGTATGCCCTGTTTTTCATTATTTGGACAAATCGCAGACCTTCTGACCTTCACCTGCAGTTTTCATCGTCTATCCACGTCATGAACATATTTTGTATATCTTTGCTCTTTCCACGCTGCCTTGTAACTGACTATGACGTGGTTTGCCTTGTACTATTTTAAGGCCATTCCACATGGAACATAACTCTTCAATGACACGGTTCACGAACTCCCGCCCGTTGTCCGATTGTAGTATAGATGGGGCGCCAAAAATACAAAATATGTCTATCAGGATCATAGCAACTTCCTCAGCCCTTTTCGATTTAAATGCACGTATCTGAACAAACTTCGTTAAGTGGTCCTGATATACCAAGATAAATTTGTATTCTCCATCTGGATGAGATTGCATATCTATAAGATCCACTTGACAACGGCTATTCATCTCCGAAAAAACCATTGGCTTAACCACAAGTCGTTTTTTGGCAGATTTCAATTTTTTTACACCCTTCACACAAGCGCAGATATAGCTTAATTACATCTTGAGTTATATTCTTGTACTTTTTCTTACATTCACTTTCCATGCGAAGTCCAATGGCCGAATGTGCTTCATGCAAAATATCAAACATTTCGTCTTTTGTAACGTAATATTTTATGCTGGATTCACCTGATGATACACGAGCAATAAGCTTTTCGATGCCTCGAACAGAACATAATATGTCAAACCTCTTCAAACGTCGATATTGTAGAGTGGACTTGGTTTTAGCAAATTTTGCTAACTTAACTGATTCCAACATTTCTTGGTATTGTGCACTTTTAGAAGACACCAACTCATCGAAAACTTCATAGAAACGCTGTTTCAAACGAGCGCATCCACTCTCTTCGGTTGCTATTTTATAACTCCACGTAGCGGTGGCGTGGTGAAAGATGACGCAATAATAAAATCCTACATCCAACTTTAGCCAAGGGAAAACGGATAGAACGCGGTTTACCCGGGTAAAGCCCGAAACGTGTACAATTCCAAATATATTATTACGCAGTTTACTCGGGTAAACCTAGGTTTACTCGCTTATCTAACTTTACTATTGTGCTTCCAACCAAGTTCTAGACTTTCTAATGTTATAGCAGCTTCCTTGAATCAACATGTGGTATTTACCGATTAGTGTTCACAGGGTTCAAGTATGACTCTCCAAGCTAAAAACTCCTCCCGACAAACTTGGTCTGTTTTATTAATGATTTAAAGAACAAAACTTTGTTGATCTCCGCCCAAACGAATTTCACAATTATTTTATAAATGGGAGCAAGAATATTACCTATCGCATAGTCGTGAAACTTTTTGTTTTCCCCATGCTTCTTAAAGAGTTACTGCTGGTTTTTTAAGACCTATAGATAAGTTTGAACTAATGTCAACCATGCTCAACGTTCAAAATTAATCTCTCTGTAACACAAATGTGCTAAACATTTTTTTCGCCTACCTTACCGGAGGACCAAAAATAGGACGGAAAGTATTGTTTAGCAGCCCAAGGAAAATGCGGAAAATTCTTAACGCAACGGCTTTTGAAGTTTCTAACCGTCTGCAGTACTTTGACGTTTCACGTAAATTTTTTAATTAAACGTCAGTAGATGTCAAAGTATTTTGTTACATTTTTTGGTTTATTCGGTAGGCGAAAAACAGTTGTGCGTCACACATGCAGGAAATTCTTTAGCAGCCCTTAACTATCATCTGACCTCGCTTCTCTACGCTCGCTCGTGCAATTAATAGTCTCGGGCTACTAAGTATTGAATATTCCTGACGTCGAGATTAACGTTTTTTAATTTCTCTGACTAATGAATCCTTAGAAAATGGGCACTTGGTTAACTGTCTATGTAAAAGCATATTTCTCTCTGATTTGTTACACCAATCAAAGTATTTGAAACGTACGGATATTCACTGATGTGTCACATTGTTCACATGCCGTACATTTTTTGGATAATTTTATTTTGTAAGCCACTTTAAAATATTTATTTGATGCTTTTTAGATTCTTCTTCTAGAAGCAGGCTACGATGAAAATGAAGTAAGTGATGTGCCATCTCTAGCTGCATATTTACAGTTATCAAAAATGGATTGGACTTATAAAACTGAATATACTGGCAGGGCCTGTCTTGGAATGAAGAACGGCCAGTGCAATTGGCCTAGAGGAAAAGTCCTCGGGGGTTCTAGCGTTCTCAATTATATGTTATACGTTAGAGGCAACAGACACGACTATGACTTGTGGGAACAATTGGGTAAGAATTATTTTTCAGTTACAAATATTTCAAAAGTTAGATTAGCTCTAATAGGTTTTTATTTTTCCTCTGTGCAATTGTATACCAAGTACTAAAATAAAAATAATTCTCAGCCATATCTCTAGAATCGGTTATACATAGTATAGTTAAATATTTTTATGATAAAAGTTTTACAGGCTTATAGGTTCACCATTAGAGAACGTAATTGAATAATAAAAATTGAAAGAGCAACATTTTACAAAACTTGCCCAATTAAAGGGCATCTATTTCAAATATAATAATCAAATCTTAAAAAAATCTGCATATTTATCATACCACAAGTTGTCTGTCATTCAATTCATTCATATATTTGGGTAGTGCTCATAAACCTAGGCACTTGAACTGAATCTTTGTACCATTTCCCATGTTATCTACTTCCATTCCAGAAGGTTCGTGTCTTCTATAAAGGCCACTAGTTTGACTGGAGGGATTTTCAGTAGTTGTGATGGTTGAATTAATTCCTCTTCAAAGTGCTTCCGTCTAAGTTCTTGCAGAAGCAGAGTATGTGAGTAGGTGTTTCATCATCAATTTCACATTTTCTGCTCATCGGTTCACTAACTTTGCCCATATTGTACAGATGATTCCTTAAGGTGCACTGTCCAGTCACCTGGTCGGTAACTGTCTTCAAATGTCTTTTACCCAGTTTCAGTAGCCTGGTTGAGAGTTCCTTGTCTACCTTGTTCAGTAAACTCTTTGTACGAAGGTGCCCTTGTGTCACCCTCCAATTGAATTGGTGTTCCCTCTCTAGCCAGTTCCAGATTTCCCCTCTTATGCAATCTTTTGTGATTCCACAAAATAGTTCCGGACCTATGAAGTCTCATTTAGAGCCTTCTTTAGCTAACTGATCCGCCATTTCATTACCTGCAATCCCCTCATGTGCCGGCACCCATATTAGAGACACTTTGTTGTCTCTTGCCAGCCTGTTGAGGGATTCTTTGCAGTTTTTCACCAGTCTAGACTTAGTTGTTGGATTACTGATAGCCTTGAGCAGAGCCTGGCTGCCAGTGAAGATTTCAATGTTCGGTCCGGTATATCCTCTTCTGATGTTTTCATCAATACAGGCTATAGCGGCAATCGTCTCTGCTTGAAACACAGTCGTATATAGACCAAGGCTAAAGAACATTCTCTTTCTAGGTCCTTTTATACCAGCCCCAGTGCCATGGTTTATTTTGGAGCCATCGGTGAACCAGATGATTTCTCCAGAATTACCTGGCCGATCACCTGTTCCCTAGATGGGATGATGATATTCACTCGCTCAGTGGATATATTCTCTGGTGTCATGCTATCAAAACTCATTTGAAATATGAGTTCGTCTAGTAATGTCCCAGTTGTATCAGTGTGTCCTTCTCGAACATTGTTCGGGGACCATAAGTCTCCCGATTTCAGCCTAAGAATTTCCATCATTGCCTCCGCTCTTATAAAAAGTTCTAGAGTAGGAAGTCCAATAAGGGCTTCCATTGATGCCGTCCCCGTACTGTCCATTGCCCCGGTAATACCAAGAAGGGCTTGTCTTTGGATTGCAGCTAATATATTAACTGCAGAGGACACTGCTGTCCTCCTCCACCAGACTATTGGCGTGATCGTTGGCCTTATCACAGTTGTGTAGAGCCAGTGAACGACCTCAGGTCGTATTCCCCAGGTTTTGCCCATAACTCTTCTGCATTGCCAGAAAAGCCTAGTCGCCCTGGTAGTAATTTTTTCCAGACGTGCCTTCCAATTCAGTTTGGAATCAAGGGTAACTCCCAGATATTTGACTTCTTTGGATATTTCTAGTTCCTCTCCGAACAACAGTACTCCACCCTGCGGGAGAACTCTTCTATTCGTAAAAGCAACTAGTTTTTTTTTTTAATTAACTGAAAGGCACCATTTCTCCACAATTCGCAGTGCTTCCTGTAGAACATTCATAACCACCTCTGGAAATTTCCCATTGGTGACAATCACTATGTCGTCCGCAAAGCCCTGCGTCCATATGCCTTGATCATTCAACCTACAGATCAAGTCATCCACAACTAGGTTCCACAAAAGTGGTGAAAGTACTCCACCTTGAGGACTATCCTAACGATATATGTTTTATCATGCATATGTGCTGTTATTCTCCTATGCTCGAGCATGGATCCTATCCATTTGCATGTGGTGCTGTTAATCCCTCTTTTTTTGAGGGATCTGTTAATTGATTACATCGATGTGTTGTTGTTTGTCTTTTCAAATAAAAGGTAGGGGAGAACGCGAAACATTGATATGGAAAAACGCCTGTAAGTCCCGTCCTACAAAATAGATTTTTGCAATTTTGGTCTTGTTAAAAACAGCTCTTTCTCGCCAATATAAAAGTTATATACTCAACGCTTTTTAATAAGTTACAGTTCCAGTTGACAGACGCTATATTTGATGTTATTAATCATAATTCAATAGCTAATTCATATCAATATTTCAGGTAATCCAGGTTGGAATTACGAAAACGTCCTGAATTATTTTATAAAATCGGAAGATAATCGAAACCCGTATTTAGCTAAAACTCCTTATCATGGCGAAGGAGGTCCGTTGACGGTTCAAGAATCTCCGTGGAGAACTCCGTTAGTTGTAGCATTTTTAGAAGCCGGGACAGAAATGGGGTACCCAGTGAGAGATATCAATGGAGCTGATCAAGCAGGATTCATGATAGCACAAGGGACTATTAGACGAGGTTGTTTTTTTTAAATGTTATAAAGATAAGCAAATTTTTAAAAGAGTTTGTTGCACAAAGCGACAGTATATTTATATTTAGGGATAATTAGAAATGAATTAGATAGATATATTTCATTCTTAAAAGGTTTATGCAATTCAGTTCATTGTTTGACAGAAATACTATTTTCATGGTCGCATTACAATAATGTCAGGAAATTGAAATTTTGCAGTTTTTCTACCACAGTAGTCAATATTATTTTTCATATTTCCCAGACTTTGGTTTTCTTTTGTCAATTTGGCAACATGGTACAGTTGTAGAATTTATTTTTATATTACTTTTTTGTATCTACTTTATTGAAACTATTCATATTTTAACAACTAATCTGTTATGAAGAAAAAATATGTGTATGTTTATTTGTAATGAATAAACTTGAGAAGTACTCAACTATTTCCAAAAAATCCTTAGATAATAGAAAGCTACATTATGAGCAAGTAGCATGAGTAACCAAAGGAATCAAAATTTTGCCTATAGAAATCATTATTTGGTGTGCATTGTGAGAACTATTGTTTGAACTGTGTTTGTAAGGAGTCGGTTGGAACAAATCAAAAAATAGAAAGAAGATAATATAATTAATACTATTATAACGCCTTACAAAGTTTTGAAAAATATTTTTCAAAAAACAATGATTGTTCAAGTAAGAAGGAACAACTACTTCTCGGGCTATATGCCCGGCAGACATTAAATAACACTTCTAAGCTAAACGGGGTTGGCATATCTGCAAATACGCCGAAACCGGTCTACAAGTGATGTCCCTTCTAATTACAAACCAGAATGGTTGGTTATATCTTGCAGAATATATACCAATCTCGTTTAGCTTAGAAGAGTAATTCAAAGTATGTCGGGGCTTATAGCCCGAGAAGTAGTTGTTCCTTCTTAGTTGAACGGTCATTGTTTATTGAAAATATTTTCAAAACTTTGTAAGGTGTGTATAGTATAAAACTATTATTTGATATCTATTGGTAACCCGCTTCACTAGATACGACAATTTACAGGAAACTGTAATTAAGTAAAGCTCAAAAAAGGACCGCTTGTTGGCCGCCAAAACACATATATGCGGTCTTCGGCATTTTTTTGGGGTTGTTCCAGCTGAGTTCGTACAAATTTTACATAAAATAAGATACTTACTAGTACTCATCATTACCCATAAAAAAAATCCATGAGGATGTATATCTAACTATTATAGTTAAGTCGCATTAAGTTGTTTGTTCTAATCAGTCAATCAAAATTATGACATTCGGATTAATCCTCATGCAACTAGATAGTGTAACAATTAATGTTAATTACTTCCGTCAACAAACAGAATAGATGAATAACCTATAATACTGACAACACAATTTCTTTGTAGCCCAGATGTCGGTGTTCCGAACCATTCAGAACTTGTTTACCTGTGAAACGATATATTACAACCATTTCTGCATTTTTTTGCACATTTCACAGCGAACCAACATTGGATTAATACAATTTCAACAAATAAACGAAGTTTCTTTAGTTGATTTCCATTCAAATTACTTCACAAAAGTAACAACACAAGAGCAATAGTATTTGGTTCAAAAACAAAACAAACATCTGTCGACAAACGTAAACATTCGATATAAGCGGTGTTGGCACATTTACTGAAAAATACCGAAGCCTTCACAGATATATAATACATGCTAGGTATAAATGAAGATCTGTACATACCTACTGTCAAAAATTAAATAAATAACTTTTTGTACAGTTATCTAAATCATGTAATAAGTCACGAAACACTGTTTACAATACCACCACACCAACACCAACACCAACACTTTACACTGTCTTACGCACGTTTCGATATCCAAGTTATCTAATTCAGAGACTGAAAGTAAACTGTTAACTGTGAAGAAGATAACTTTGTTATCGAAAGGCGCGTAAGATAGTGTAAAGTATTAGTGTTGGTGTAGTGGTAGTGTAATCAGTGTTAAGTGTCAAGTATTGCCAACGGTTCCAAACTTCTCAACTCACATAATAAGTATTAGAGGATATATTTTGAAGGATCATAAAAATATTGAAGTGATTGGATGATCATTACTTTTCAATAATACGATTTGACAACATCAAATGTCTACGTTGGTTGACATATATTTGCTTTATTTTTGTACCAAATAGGTTTGTGATGAGTGGGTCTATAAGGCCCTCCACTATGACTCGCAAGAGTCTATTGTGGCTCATACCTATTCAGATTTAATCAAACAAATTCAGCTTCTTAACAAAGCCGATTAGTTTGTTTGGTGAATGATATTTCAGGTCCGAGGGCGAGAGAGAGACCCTGCTAAACATCAGATACCTGATTCGAGCCGCGGCGGGGAAGGCACAAATTATATGCTCTGCTGTTTCATCATCTTCCAGACAGAGACGACAAGTCGCATCTTCCGACAGTCCAAGTCTTAGCATATGATGATTCAGAAGACAGTGGCCTGTTAAAAGGCCTATTAGACAACGTAGGTCATGCCTGCTATAGTCTAACATTTGTTTGGAGACATTCTTCGAAGCCTTTGAATGAACCAATCCTGGTATATTATGCCAGAAGTCTAAAGCTCTTCTTGCTGTCCAGGTATTTAGTGTTTGTTTGAAAAAGCTTATTGCGATGCCAATTGAAGGTTCTGGTCCGATAAAAACGCGTGCGGCACTCTCCCTTGCAAGAGAGTCCGCCATCCATGCCGAAATGGCCAGGGATCTAGACCAGCGATACTCTATTGAGTTCTCCTATTGAGGAGAGTCTTTTTTGGCAGTCCAAAACCAATTTCGATGTTACACGGTAAGAGCTAAGTGCCTTCAAAGCCGCTTGGCTGTCCGTGAAAATTTTTATTGATTTATGTGTGAGATTGGTTTGCTCCAATCTCTCTATACGTGAAGCAATGGCATAAATTTCCGCCTGAAATATGGTTGCATAGGATCCTAGAGAGGTTGAAATATCTGTCCTAGGTCTGCGCCCGTATACACCCGCACCAGAGCCTGAGGGTGTTTTTGATCCATCTGTGAACCAACAGCTGTCTGCTCTTAATAAATCATCCTTGCGGAGGACCCATTCGTCTCTATTTGGAATTAGGACATTATAAGGCAGGACGTAGTTTACTGTTGGAGGCATTATGTCAGAGGTCATTCCTAGAATACTGTGACTTTCAGTGTCCACTAGTATTCTGCTTTGCTCTGTATAAGCCTGTTTTGTGCATTTGGAAATATGCGCAATTCTATATGTTGTCCATCTAGCTTCCCTTTCCAGAAATATATGGAGAGGAGGTAGGTCTAGAAGGATTTCCATGGCTGCTGACGGTGTGGTACTGATGGCACCAGAAATTGCCAGACAAGCTTGTCTCCGTATGCCAGAGAGCTTTGCTTGGGCCGTTCTCTGTAAAGCTTTTGACAACCATGCAATATCTCCATATGTGATCATTGGTCTAACAATCATCACATATATCCAATGGATTTGGTTGAGTCCCAAGCCCCAAGATTTTCCACAGATCCTGCGACATGTCCACAAGGATAGTCTGGCCTTATGGATATCTTTTTCCAAGTGAGCGTTCCATGTAAGTTTTGTATCTAGGATAATCCCCAAATATTTTACTTCTGCTGCAAATGGAATAACCTCACCATTGTAGGAATGTGGTGGAAGATCCTCCAATTTCTTTTCCCTAGTGAAGGGGACTATTACAGTTTTACCAGGGTTGACAGACATCTGTTCCCTCTGGCATCAACTGTGGACATAGTCCAACGTCTTTTGGAGGATATTATATGCTACCCTTCCTGACTTGGTCCTTGCCAGGATAACAAGGTTGTCTGCATACGCTTGCAGTTCCACACCCCTTCTTTCGAGAGTGCTAAGCAAGTCATCCATTAAGAGTGACCGCAGTAGGGGAGATAGTACTCCGCTTTGTGGGCAGCCTCTGGAGACCTTGAAGCTAATGGCCTCATCCTGAAAAGAAGTAGTGGCTGTTCTATTAGTAAGCATGGTATATATCTAGCCGGTAATGGTTGGTTTAATACCCTTTTCAGCCAATGCTGAACCAATGGAGGTCGAATGTCGAATGCTCCTTCGATGTCAAGAAATATGGCCACCGCAATCTCCTTGTTGTTAAGGGATTGTGTGAATTTCTCAACAAGGTGGTGTAACGCTAAATCTGTTGATTTGCCAGTTCGATAAGCGTATTGGTGGGTGCCCAGGGGGAAGTTATATAAAGCTACCCGCCTGATGTAGCAATCCAGTACTCTTTCAAGTCCTTTAAGCAGGAAATATGTAAGGCTAATTGGTCTAACTGATTTAGGGTGTGGGTCTGTGCGGCCCACTTTCGGTATGTAAACCACCCTAGCCGCCAACCAACTGGGTGGTATGTAAAAAAAAGTACGATTACTCGTTTAAATTTTATTTAGGAGACGATGGTTCGCTATCAAGTGAGCAAAAGTGGTGTTTACAATTCATCGTTTCACAGGTAAACAAGTTCTGAACAGTTCTGAATTCCGAGATTTTGGCTTCAAACACAGCGTGTTTTTATTCATCTGTTCATATGTTCAACGTTCGAAGGTTGATTGTATATGTAAATTCCTCTTTAAAATAATCGAATCGGACCTTTCGTTTAGAAGTTACTGCGGGTCAAAAATGATAAAAGTAAACGGTGTGAGGAACCGGCCCCACGCTTAGTCTCCATGTGTAGTGAGCGTCACCAAGTGAAGCCGGGGCGGGTCGCTAGTTTAATATATTATTTAACAAATATTTCTTCAATTTCTAGGATCCAGATGCTCGACGGCCAAGGCTTTTTTAAGACCTGTAAAATTACGCAAAAATATACACATAGCTCTAAATGCCCATGTCACAAGAGTCCTCATTAACCCCACAACGATGAGAGCATTCGGTGTAGAATTTGTTAGGAATGGTGAGTTATATTTCATTCGCGCTATCTATAACTGGTTATCTTGACACATAATTACATGTTAACTTTATAAAATATTTTTATATTTTTTTTTTAACATTTCAGGTTTTTAAAAAGGTCAATATAATCTTATTCCCAAAAATAAACTATAATTAATTGATAATACTGGAAATTTCCCATAAAATATTGTTTACTGTCATCTGTTTTACGGTTTTTGGCCTTTTTATACCTGCTAAGATTCATGACAATATGCAGGGTATGCAAATGAAAGTTTAATTGCAAATATTTCTGCGAAATATCCCCACCTATTGATGTCAGGCAGTAAAAGGAATCAGTACAATCACCCGACTGCACTGGTTATTTCTATTGTATCGCGTCGTGGAAAGCAGAGTGATTTGTTTCAATTTCTAGTCTGATTTTTTTGTCTGTTCCAGGAAGGAAGCAAGTAGTTACCGCCAAAAGAGAAGTGATTTTATCGGCAGGAGCTATCAACACTCCACAAATTATGTTGTTATCGGGATTAGGACCAAAAACAGAATTGAGGAAGCACGGGATTCCCGTACTAAAAGATCTACCTGTGGGAGAAAATTTACAAGACCATGTCGCTATGGGTGGTCTCACGTTTAGAGTGAATAAACCCGTGTCTATTGTACAGGACCGATTTCAGGCTTTTCCCATGACTATGCAGTACGTTATGCACCAAAAAGGACCCATGACGACATTGGGTGGAGTAGAAGGATTGGCATTTTTAAATACTGATTTCGGTGGGTACAAAAGAAATAATTGATCATTAGTGGTAAAGATTAACTGAATTTTTTGGAAAATAAAATTAATTTCAATTGAAAACTCACTCAACTTGGTACTTAAGAATAGGCTTGGTACCCATTATTCTGAATTTCTAGAATTTTCTGCGCCACTTTCTTGTGACTATGTTTATTGTCGATTTTGCGATGCCGCAGAAGAATTCCGGTCCAATGAATGGCATAGAAGCGCCTCGTTTGGCTGTTTCATCCACCTTTTCGTTGCCCTTATAACCCTGGTGCCTAGGCCGTGTGAGTCACCTGTCCCATTCACATATCATACTTGCTTAGAATCGAGTGCCTTCAGAACAGGTTGCCTGCTGTGAAAATAGCAACTGAACGATTGTTCTTTTCTGCCTTTTAATTCCGTTCTCGCTTGGAGTTATCCTTAGATAGGCTTATGGAAATAGCTATCCTATGGTGTAGCCCTATAACTCCGGCTGCTACAATTACCTCTGTCTTGGCCTCAGCATGTATGGGTACATCTTTTTTCCAGTTATCCCTACCTGCTATAGTTATTCGAAATTTATTATTGAAGCTATATATTGCCAGGGTCAATTAATAAAATGATAATTTATTCAAAAAGCATGCAAATCATTCACGTTAAAGTGACCATAATAATAAATCGCTAAAAACAGCCATTGTTTGAATATTCATAGATATAATTCAGTTTCTAGCGTGTACATTCTTTTAGGAAACCGATCCTGGCCAGACATTCAATTTCACATGGCGCCGGCGAGTATAAATTCCGATGCAGGAGCCAAAGTTCGCAAAGTTCTAGGCATCACAGACGAATTATACAATACAGTTTACAAGCCGATAGCAAATAAGGATGTCTACACATTGATGCCGCTTCTTCTACGACCCAAATCGAGAGGATGGGTGCGACTGAAAAATAGAAATCCATTTTCTGCACCCTTAATCAATGCGAATTATTTCGATCATCCTGATGACATAAAAATATTAGTAGAAGGTAATTTATTATGATGTTTTTACCGTTCAAAAGTGATTAAACTCGATAGTCCAATAGATGGCGACGAATTTTGGGAGGGTTCTTTTGGCAAGCTGAAATTGTGAAAATAAAAATTTCGTGAATTGGCGAATCCAGTCCTGCCAGTCTGGTAGAGCGCTTCGCTACTGCGGAGCACATAACATTTGCAAAAAAAAAACACCTTTAGTCAGTAGGTATGATATTAAATGAAAAACATGATTGTGACAAAGACTAGCCGCAATATAATACAATATCAATGATTAATAATGGGTACCTTCATTACAGAGTCAATTATAATAATATTTATAATAATCAATTATTTTTGTATTATGGTTTACTAGAACTATAGAACTTATTTACAGCACGGGGTTATTAATATTATTCAAAGAAATCTGATGAATTTTCATCTGGTCCGAACTTTATAACTATTGGCTCTATGGTTTGTTCCATTAAATTTCCACATTTGCTGCTCTTCTTTAACTACAAGTTCTATGCATTTTCGCCATCTCTCTGCATTAACTTGTTCCAGAGCTTCTTCAAAATGTGCACGGACATCTTTCATTTTATATGTGGTAATTTTTCTATCCACCAATCCTTTCACCTCAGCCCATAGATCATCAATGGAAATATTTTAAAGTTTAAGACTGCTCAAAATGGTTGTCAATTTCTGAAGGTCTATTCACAATGAATTTTTTTGTTTTGTAACTTCCCGATGGTAATGTGATGTTGGGATGTTGTTATGGAAAGGCCTCTTCAATTGGTGGTCCTCCAGGTCACTCGGAGGGTCATATGACTTTAATAAAACTACGACTTCTTGCACTGGGATAAGTTATGTTTATTACCATCTTTAATAGTACACATTATAGTATAACTGAATAGCATATCTTTAATTTAATCTAATACTCAATTAGAAGGAATACCTTCATTATAACCGAGTTAGAAATCAATTAAATTGAATATTAATTGATTCTGATTATGTTATCGTCTGCTTGTATGATATTTGTAGTGTGGTTCAAGTTTAGGCTGATATTTACTATTTAATGTTATAAGTTTATTTACGTGATGAACTTGACTCTCGATACCTGTCGGCCTCGTGGGTTTTATTTATGCACCCTTTAACGTTCAATGATTTATTGAAAATAATTTCTAGAGGATTTATTTCTTATATTATTTTATGCCAGAAGATATCACAGTAATCGGAAAAAATATCTCCGGAAAAATTAGACTAGGGTAAAATAGACCCGGGAAAATTGGTAGTAAGCGTTTTGTTTATTGTGTTTATAGGGTTCGGTAAACTATATGGAACCACGAGTTTTTGACAAAATTTTCAAACAATCGATGGTATTCAAGGTTATAGAGTACAAACCTCTCCATTTTAACTCCTTCCAATTTCTATTAGTTATTACGTATGACAAAATACTGATATAATCTGAAACTATTGTAATATAACTTGGTATATTATAGATATAATCAAATTTAAATTATTTGTTAGATGTCTTAAAATTCTTTGTGTATTATGTTAATTTTCCACTTTCGTTATCAGTTGTCATTTCTAATGATTACAGTGTTGCCTACTGCATATGATATTTCTTACTATTTAAATTTTTAAGCTGATAAGAATGGATATTATTCATCTCTGTGTGAAAGGTCGTGAAGAAGATCCAATATAAAATAATATGTACTTTAGTATTGCATTTCCGCGATCTATTTATTATAGATCTATTTTTTCTCCAATTTCTCGGGGTCTATTTTTCGGGGTCTATTTGTTCCAAGTCTATTTTTCCGATCTACTTATTCCGGGATTCCATCTGATAGTATTATTGTCTACTGGGAACTAGATCTAGTGAAGTGCACGTTCGAGGAACGGGTGTTTAAAGGTTAGCACATTTTTGCTTGTTTCAGAAGTTTTTAATGAAGCGCGTTAGTTGCTACATTTTTCTGAGATATGATTATACTGTTTTAAAATAATGTGTCAATCAGTTTTGTGTGTTCATTAGCTCTAAGATATCTCCAAGTCGTGATGCTCTTTCTTTCCTCGTTCCTTCTAAAAGAATCACAGATAGTTTCTTCCTTAGACCTGTAAATAAATTTGAACTAGTGCAAACCATACTCAGCATTCAATTCAAAACTCCCTATGGCATAGATGAGTTATCAGCTAAGTTATTTTTAAATATCCCAGATGTGGTGATTAACGTTGTATGTTCTCTAATCAATGAATCCTTTCAAAAAGGTCTCTTCCCTAACACTTTCACGGACACATTACAAATATTGAATCTCGCATGCCGTACCTTACTATGACGCACGTATAACTTTACTTCTAATAATGTTAGAAAAAGAGTAAATATTACGTCGAAAATACGGTGACGTCATCAACAAAAATTACGTCCAGAGACGTCACCGTCATAACACATAGTGCCTTTGGGATATGCTATGGCACAGACGTCTATAACCGTCACCTTTTGGAAATAAGTTCAACAGAATTATTATATGTTTATTGAAAAAAAAAGGATAGAAAATAAAATTCTATTGATGCCAGGTTTTAAAACATGGTGCTGGACACAACGGAGGTTTGTCCGTACATGTTTCACATCGGTACCTTATTTCCTTCCTAATTTTATTTGAAGTGCATTGTCTACATTTAAAAAAATAATTGGCTTTTTTGTAATTTTCTGGTATGGGAATTGTCTCCAAGAAATGCTGATATGTGGTACAACTTTGTTCTTTGGGCTTAGTACTTCTTTTTAGCAATTGTCTAGCATTCAAGTGTTCCTCTAAACATAACATGTTGGGAACTCCCTTTCGGTATAAATAATAGGCACTCCAGGTTGCTATGTCTAGTAACCTGAATATAATTTTTTTGTATCAGCTTATTGTTTTTCTAGGGCTACTGTAGTACCCTAAAATCTGATCACTTCTATTTATTCCGGACATATGTTTATTATTCGTTTATTATATTCGTCTATTTCGTAGGGCTTTTTCTTCGAGACACCTCTGTGATTTGTTGTATTAATAACTTTAGGTTGGTGGACAGTTGTGATAGCTAGAACCACGCGTTTGTCCTTCCATTTACTGACATATATAGGACCTTTTCTTCTCCAATAATGTTCACCTTTATTAAATTTTTTGTCTACCACTGTTTTAGGAAGCCCTTTTCTGTTGATGCGCAATGTACTTGTAGAATGAGTTTTACGTCTCACTAATTCACGAGATAGTTGTAAACTATTATAATACTTGTCCATATAAATGTGATGACCCTTATCCAAGTATGGACTCAACAATCTTAAGACAAGACCTTGAAGCTTAGACTGTTCTTCATTGGTATATTTCTATATTCAAAATAAAACCGTCCGATGAGCATAGTTCGTAGAATGTTATTCCAAATGTGTGTTTCTTGTTTTTGATATATTGTTTGAATATTAGACGCCCCCTGAATAGTAGCAGGGATTCATCCAAAGAAAGGTCTTTATTGGGGTAAAAAACTGCTTGGCTGTTTGCAATAACAAGATTCAATAATCTACGTATTTTGTGAAGACGATCATTTTCATTTGCAATTTCTTCGTTTGCACTTAAGCACCTCAGCAATTGTTCGAATCTCCGTCTACTAATCATATGTAAAAAAATAGGTTGATCATATAAACTGTTATATGTAAATAGTTGTCGTACAACTGGAACTTTAATTTGTCCTTGGTAACACACATAACCCAAAAAATGTTCTTAGCTCACTCATACTAAACTTTTTGAATTCTTTAAACATACTGTTCCGTGTTTTAGGACTATTCAGATTTGTTAGTTTTTTGCCACAATTATTCATACTATTTAATATGAACTCAGCAATTTAATTAGACCAAATTTTTTCAAATACTTGGATAGGAGACATATGTTCTATATCTGGTATTTTAATACCACTGACTATAATCGAAGTTGAAATTGGGTATGTCAGCTATTACATCTTCCCATTCCTCATCAAAAACATTCTGCTCACCTTCTGCAGGCTCAGACTGATTTTGTTGCTCCTCCCTTTCGTTATCTGAGCTTTCCTCTTCATGTGAACTTTCAGCTGTAGTATAATTTGGATCATCACCAAATTCACCGTCGTCTTCATATGGATCCTCAGAAGATTCATTTGACAAACTACCAGGATCAACACTTTCAGTTTCTTAGTACCATTCTAATTAGTTTTTGTTCCGTTTTTTAGTTCATTTTGTGTTTATTTTACGCTTACGCAATGCGACACACCAACTCAAAACAACAGTCAAACGAAGTCCACAGTCGTCGGTAGACTGAAGAGTACCCCCAATTAAAGATGTTAACACCATCAGGCGATATTCCCCACCAACACAAGTATAATGTATATCCCACCAATATATCCTGATTGGTTGTTTATGATATGACACTTAACAGTAATAACCATGGAAAAACAACGTCCTGGGCAGTGGCCGTATTAGAATCTCACGATATTCAAGAACGTGTATGGACGTTGTCTTTCCGTTGTGTCACATCACATTTTTAAGGACCGTTTGGTCCTCAGTTCTAACTGTCTAAAAACAGCTATAATTGTTCCGATGATGAAATAAAACAATTTAATTTGTTTAAATCCTCATTTTTTATTTTGAACTAACGTTCAAATTAAAATTAGTGACGCGTTTCGCTACACAGTAGCTTTTTCAAACTACAAACTACTTTGAAAAAGCTACTGTGTAGCGAAACGCGTCACTAATTTTAATTTGAACGTTAGTTCAAAATAAAAAATGAAGATTTAAACAAATTAAATTGTTTTATTTCATCATTAGTATGGATATTCATCAAGTAAAAGCCTCATCTATTCAATTTATAATTGTTCCCCTGTACAAGGGTGGCTAAAAAAGAATAATACCAGTAACTATCGTCCCATTGCCTTATTACCAATGACATTATAGTTTATCATTTAATAATTATTTGTTTCCTAATTTTGAAATTTGTGCCGAGTAAATATAATAAAAACTATACATATATATATATATACAGGGTGTTTTCAAATGACACTTCCAACGTTTGCATGTAGATACCTCTCGTAAAATTGGACAAAATGATATGGGGATTGGGGGGTCTAGCCTATTTACTTTTCGAAATACAGGGTGTTGAAGTTATGAAAAATTGAATGTTTTAATTTGATAACTTTGAAATGGATGAATATATTGATTTGACATTTGGCAGGTTGTTTTTAAATGTAAAAGGGAATATTTTGATGGAAAAACATGTTTCAATTATTGATCCAATGGTGTGCATTTGGAAGAATATGACACCTTTCCCCTCCCATTTTTTTCGCCACTGGCATTTGAAGCTATTTTTATTTTATTTTGTATTCCTCAATGGTTTTCACGTGAAAAACGCATAACCTTTACATATCAAAAAATTTGTAGTTTTCAAGATATTTAATGTTTTTAAGAAGTCTGCAAGATCACTTTTTAATAATGAAATAAAAAAAATTTTCTTGAATTGTTTTTAATAACTACCAAACTACTAATGGTTAGAATATGTAACAGGAACTAATTTCTGAAACAGCAATGCTTCTAAAACATTGAGAGAAGTTGTAAGTGTCATTTGAAAACACCCTATATATATATATATATATATATATCTTGCTACCATAGTACTGAAAAACAACCAGTTTACATTTAAACTTGCCGAGTGCCGTCGAATTGTGCGACGGACTACGAGACGGTGTGCGTTGTGCGGGAGAAGAAGCGTAATGACTGAGTGCGCGACCCGAACGCGGACAGACGCTTGAAGACAGGCGTTTACTTGATACACCGACTTCAAAATCACAAAAGCTATTTGTGTATTAAGAGCGCAAAATGATATATTGTCGATTGAAAGAGACAAACTCTTGAAATCGATAATGAATTTGCGCTCGAATTACACACAAGATTTTTTCTACAATCGAGGAGTTCACATATTTCCAAAAATTTATTTAATTTGATGAATGAAAATTAAAAGTACAGTTTTTACAATTTTTATGACAGTTCCAGACGATGAAGAAAGTCTAGATGCGTTTGAAATTGTTACTGATTCAACAACATTACGTTTTCAGTGTACCTTCTAACTTTCCTTGAATTACACCATGTGATGAAGAGTTCCTACTGCTTTTCATACTTCCTCCGCGACTTTTTTGGCAATAGGTTTAATGTCGCGACTTTAGCGGGTGGTGTGTGGTGTACATGAAAAATCACTACAATCATTTTCTTCTTCCATTTTTGCTCACATACGATTATTATTTAGGAAATTTTGCACTCAAATGAAAGATGTAATTTACTCGTTGACATTGGATACTCTGAGCAATGCATATCTGATTTATTTAGTCGCTTATAAGCGACAAAGTGACATTCCTCGAAAAAGATGACGTTTGCGTTGTCAAATACGAGCGCAAATGCCTACTTTGGATATCGATTGTAGAAAAAATAATTTATTGCTTATTACATTATAGTCTTAAAAAAATACCGCCTCATTCTCACAAATGGTGAGTCTTATCTACAATTACTCAGAGAAGCTATTGATCCCGAAATAACACGAATACTAGAAAATGATGATACCATGTCAGAAGCTTTGCTAGCGTTTCAACAAGATGGGGCAACTCCACATTACGCTCTTGATGTAAGAAGGTTTTTAAATGAATAATTTCCTGCTCGGTTGATAGGTGGACGAGGTCCAATGTTGGAATGGTCTCCTAGGTCACCCGATTAATCCCCCCTAGACTTTTCATGGGGATATCTGAAAACCAAAATTTTTGCCACTCAGCCAACATCTGTAGATGATTTACGTCAGCGAATTATTCAAGAATGTCGACAAATAACCCCAGAAATGTTACATAATGTTCTAAACTCATTTGAGGCTCGATTGTATCATTGTATGGAAACCAAAGGAAGTCAATTTGTACCTTATAAAATAATTTAGTACTGTTTTGCTGATTTGTTACCAATTAAAATGTTACTATTAGTAAATTGGAATTATCCGTAACTCCCAACTGATTGACTTTTCACTTATGTATTATATATACATTTTTGTAATCCTCTTGTAGAGGAGAATCTAACAATGCAATAATGTATAGGGTGTTCCATTTAAGAAATTTGGAGTGGTGACCATAGGGGGGATGGGGTTAAAGTTATAACGTCTACATATGAGCAAAAAGACGTCCTCCTTTATATCATTTTTGTGACGCCTACAGAATTATGTGGAGTGAATAGTTTTCATTGAAATGCTCTGTATATTGAAAACGTTGTTTGCTCCAAAATAATTTTCGGTGGGAGAATATATTTATCTTTATTTATTACACAAAGAACTGAAAACGCGCCTGCTGCTATTATGCATCCTTCCCTACCGCACATAATTATATATATAGTCATGCCCTACTTTAAAATAAAATTATATACCATTGGAACCAGTAAAAACACTTAATTAAAAATTTTTTAATTAAAAATAGCCTGGCCCAAACATAGGCTGTCAATCACCCGCATTTGTATTTATTTATATATTTTATTATAAAAAAAAACGTATTTCATCATGGAAAAGAATAAGGTTGTGTTTTGTTAACCCGGATACTCTACTAATAATATACAATAATTTCTTGATTTCATTTTCCGGATCCTTAAATAAGTATTAAATTGTATAAAATATTTATTTTTCAACTTTTAGTTAACTTATGTAATTGTTGTGTTTTTGAGGCCAGTTTTTTTTAACTTAATTATTTTTATTACATTCTCCGAATTTTACAACATATAATAAATAAATTATTATGAAAATTGTTTATTGACAAATAACGGTAATGAGTTCAATAAACGTTAGTGATTTAGAATATCTTTCTTATTAAATTAATTATAGTAATAAACGTTTTTATTGTTATTTAAATATAAAATATGGAATGAAAGAGAAAATGTTGCTTATAAATATAGCAATCATCGAACACATGCTCTTCCGTTTAACTCGTAAAAGGCTGCCATAAAAAGTGTAATCGTAAATTCGAAAAAAATAATAAAACAACAAATTGCTACTTATAATACTTATGTCCAGAATTATACACGGTGTTTTACTGTAAAACGAATATATTTCAACGACGTACAAAGGTATGTTTAGTCTAATTATCTTTGTAATAAGGATTCAGGGAGTGTTATGGATTCTACTGAATGGTCATAACCAACGAACTAGTTTATATCACCACTTATGTGATATACTATTTTAGCGTCCTTACATGCTAAACTTTTGACCAAACGTTCTTGTAACAAATACATATTCCATTGGTCCTCAGTAAAAGCCCTTGTGACCACCGTCAAAGCTCCTTTGATATGGTGAGCATTAACTTAAGCAAAGTTATTTCTCACCATCCAACTGACGGTAGGTACGAGTGATTTCCTGTCTCATCAGGGTAATGTCCCTTCTGTTATGGTGCTTTCCCCTTCCTACGACCCTCTTCAAATATCGGCGACTTCTCTTCAAGGAGTTTGGAGATGTGTAGACTTTCTACACTCCCCGAGTAGTCGCTTGCGCCGTTTCCAAGACTCGACCTTTGACTTCTTCCTTAAGGTTGAGGACCTTCAAACCTTCGTTCAGCGCTTGTTCCCCATTAGTTTCGCTACTTTCCAGCTTTTGAGCTTTTGAAAAAATAACTTCGAGCTCATCTAGCAAAAATTTCTTCCACTATTGCGTTCTCCACCAAGGTTTGGTCGTCCGCAGTGAAGATAGCCATAGGGTACACCTTAGGGAGAACCGCAATTCTTGTGGTATTTATTTTAGGTACGCAGCTACCTGCTGAAGAGGTGATGCTGACACTGCCCTGTTTTTTCCTCGTTTCTTGTTGTTTTTGCGGTGACGTGACATTCACCTCTTCCAGCTTCAGTTTTTAATTTTTAGGTGGAATGTCTCCTCTCGCTGGTTTGTACGCCCCGAAGCGTTCTTTCTTGCTTCCTCCGGTGCAAGTCCCTGATCAAGGAAGATTCTACTCAACTCCCGCTCCACTAAGTTCACGACATAGTGAGTCGCTTCTCCTCCCGGGTTTGCCCAATACGTTGGAGGTTTTGGAATTTCTTTTATCTGAGGTTTTTCCCTAAAATTCGAAGCAGTAGAGAAAGTTGAGGGTATGGGTTCGCCTGATCCTAGCTTGCTCCGACTTGTGACCTGAACTGGGGGTTGCCTGCTGGGTTTTCTTTTTTTCTTCTTATCCTTGGTTGTTTCCACGTGCAACTAGGGAAATATTAGGTACACTCCTGCAGAACCACGCGTGCATAAATTAGGGTATTTAACATCAGAACACATTCTTTCTTAGTCTGCGTATCCACGAATATACAAGACAGAATACGACGATTGAAAATAGATTCTTAAAGCCAATTGTAAATTTTTAGATGTATACGTACACGTTTGAATCTTCCTGCCGACATTTTTTAATGTTGCCACAAACAAATGTGAATGAAATTTCAAAATATGTTAGGTATCATATTCATCGTAGGGAGCTATCTCCAAGCAACTTCGAAACGCACTTGTATGGATTTTTTTTCGCAATTTTCTGCTCACTAAAATAACTGCGATTAATGCCAAAATTATAAAATATGTTCGGAATTAATCGTTTTATAATTAATAATTTATTAGGATAACATGTTTTTTTAAATTAAATATGCAAATGTTTCCACACCTTTTTATATACAGGGTGTTGTTCCGAAGAAGCCGCCCCGTTCTAAATTTTCGCTAGTCTCGATCAGAATTTTTTTATGAGTAAGTAAGTGATCTGTTTTGAGTCTGTAGCGTAAATAGAAAAATACAACATATGATATGTCAATGAAGGAAGGAATGATATACACTGCCGTGCATAAAATTAGGGTCACCTAGTAATTTGAAGATATTGTTGAAATTTTTATTTTTTTCGGATTTTTCTCGGTTGTAACATAGTTTACTAACAGATTGCTTGATTGGTTGGTTGGTTGGTTATGTAAATGTGAATTTCTATCTAAATTATTTAAATCGTATCTTTCGTTTAGAAGTTGCGACAAAGATAAAAATAAAAGTAAGAAAAATGCCGCTGTATAAGCGAATATTATTAAGCTTAATAATCTATTGGTAACCAACACTTTTTTTTTGTAAACTAGAAGCAATTGAATAGTAGTTTGTAAGTTTAATTGGATTTTTGGAGCTTGCTTCTTATTGCACGACATAGGACTTTTGAGAAGGCTAGTGAACTCGTAAAACGTGTAACGTAACGAAAAAGGGTTCGTCACGCAACAGTGTTGCCACGCAGCGTGTAATGTTACGAAAAAGCGTTCGTCACGCAACAGTGTTACCAGATTTCTGAATAATCCATTAATCCAATGAAATTTAAATTGAAGCTTACTTCTTATGGGAAGGCTAGTCAAAAATTGTCAAAAATTTGGAAAAATGGTCAATAATTGTCAAAAATGGTCAATATTTGTAAAAATTTTGAAAAAATTGTCAATAATTGTCAAAATTTTTGAAAAATGGTTAAAATTTTTGAAAAATTATCAAAAATGGTCAATAATTGTCAAAGACGGTCAATAATTGTCAAAGGCAATCAAAAATCGTCAAAAATTGTCAAAATTTTTGAAAAATGGTCAGATTTTTTGAAAAATTGTCAAAAATAGTCAATAATTGTCAGAATCTGTCAAAAATTATCAAAAATACTCAAAAATAGTCAATAATTGTTAAAATTTTGAAAAATGATCAAAAATTGTTAAATATTTTGGAAAATTTACAATTGTCAAAATTTTTGAAAGTGGTCTATAGACAAGATCAACTTAAACGGTATAAAACAATTGTTGGCCAAATATAAAACATATTTACACAACGCAGATGTTGCTATGGCTTCTCGTCTTAATTTCTTATGCTTATATAAGGAACTAGAAGTGACAAATACACCAAGTACTTATCTGCTATTAAAATTGCCAATTAAGATCACCCGCGCTCTTGCACAATTGCGCATGTCGAACAAATGTTAAAATTTACATTTAATAGAATTGTCTATAAAATGGACCCAAACTCAATATGAACCAAAAATAAACACTTATTCATATTCTCTTTGAGTGTCCTATTTACACTGTCATGAAACAAAACATTGCCTGTCTTCAGAATGTTGACTCATTAATTGCTACCCTAAAGAACATCACTATTTTTGAAGCTAAAACCATTTGTGCTTATATATGGAACATTCTTAAACTCCGTTCATTTATCCTAAATGAGTAACTAAGGTTTATATGTTTGATAACTGTAATAAAAAGTATTTCTATGTATACATACAAAAGTGTTAATTTCGGAAAATGGAAATATTTCTCGCTTGTATTCATTGCTATAAACCTTGTTTTAGAAGCAATAAACATTATTATTATTATTATTATATTATAAATTTTTGAAAGTTGTCAAAAATGGTCAATAATTGTTAAAATTTTGAAAAATGGTCAATAATTGTTAAGATTTTGAAAAAATTGTCAATAATTATAAAAAATGTCAAAAATGGTCAATAATGGTTGAAAATTGTAAATTTTTTTGAAAACTGGACAAAATTTTTGAAAAATTGTCAAAAATGATCAGTAATTGTCAAAACTGTCAAAATTGGTCAATAATTGTCAAAAATGGTCAATAATTGTTAAAATTTTAAAAATTGTCAAAATTTTTGAAAAATGGTCAAAAATTGTCAAAATTTTTAAAAAATGGTTAATAATTATAAAAAACTGTCAAAAATGGTCAATAATTGTTAAAAATGGTCAAAATTTTTGAAAAATTGTCAAAAATGCTCAAAAATTGTCAAAAATGGTCAATAATTGTTAAAATTTGGAAAAATGGTCAACATTTTTGAAAAATTGTCAAAAATCATCAATCATTGTCAAAACTGTCAAAATGCTTGTCAAAAATGGTCAATAATTGTTAAAATTTGAAACAATGGTCAATAATTATCAAAAATTGTCAAAATTCTGAAAAAATGGTCGATAAAATTATAAAATGAAACTTAGTAGAACGTACTGGGCCTAATGTAATTGCCAACATCGCATTCTATTGCGCGTAATTTTATTGATGGTTTTCCCAACCTCGCATTCTATTGTGCATAAGAAGCAAGCCTCTGTCGACGGTCCGACGGCTGCTCACCTTTTTTTTTTTATTATTTAAAAGTTTAAAATACAACGGCCGCGGTGTCTCTCGAACGCCGCGCCACTCACTAATTTCTAAAATAGAGTAGTTTTTCGGTATCATTTCATTAAATTTAATTTTTGTTTTAGGTGCAAAAATTGCAATGAATATAAGTAACACGCAGGCTTTCAAAAAATTCGGCAGTCGCCTGCATAACATACCCTTCCCTAATTGCAGACAGTTTGAATTTACCAGTGACAAATACTGGGAGTGCCATATTCGAACCATATCCATGACTATTTATCATCCAGTTGGTACTTGTAAAATGGGACCATCATGGGATCGAGAAGCTGTTGTGGACCCGAGATTACGGGTTTATGGTGTCAGTGGATTGAGAGTTATAGATGCATCTATTATGCCAACTATACCTAGCGGTAATACTAACGCACCAACGATAATGGTTGGCGAAAAGGGAGCCGATTTAATCAAAGAAGATTGGCTAAGTGAAATAAGTGAAAATGTATAGGGACGATTGTTTTGTTAGTTTGTAAATAAATTGTTAACAGTTTGTATTATTACTTTTAATTATTGGAGGGATCATTAAGTACACCAATGGTATTCGAAATATTCAAAAAAGCATAGGTCCGCCAGGAAAATCTATAGTATGTCCCAATAGAGTTGATAGCACGGATCGGGGGGGTTCGGACCATAAAATAGTTATAAACCATAGGCGCGACGGAACTACCTGCCCCGTAACCTATACAGGTACAACCCAATTTCCTGTTAATATTTAAATCTAAGTACCTCTATAGAATAAAATTTGAAGTAGTTAGTATTCGGCAACTAGCAAGTAACGACTATTCGTCTAATTAAGATGGCTTCAAGTTCAAGGTTTTCTCCAATTCCTATTCAACGAGTTAGCAAAAGTGCATATTCTTTGCGGGAAAAGACATTAATCCTGAACGTTCATGATGCTCTTGTGCACCAAAACCCCACAAGTTCTGTTCGCGACATAATTACGAACTGTGCCTATATGATAGAGGTAGGAGAATCAACGATTTATAGATTTTTACGTGAGAGAAAATGCCGGAACCTCGGTGAACCTATTCCTCACCCGGGGAAGAAACCATTAGAAATTGACGACGATGTTAAATACAGTGTTAGTAGAATAGTGCATGGTATGTATTTCGCAAAAGAAATACCAACATTGGACAAGATTGTGCAAGCCGCCCAGAATGACGAAAGCCTGCCACAACTATAAAGAACTAGAGTATGGAAAATTCTTCATGGAATGAAATTTCGGTGGGAAAAACAGAACAGAAAATATTTTCTTATTGATAGGCCGGATATTGTTTGCTGGAGACGAGAATACTTAAGGCCAATCCGAAAATATCGCAACGTATGTAAGAATATTTTCTATTTGGATAAAACCTAGCTAAATGAAGGAAGCACCTGTCTGTACTAAATTCCCGACAAGCTGTCATGGAGGGTTGGTCAACAGGATTAAGACTTCCTTCTGGAAAGGGAAGCAGGCTTATTAAAACCCATATAGGCAGTGAAAACGGATTTTTGGAAAAAGGATGATTGGAATTTCAATCAATTCAAGCAAAGACTACCACGAAGAAATTACGACTGACGTTTTTGAGGAATATTTCCAACAAATGAACGAATACATTCCCCAGAATTCAGTTATTATAATGGATAACGCCAGTTATCATTCTCAATTAGTAGAGAAGCTTCCCACAAGTTCATGGAAAAAAGCGGCAATAATTGAGATGGCAAAATGTAGAAGTATTATTTTTCATCGCTTACCCCCTTACCATTGTGAGCTGAATCCAATAGAGCTTATATGGGCACAAATCAAATGTTATGTGCCAGGAACAACAAAGCTTTTAAACTTCAAGAAGTACGGCAACTTTTGATGGATTCATTGGCGAATGTGACTGCCGAAAACTGGCAAAGCGCCATAAAACATGTTATATAGGTCAGGAGGGGAAAATGTGGGATCTTGACGACTTAATCGACGAAAGTACAGAGATCGAACCGTTAATTATTAAATTAGGACAAGACGATTCTTCAGATTTTTCTGATGAAGAATTTAGTGTATATATTATAGTTAAAGTATTGCACCTGCAATAATTTGTTATAATTTTTTTATTTTTTACAAGAATATGTTTGTATATAAATCTTAGTGCACAATCACTTTGTATTTTCATTATAATATTAATTATAATAAACGTTAAGCAAAATTTATAAATAAACCCTAACCCCGTTCTACGACTATGGACCGTTTGGTTCACAGCGTATGCTTCATTTGCATTTCATTACCTATTGTTATTTGACCGATTACCGGGTGGCCTGGTCACAATTTCTTTCTTCTTAGTCTAGATACATTGTAAAACATAAATAAGAGATAAAATTTTTTGAGACACTCGACCTCCGTTTTCCGTTTATTATAGGCGCTCTGTGCTATCAACTCCTTTGAAACGAACTTTGGCAAATAATTTTTTTCATTAATTAAAATGACAAGAAACTGAATGCTTCAGGATAGCCAAATGAAATTTTCAAATATCGAGGAAAAGTATTTTATCCATGTGCCTCCGGGTTCAATAGTATTGATTGATTGATTGATTAGTTCAGTACCACCAGACAGAGGGTTCGAATCCTCGGCACCTCAGCCTTTAGACTTTTTGTTCTCTTGGTTGTGCAATTCATGTGAAGATACCAGTCGCCCTTATCAGGCTCAACAGTCTTTTTACTAGGTCCTAGGAGTCTATATCTCCAATGAGAGAGTGCTTCACATTCGAAGGCTGTTTCCGCGTTACTTTTAGCAATAAAGTAATAAACAGTTGGAGTACACATTACTCCTTTAGATTTAATAAAACAAGAAAGAGAAAATAAAGGGTACATTATTATATGTAGGTACGTTCAATGTTGCTGTTGCTGTACGAGAGCTAGTGACAAAAATAAGTTGAATTAATCTTACTTGCTTTTATGAAACAATTGATGGTAAAAAAGTTACAGGATCTTAGTATACATTTATACATTGACCAAAAAAGGTGAAGCGTTACTTTTGAAGTAACGCATTACTGTAACAAAGTAACGATTTCTTTTCGACAATTCCAAAAAGTAACGAAATGACTAGTAACGCGTTACTGAAAAGTAACGTTTTTTGATTTCGTTACTCCCAGCTCTGGATGATATCGCAACAAGGATATTGCAAGCTTCGTTTGAGGTAATTGGAGACATATTTCTGCAATTAATCAATACCAGCCTAGAACATGGTACTTTTCATGAAAGTGGAAAAAATCTACCATAATTCCCATATAAAAAAAAAACACAAGTAAATGTGAAGAATATAGACCAACAAATATGGTACCAGTGTACGAAAAACTTCTTGAAAAAGTGGTAAATGAACAATTCATAGATTATTTTGGAAGAAAAACAATCTTTTAAGAAAATATCTAGCGGGATCCCGAAAAAAAAATTCTTGTTAATGTGCATTATGTATTAATAAACGTGCTCTAAGACTTGGACTTCCAGAGAGCATTCGGAACTATAGACCGTAAGTTACTTTTAGAAAAATTAAAAAAATAGGAAACAAAATACATGAACAATACATCAATGCCAAGTTTGGAGTACCTTAAGGAGCTATACGTGGCCCCAATTTGTTTATAGAGTACATAAATGACATTATGAAGAGTATAAGAAAATACAATACTCAGCTTTTTGCAGATCATACCTTGTTATATTTTATAGGAGAAAATGTAGCTGTGATTGTGGATACTATAAACGAGGAACTTGTAGGATTATATAAATGGCTAAACCATGATCGCCTAAGATTGATTGATTAGTTCGGCACCACCAGTCAGAGGCATAGAGACCTCGGCACCTCAGCCTTTAGGCTTTTTGTGCTCTTGGTTGTAGCGTTTATGTGGAGAGACCAGTAGCCAGGCTCAACAGTCTTTTCACTACGTCCATCTTGGAGAAATCCTCCCTTGGATACTCTAGTCCTAGGAATCTATATCTCCAATGAGACAGTGCTTCACATTCGAAGATAATGTGAGAGGCTGTTTCCTCCTCTTCCATGCACAACCGACAGATAGGTTCATCCCTATATATGCCAATTGTATGCATGTGCTTCCTTAGGGTACAGTGACCGGTAAGTAATCCCGTCACTTTCCTTATCGGGTCCCTGCTGAAGTTAAATATTTCGTTATACAGCACCTCTGAGAGTTTATTGACCAGGAGTTTGCTGTGTTTCTGTTTTGGCACGTATCTCTAGTACGTCTGACTAAAATATATGTTTATTTACGACGCCGTAAAATATAATACACCTACGTCTGATGCCGGAGTCTTACTAAAGGTTTGTTGAAGAATGAGTCAAATACTCCGATCGGAGTCGTCGGCGTTAGCGAAGCATACTGGCGCAATCCGATCGGAGTGAAGGCAAGGAAGCATTGTTTTTCATTCTCCCCCCTCTCGAGGGGAGCGGGCCGCTTTAGGCTTTCCGGAGCCTCTTCAGCCAACATTGGAAGGAATAAGGAGTGTTTGATTCAGGGGATGGGAGTGGAGGGAACGGTGGTAGGTGCCTGAGGGGTGTGTACTGTACTGACCCAGCATTCGCATATTGCTACGAGAAAACCTCTGAAAAAACTCATAGCAGGTCAGGCGGACCTGGGATTTGAACCCCGGTCCTTCCGAATGCAAGCCGAGAGCGGGAGTGAAGGCCGTTAGTTTGAATCCACCGAGATATACAACCACGTGCAGCAGTTTTTGATATTCCAAATACTGGTTCAGGACCTGTGAATTCAGTTTCAGACCCTAGCTTTGCTAGGATGTCTACCTTTTCATTGCTCACAATACCCTTGTGCCCCGGGACCCACTTAGGAGTTACTTTATTATGGTTTGCCAGTGTTAATAGTTTTTGTAGGCAATCCCAGTCCAGTCTAGATCTGATCTGGGGACATGATAAATATTTCAGTGCTGCCTGACTATCCGAGAGTATAAGGATATTTTGGCCTCTATACCCCTATCGATGTTCATAGCGTCGATAGCGTAGATTTCTGCCTAGAATACGGATGCAAACTTCCCCAATGATGCATGGACATTGTACCTGGGTCTAGCACCGTAGACTTCAGCTCCTGTTCCTATGTCAGTTTTAGATCCATCTGTGTACCACACCAACGTTCTTTCCTAACTGCATGCTCCCAACCCATCCCAGTTCAGCGGGATATGGTATGGTTGGTCGTCATTAATTGTAGCCAACATGCTATGCAAGTTTACAAACCTATTAATAGCAAGTCTAATCTTAAATAAACAATCATACAAGTTTTGAATTTTGCCTAAATTGTTGCTATAAGGTCCAGTTTCTCTAGAAATGTGCGAAGGCTGATTATGTTCACTCTAAAAGTTTTCCTATTGTCAATAACACCGACATATTAATGTTGATCTCTACATTTCGCACGTTCCAACAAAATAGAGAATATTGGGCCCAAAACTCCGCCAAACCGGAACGAAAACTTTATGGAGATCTGAGCAAATAACTGTTAATAGATTGGACAATCGGAAAGAATATGCATTGGAAAATATACCCTTACATCAGCAGAGTAAGTAAACAAATTTAATTAGTTCTTACTAACACACATGTCAAATTCCATGGTAATTCCCAATTAGTCTTACGTACAACAAACTACGTCAATTTAATGACTTCTGGTTCATTTTAATAATTTGCATTTCCATAAAACAATTACTCAGATACGTTTATAAATAATGATAATGATTAATTTGAAAAAAATGGTCATTGGTTGATCTCAATTATATTAAATTTAAATTGGTTATTCTGAGAAATATTTGCTGCAAGTATTTTGTGAAATTGAATTTATTTTTGAAGCCGGAGTACCTGAGACTTAGGTGTTAGTGCCGATATAACATTTTTGTGACGATTTCTTAACCAATAAAAAATGTTACTCTAGAAAAAATTACACTTAGTATGTGTAGTAAATTTAGAAAAAGTTGAAGCAAAATACGTTGACCAATTGCAAGTCTTAAATACCTCAGTTATACATTGCAGAGTAATACTATACAGGACAAGTACATTGGAACTCAGAAACAAAAGTTTAAACTGTCATCGAGCATATTTTTCGATGTTGTCAATAATTAAATCATTCTGTTGAAAAAAAGGTAGATAAGTGAGAAAATCAATTTAAGCTTCAATTTTAAATTTAGCACTGCCCCCAAAAATGTCGCGTTACGTCAGCGTACGGACAGACGGTATAGTCGACATACCTAGTGTCTTAAACAAAAGCTCAAAGTTTAAAATCTACGTATAAGAGATGGACGTTTATGCAATAACAATAATGGGATGCCGGCACTCATACTGGCATCGGATGTCAAAATCGTTACTGGAAAAAAAAGGTGATCGGTCGTCGAACCGCCGTCAGAAGCTTGCTTCTTATGTACAATAGAATGCGATGTTGGGATTTACATTAGGCCCAGTACGTTCTACTAAGTTTTATTTTATATTTTATTGACGATTTTTTCAAAATTTTTACAATTTTTTATAATTATTGAACATTTTTTCAAAATTTTTGACAATGTTTTCAAAATTTTGACAATTTTTGACAATTAACCATTTTTTCAAATTTTAACAATTATTGACCATTTTTGACAATTATTGACAAATTTTGACAGTTTTGACAATGATTGATCATTTTTGTCAATTTTTCTAAAATGTTGACCATTTTAGACCATTTTTCCCAATTTTAACAATTATTGACCATTTTTGACAATTATTAACAAATTTTGACAGTTTTGACACTTAATGATCATTTTTTACAATTTTTCAAAAATTTTGACCATTTTAGACCATTTTTCTAAATTTTAACAATTATTGACCATTTTCGACAATTTTTTAGCTTTTTGCCAGGATCTGACAATTATTGACCATTTTTGACAATTTTCCAAAAAATTTGTCCAGTTTTCAAAAATTTTGACAATTTTTAACAATTATTGACAGATTTTTTATAATTATTGACCATTTTTTCAAAATTTTGACAATTTTTTACCATTTTCCACAATTTTAACAAAAATTGGCCATTTTTGATAGTTTCTGACAATTATTAACTATTTTTGACAATTTTTCAAAAATTTTGACAATTTTCAACCATTATTGACCATTTTTGACATTTTTTTATAATTATTGACAATTTTGACAAAATCTTAACAATTTTAGACCATTTTTCAAAATTCTAACAATTATTGACCATTTTTGACAGTTTCTGACAATTATTGACCATTTTTGACAGTCTTTTATAATTATTGACCATTTTTTCAAAATTTTGACAATTTTTGACCATTTTTCAAAATTTTAATAATTATTGACCATTTTTGACCATTTTTGACAATTCTTCAAAAATTTTGACAATCATTGACCATTTTTTTAAATATTTAACAATTTTTGGCCATTTCTCAAAATTTTAACAATTTTTGACCATTTTTGACAATTCTTCAAAAATTTTGACTATCATTGAACATTTTTTCAAAATTTTTGACAATTTTTGACAATTATTGACAATTTTTCCAAAATGTCTGACAATTTTTTACCATTTTTCAAATTTTAACAATTATTGACCCTTTTTGACAATTATTGACAAATTTTGACAGTTTTGACAACGATTGATCATTTTTGACAATTTTTCTAAAATGTTGACCATTTTAGACCATTTTTCCAAATTTTAACAATTATTGACCATTTTTGACAATTATTGACAAATTTTGACAGTTTTGACACTCAATGATCATTTTTTACAATTTTTCAAAAATTTTGACCATTTTAGACCATTTTTCCAAAATTTCTGACAATTATTGACCATTTTTGACAATTATTGACCAATTTTGACAGTTTTGACAATGATTGATCATTTTTGACAATTTTTCTAATTTTTTTACAATTTTAGACCATTTTTCCAAATTTTAACAATTATTTACCATTTTCGACAATTTTTTAGCTTTATGACAGGTTCTGACAATTATTGACCATTTTTGACAATTTTCCAAAAAATTTGTCCAGTTTTCAAAAATTTTGACAATTTTTAACAATTATTGACCGTTTTTGACAGTTTTTTTATAATTATTGACCATTTTTTCAAAATTTTGACAATTTTTGACCATTTTCCACAATTTTAACAAATATTGGCCATTTTTGACAATTTCTGACAATTATTGACTATTTTTGACAATTTTTCAAAAATTTTGACAATTTTCAACCATTATTGACCATTTTTGACATTTTTTTATAATTATTGACAATTTTGACAAAATCTTAACAATTTTAGACCATTTTTCAAAATTTTAACAATTATTGACCATTTTTGACAGTCTTTTATAATTATTGACCATTTTTCAAAATTTTGACAATTTTTGACCATTTTTCAAAATTTTAATAATTATTGACCATTTTTGACAATCCTTCAAAAATTTTGACAATCATTGACCATTTTTTTAAATATTTAACAATTTTTGGCCATTTCTCAAAATTTTAACAATTTTTGACCATTTTTGACAATTCTTCAAAAATTTTGACAATCATTGACCATTTTTTAAAATAGGTATTTAACAATTTTTGACCATTTTTAAAAATTTTAACAATTTTTGTCCATTTTTGACGGTTTTTGATTGGTTTTGACAATTATTGACCGTCTTTGACAATTATTGACCATTTTTTAAAAATTATCACAAATATTGACCATTGTTGACAATTTTTTACAATTTTTGAAAATATTTGGCAATTATTAACCATTTTTTCAATATTTAGACAGTTTTTGACAATTATTGACCATTTTTCCGAATTTTTGACTAGCCTTCCCAAAAGTCCTATGTCGTGCAATAAGAAGCAAGCTTCAATTTAAATTTCATTGGATCAGTGGATTATTCAGAAATATGGCAACACTGTTGCGTGACGAACGCTTTTTCGTAACATTACACGTTGCGGTGCAACAATGTTGCGTGACGAACCCTTTTTCGTTACTTTACACGTTTTACGAGTTCACTAGCCTTCTCAAAAGTCGTGCAATAAGAAGCAAGCTTCAACAAGCATCCAGACTTGTTAGGTGTACCTCACCAAACAAGATCACATAACTGTCCGTATTTACACGTCATAATGCGTTTTCAGTGTGGGTTTGTTAATGTTTTTTAATAATTTTTTTAAAATAACACAAAAAATTATTGAAAAGATCGCTATTCTCCAGTTTTGAACCCAAATAAGCTTCCCATTTTAAAATTTTTGTTGTTCAACTGATTAAATTTCATACTGCATCTTCTGTACGTTTCTTGTGATATATTAATTATTATTTTTGTTTATCATGGGAAATTTAACAGCAATTTTTTATATGTTTTTTTAACGTATCGATAGCTTTTGAAGGTTATTATTAAAATTAATTTTGTCCTTTTGAAAAAACCCATGTATGTTTCATCATTTCCGAGCCATGTTGTATTTTCATAATCCAGATGATCTTCAGTTACTGAAAGATTATGTAGTGGTACCCATCTTGTTGCCACACTATATCTTCCAATTTTCCTTACATATTTTTGAAAAAGGAACGTTGTAAACTATTTGAAAATATAATAATATAGAGGGCGTTCCTTAAAAGAATAGGTTGCTGTTTTGTGACACATTTCTACAACATTCTGCGTAATTTGTGAATGGAATTCTTAAAACTACAGATGACACCTCTTAAAACTTTGGTATATTACTTTTTTGTACCTTAAATAACTGTTGAGATAAAGGAGGATTCATATAGGTATAATGAATAACCTGTACTTCACGAAATTGAGTATCTACAAAAAAATGACATCACAAAATCAGCAACGATGCTTGAAAATAAGGATGTAGTATTTGCTTTTTTTATTAGAACAATTTTTTTTCCGGATTTTTTTGTCTTGGTTTTTTGGAACTTTTTTTTATCGACGAAATACAAAGTTTATTTCAAATGTATGCTAGTTAACGTTTTACAAAATCCTTTTAAAATTCATTTATAACGGTAAAGTTTGTAAAAACCACAATTAGACAAGGAACGGTAATTTTTGAAACCAAAATGAATTATTATTATTATTATTATTATTACATTTAACTATTTCTATGCTTTCAAATGCATCCAACATTCTATTGTTAAATACATTTTTTAACAATTTTACCCTATCTAAACTTATTGAATGATTATAATCTAAAACATGTTCAGGAACACTCGATTTCTCTGTACGCCCATATTTTAAATGAGCTACATGCTCTTTATAACGAACTTTTACAGACCTCTTAGTCTGCCCAACATATTTCATATCACAATCATTACAACTAATTTCATAAATACCACTCTTTTCCAATTCCATTATTTTATCCTTTGGGTTACCTAACAGCTGTTTTAAAGTATTGTTTGATTTATAAACTAAATTTAATCCTGCTTTATTAAAAATGTTTTTTAAACCTTGTGTATAACAATATAAAAATGAAAAATATTAAAACAAACGAATTTCTGCGTCTCTTCTTTTTTCCAGTTACGGGATGGTTATTGATGACAAGCAAAGAATTTATAAAATAATAACGTCAGTCTGACAAGTTGACAGTTAATTGACGGATAATTTCGCATTCTAGCGTGTTGTCTTTGAAAAACCGCATTCGGAGATTTTCATATTTCTCCAAAAATGGAAATGAACTCATGCAGTTTTTTGATAAATTATAAAGCGTCAGCAGTTTAAATTCAATAACATTTTAAATCATCCAAGTTGGCAACAATCGTTGACGTTTAAATAAAATACAGACAAAGACTCGTTTAACCGCAACGTCCTTGTTACCAAAAAAAATAATATCGAAGCATATTGAGACTGATTTATGATAAATTCCTTCAGAGAATCCCCATATAAAGATTCACTCTGAACATAAAAAAATTTAAAACTTTTTTATTCTAAAATTACTTTTTTTTGTGAAGCCAACGACCACCAGTTAGCATTGGCGGTCAAATTGTTTAGGTCATCGTTGCACCATTATATTCTTGTAAAGCCTTTATGCGTACGTATCGAGATGGCGGCCTTCAATGCGCTTTCTACCCAACTGCTGATAATTATACTGGTTTCCGAATAATAATACATCTTGCACATTCGAGCATTCTTCTATGAAATTCGCGAATGAAATTTATTGTGTATTATAATGTATTTCAACTCAACAGTCTCTTGTTATTATATCCGAAAGACAGTGTTGGCGGGATATTGATTAATTTCCAATATAAGTCTTTTTAATTCACATGATTGTTTCCAAAATAAGGTTTTCATATGTTGGAATTTGTGTCTTTGAGGAAATTTAATATTTTCAATATAACACTTTTAACCCAAAATATTTGACATGGTTCACTAATAATTGAATATTTGTCTTTTACAACTATATTTTGGACCCTTCACCAGAATATACTGGACACTGAAGTGTCTCGTAGATGGTAGGCATGTCCTAAAAGATCTATTGTGCCCTCTCTCTTCTACTTAGTCCCTGAGGAAAGTCTCAAAGACTAGTACCTCCTTTAGACCTATTTTCCATATCCTACTAGTCTCCTAGGTGTTATGCCGTAGGATTCTGCTATGTGGATGGAGGTTTCTTCTTCCATTCCACAGAATCTACCTTCATCTTGCTCCACTATTTTGATATTTTTAAGGTGTCCATTCTTCCTTTAGGACACTTAGTGCAGTTTTACTCTGACTAAGCATTCATTTGTTCTCAATCCTCACCTGGTTATAGTCTCCCAGGGTATCTTTGACTATCTAATACCTACTAGATCTTCCTAATGGTCAGATCTTCTCCTCTTTCGGCGCTGCTTATTCCTTCCAATATAACATTGGAGCTGATACCGCTAAAGGGTTCCGGCCACCAAAAGGGTGTTTCAGTCTTCCCCTTTGCTAGTTCATCTGATATTTCATTTACTTCTATTCCAGTGTGTCATGGAATCCACAGTAAGGTCGCCTAGTTCATTGAGATTGCCTAGGCATTTCCACACCATTTTGGAACTGATTACACAAGATCTCAGTGCTTTAATGGCTGCTTGACTATCCGACATTATGATAATCCTTTGCCTTCTATATCCTTTATCAATATTGAACTGGGTACTCTCTCCTATGGCGTGAATTTCCCAGGCCCTCGGAGTGTTTGGTCCCTGGCCCGTTTACTCCTATCCCAGTCCCTTTTTTAAGATACTGCCCTTTTACTTTGCCAAAAATTCCGGATTGTTCAAACTTCCCTATCAAGTCCGTTGCTGGAACTGGATATTCTGAAATAGATTTGACGACATTTACATGGTATTCTTTGGTTACTTACTCTTCAGGGCATCCAAATAAATTCTACTGTTTCTTTTAGGCTGTGAAGTTTTCGTAGATGCTCTTTGATTTGTGATGTTGGCATTAGTATGGGAAATGAACCAAGTGCTGCACCAAATACTCAAGTAAATTGTTTAGATAAGAAGCATATATCTGAAGAAAATGGCATAAGATGTTTTTGAAAAAAAAAACAGAATAGTGCGTCCACAGGTTCTTCGTAGCAATTGTGTACCACAAGGGTCTGTGTTTGGACTTGTATTTTTTAATAATTTATATTGTTGTTACAACTCAGGAAGATGTTGATAACTATTTTCAACAGATGCATTATTTTTTAGATCTATTTTTTTTCAATAAAAAACTCTTTGTGTATAAGATTGAATAAACTGGTACTCTATTAATAACCAAAAATATATGTAATAGTTTCCACAATAAATTTGATAAGAAGGATTAAAATATTCATTATGGACAAAGCGGAGATTACCATTAAATACTTCAAAACACGCCACTGATGTTTCTACGTTTTGGATAGTTGTTGTCTACCAAAGGCCAACAGGATATTATCTAGGACAGATGATTGAACTATTACAAAATAGTAAAGCAATCGACTCTGAATCAAAAGGGGAAATATTTTGTTTGTCTGGAGATTTACTTTAAAGACGTATACAAATACATTGCATTATAGCATTTTTAATTAAAAAAAAAGATAAACGGATTTTAACATTGTGGAAGAGAAATAGTGATTGGCAGAATTAAATACAGTACATTTGGTCACTATAATTTATTTTAGATTATTTATTTCGTTTTGTATGTATTTTTTTAATGTGTTTCTACAGGGTGATTGATTAGTGTGATAAAGCTCAGTAGGTATGTTACCATAAAATAAACCAAAAAAAAAAAGGTGAGCGGTCGTGGGACCGCCGACAGAAGCTTGCTTCTTATGCACACTAGAATGATCATTTTTCGTGAATTTTTCACCATTTTTCAAAAAATTTGACAATGTTTGACCATTTTTGACAATTTTTTCAAATTTTAACAAGTATTTACAATTTTTGACAATAATTGACCAATTTTGACAGTTTTGACAATTATTTATCATTTTTGACAATTTTTAAAAATTTTTGACCATTTTAGACAATTTTTCCATATACATATACATATTTGGCAATTATTAACCATTTTTTCAAAATTTTGACAGTTTTTGATCATTTTTCCAAATTTTGACAATTTTTGACCATTTTTGACAATTTTTCACACCTATAGTTGTGCGAGCTCAGTGCGGCAAGAGAGATTGCGCACAGTCGTTTGAATGAGTTATCGCGTAACGAACGCTTTTTCGTAACATCACACGTTTCAAGAGTTCACTAGCCTTCCCAAAAGTCCTATGTGGTGCAATAAGAAGCAAGCTTCAATTTAAATTTCATTGGATTAGTGGATTATTTAGAAATCTGGCAACACTGTTGCGTGACGAACGCTTTTTGTAACATTACACGATTCACGGGCCTTTTCAGAAATCTGGCAACACTGTCGCGTGTCGAACCCTTATTCGCTTTTTCGTAACATTACACGTTTCACGAGTTCACTAGCCTTCCCAAAAGTCCTATGTCGTGCAATAAGAAGCAAGCTTCAAAAAGTTATACATAAAAAGCTTCATATTTCAAAACTAGTTACAACGTTACAGGGTGTTCCATAACTCGGTGCCAGACCAATGGTATGTTTTTTTAAATACCCTATATTTTACATTAAAACTGAAATCTGCTTCATTTTCCCATTACAAAAATATGAGGTTGTGATCTGTAAAACACGGTATTTCAAAAGCTATAACCAATTTTCCGTCAAAATCGTAACGAGTTCAACGCCCCGCATAATTGGATAGGAGTAAAAGAATAATCATCTATTACAGCCAAATATTTTTATTCTTCATATTTTTATCAAATCAAATACATGGTGAATCAAAACTCAAGTACATTATTTTCTCAGTCATTTTAAATGGATCATCCTGTATTTTTTATCATTGTCCAAGCATTTCCAATACCTAAAATTAGTTTTTGAGATATTTTCATTTTTCTATGCAAAGTATCAATTAGGTATGTAATAGTTTACCAGATTTTATGTAATTAAAACCTACATGATAAAAATAAAAGTATGGTAATAGTACTCTTCCACAATGATAAAAAACACAGAGTGATCCATTTAAAATTACTGAGTTAATAATGTATTCGAGTTTTGACTCACCATGTATTTGATTTAATGAATATTTTCAAAATCATTCGTGTTTGTAAATTTTGATAATCAATAAATATCTTAGGCTTCAACAGATTATTATTCTTTGGTTTCTATCCAATTAAAAAGGGCGTTGAACTTGTTACGATTTTGATGGAAAATTGATTATAACTTTTCAAATACTCTGTATAATAGATCACAACCTTATATTTTTGTAATAAGGAAATGAAGCAGATTTCAGTTTTAAAGTGAAATATAGAAAGTTTCATTTAAAAAAAACATAACTTTGATCTAACACCCTGTTGTAACTAATTTTGAAATATGAAGCTTTCTACAATTTTTATGCATAACTTTTTTTGTATCTTTTATAATAACAGACCTACTGAGCTTTATCACTCTAATCAATCACCCTGTATAGTTTACATTATTTTTATTATGGGCATTTTTTGAAGCATGTTCCTCTTCCGTACATGGTACTTGATTGAGAAGGATCTATTAGTTGACTACTTAATTGTAGCTGTTCTAAAAATATAGTTCATTGTCTATTAAATGCTTCTACATGATCATTCTTCCAATATTTGGTTGCAATTTCTTTAGCGTATCTAGAGTGGAGTGACGTGACGCATTGTCCATGCCAGGATAGTTTGTCTGTTTGTCAAAGAGAAAGGAACGTTGATCAGTTGAGGAAATCTGTGGAAAGTTGTCAGGTATTGGAATATTTCCTAGGAAGGTTTTTGATGTTGAGGGTTGATGATTCTCTATCTCTGAGATACACAAGAAACAGACGAGCGTATTCAGCAGTATGCGAACGAGGAAATAATCTTCCGTTACTACTACTACTCTGCCCACATCCTTAGACAGAAAAACGTTTAGGCATCAGAATTTTAATTTTAAAGTTTGTCAGAAGAATGGGTACTCTTAAAACGAAAATAATAGTATAGTCTGACGAAATAAAGAATGAAACAAGTGTAGGTATAGAAGAATGCCAAGTTATCCAAAAAGCAATAACTGACTGTATCTTACGCGGATACTAAAATTGTTATTTATGATACAAGTGCGTGAAGTGATACTTTTGCGCACGAGTTGCGAAAATGAGAGGCACGAGCGTAGCTAGTGCCTTTTTCGCAACGAGTGCGCAAAAGTAATTCACGCATGAGTATCATACAATGTTTTATCTACGACCACATTAAAAATACTTTCCCTTGATTATATATTACATAACCTCTCTTTTTAATAATTGTGTTTGAATTATTGCCTACCTTCATCATAAGAAATTCATTATCTGGTGCTCCATTTATAAAATCCAAAATCTGTTCCCTTGTGAAAATTTTTGATTTTTTTGGTTTATGGCTCTCTGATTGTCGTTTTATGAAGGTAATAATTTTATGAAATTTACTTATATAAATGTTAAATTTTAAATTTATGGTAGTTTTCAACATAGAATAATGGGACCATAACGTTGATTTTTGACTTTTCAAAGAAATATGCAATAAGAACATTTTCCGTCTAATTTTTAATTTTTTTAGTGTTACACCAATCCAAAAAAAAAGGTGAGCGGTCGTCGGACCGCCGACAGAAGCTTGCTTCTTATGCACAATAAAATGACCATTTTGACCAATTTTCGAAAATTTTGACAATTTTTGACCATTTTTTCAAAAATTTTGACCATTTTTGACTATTTTTTCAAATTTTAACAATTATTGACCATTTTTGACAATTAATGACCAATTTTGACAATTATTGATCATTTTTGACAATTTTTCAAAAATTTTCACAATTATTGACCATTTTTGACAATTTTTGACAGTTTTTGACAGGTTCTGACAATTATGGACCATTTTTGACAATTTTTAACAATGATTGACCATCTTTGACAGTTTTTTTATAATTATTGACCATTTTTCAAAAATTTTGACAATTATTGACCAATTTTGACAGTTTTGAAAATTATTGATCATTTTTGACAATTTTTCAAAAATTTTGACCATTTTAGACCATTTTTTCAAATTTTAACAATTATTGACCATTTTTGTCAATTATTGACCAATTTTGACAGTTTTGACAATTATTGATCATTTTTGACAATTTTTCAAAAATTTTGACCATCTTTTCAAATTTTAACAATTATTGACCATTTTTTACAATTATTTACAGTTTCGACAATTATTGATCATTTTGGACAATTTTTCAAAAATTTTGACCATTTTAGACCATTTTTCCAAATTTTAACAATTTTAACAATTATTGACCATTTTTGACCATTTTTCAAAATTTTAACAATCATTGACCATTTTTGATAGTGTCTGACAATTATTGCACATTTTTGACAATTTTTCAGAAATTTTGACAATTTTCAACAATTATTGACCATTTTTTAAAAATTTCAACAATTTTTGACCATTTTTCAAACTATTATTGACAGTTTCTGATAATTATTGACCATTTTTGACAACTTTCAAAAAATTTGACGATTATTGACTATTTTTGGCCATTTTTTTAAATATTTAACAATTTTTGACAATTTTTAACAATTTTTGACCATTTTTGACAGTTTTTGACAATTTTTGACAGATTCTGACAATTATTGACCATTCACGTTTCACACTTAATGACAGTACAAAATTATTACAATTACAGAACCTTTGACAGAAAACAGAACACAAAATTATCAAAGGTAATACCACGAGTGCTTCAAATTTTATCGATAATTTTTTCTTTTCCACGAAAACTTGTTTATTTGGCAAAAATATGAAAACAAACCGATTGATAAAACCACGAGTCCGTTAGGACGAGTGATTTTATCTATATTCGGTCTGTTTGAATGTTTTTGCCTAAAATAAACAATGAATTATTACAGTTTCCTGTAAAATTGTCGTATTTAGTAAAGCATGTAGCCCGGGAAGTAGTTGTTTCTTCTTCGTTGAACGGTCATGAAGGGATTTTGTATTAAATGTTCAATATTCTCTTGGGTGATGGCACTGAATCGGTTTGTGTTCATTTTTCAATAAACTTCGAAGCACTTTTAGTTGTCAATAATGACAAATTCAAAGTAAAATTTTGACGTTTCAATGTAAACAAGGTATTATCGATGAGGAAGTAGTTTTATCAGTATAATACCGAATGATTGGCTAGAATAATGTATTGCTATTGGTTAAAACCACCAAAATGTCAGATTTTGACAAGTGAAAAAAATAATCTAAGGTAACTTAATAAATATATTAATGAAAAAGAAATTTATAATGATTATCCCATTTAAAAAGCATTGTACTTTTTCGCACTCTTTTGGGTGTTATAATTAAACTTCCATTTAAAAAGCATTGTTCTTTTTCGCACGCTTTAGACGTATGTATAAAATGTAATTTCACGTTTTTATATGAGTTTGTAAATGCTTAATTTTAATGGTGGCCGTAGATAAATATAATTAAATCGTCTTGTATGCCAATAAGTGCTATTGGCAGGATTTATTATTAATATTAAATGGGAAATAGGTAGCTATTGTAAGAAAAAATAAAAATTACATATACCTGGTTACCGATTAAATTTGATAAAATGATTTATTATGTTTGATAGTCACATATAGGTAACTATAAATCACGTCCGCAACATTAATAGTTCTATAAAATCGGTATTTACTATCAATTGGGTATTCCGATATAACAAACGATTATTAACCATAAAACAATCGTTAATATGAAATTAAATAGACAAATATTACCTGTGTCTAACCACTTGAGATAACATTACAAATAATACAGTGTTATTTTTATATATTAGCAATTTAGTGGTTTATTCCGTCAACATTACATAAATTTTATAATTTATCATCTCTACTTTGTCATTAACAAGTTTAATGTGGAATTTCTTTTCCTGCAGTATTGCACATAATTGCATAGTACATAATATGCACTATCCAATTACTATTATTATAACATTACCACATAATGTATAATTTAGTTATCGAGATCGGAAAACATGCAATTGAAAAATTCTAGAATATACATGCGAATATGTACAGAAAACAGTCAAAACATAAATAAAACATGCTTCTTATACAGGGAAATTCATTAATAAGTGTTAATATTTTACACTACAATATTAAGAGTTACTGGGGGAATTGGAAAACAATCCATGGGGAAAGGTGTATGAGAAAGCGGTGAAGAGGATGGGGGGAAATAGGAACGAGGTGCTAGAGGAAGATTGGGAGAATTATAGGGAAATTGTTCACAGGGGGTGAAGGAGCAGTGGGGGACAGAATTCGAAAAATCCAGGATACTGGGGGGGGGGGTATGGAAAATAAAGAGGATAAGACCGGTAGAGAAGTGAGAAGTAGAGGAGGGGGGGAGAAACATTAAAGTAAGGAAAGCCCCAGGGATAGATGGCCTGAGGGGTGATATGATGAAGAGGCTTCTCGGAAGGATGGAAGGTGGCCAGGGTGATACTGATGAAGAAGAAGGATAGAGAGGGGAAGCGGGCGGGGGAGTACAGGCCTATCAGCCTGCTGTGTGCTATGGGTAAATTGATGGAGGGGATAATAAAGGATAGGATTGAGGAGGTAGGAATGGGGGTTTTAGGGTAAACCAGCACGGGTTTACGATGGGCATATCTTGCATCTCGGCACTGGGCAGGGTGATGGGCTTGGTGGAAAGAGCTAGGGAGGGCAGCTGGAGGAACAAAAAATTGGCCCTACTCGTGTTCTTCGACGTCGGGAACGCGTTAAACAGTGTCAGCAAACAGGCAGTGTTGAGCGCGTTGCTGAGACTTGGAGTGGGGCAGGGATTGGTTAACCTGGTGGAGGACTACCTGACGGGGCGTGTGATTGTAGACTTCAGAGGGAGGAGGTATGAGACGGAGGCTGAAGTGCCGCAGGGCTCGGTTCTTGGACTGACGCTCTGAAAGTGTGTGTTTGATGAGGTTTCTGGGATAGTATGTGAAGAGGGATGTGAGATTAAGGTGTATGCGGACGATGTGTGTCTGGTATGTACGGCAAAGGGAGAGGCGGAGATAGAAAGAAAGGCGGAGAGAATGTGTAGGAAGATTGTGGAGAAGATAGAACGGTGCGGAATAAAAGTGGCATAAGATAAGACGGTGGGGTTGCTAGTGAAGGGACGGAGCAAGACGAGGGAAGTGGGGGTGATGATGAAGGGAAGGAGAATTCGTATAGAGGAGTGTGTGAAATACCTAGGATTGTGGTTGGATAGCCAATGAAATGAAAGTATCAATAAAAGTTATCAACTTAATTGAAATAGATATCGAATAATATTAATACTATTAACGTCTTACAAAGTTTTGAAAGTTTTTTCAAAAACAATGACCGTTCACTTAGAAGAAGCAACTTCTTCTGGGGCTATATGCCCCGACAGACATTGAATTACACTTCTAAGTTAAACGGGGTCGGTATGATCTACAAGATTTAACCAATCATTCTGGTTTGCTATTAGGAGGGACAATATCACTTGTAGACCAGTTTCGGCGTATTTCAGTATCATCTTTAGTTCGGGATTAAGCTCACAGAGCTCTCGGATGGAGAATTTCTACCTTGTACTGGTGAGGCGCAAATACGCCCTTTGTCCCTTTTAATTGCAACCAGAATGGTTGGTTAAATCTTGTAGATCATACCGACCCCGTTTAACTAAGAAGTGTAATTCAATGTCTGTCGAGGCATATACCCCGAGAAGTAGTTGTTTCTTCTAAGTGGACGGTCATTGTTTTTGAAAATATTTTCAAAACTTTGTAAGGCGATAATAGTATAAATCTATTATTCGATATCTATTGGTAACACGATTTACTAAATACGACAATTTACAGGAAACTGTAATAATCAACTTAATTGAAATAGTTTTACTTGAATGCCAGGATGGTTCTGTACTAATGCCAACTGAAATTCAGCATCAAGAGCTATTATGTTTTTTAGTTCAAACTTTATACTTACCACTAATGTTTTTAAATTTTATAATTAGCCTCATTTATGATGCATTGACCTTAATAAATAACATTATTGAAAACAATATAATTAATCATACAGAATGTGTCAAGACAGTCTTCAACCATCTGTTTATTGGAAACTGGTCACAGGATACTTATGAAAATTTGGATGTTTCTAATTTTGCCAAAGAAGATTATGAAGTAATTTTATTATCTATAATAATTATATCTGGAATCATCTAGAACTGCCATCGAAAAGGACATCTCCATAGCAATGCCGATATACTTTCCAGGTGACCCTGCTTAGAACGACAATGCCGGTACTGTAAAAGGCTTGAAGAAAAGGAGAACCCAGTGGAAGAAGTTAGTCTAGAGATAACCACAATAAAGCCGGAAAGTGATGATAATCAGAATCCTTTTGAAACCCTCAGAAAAAGTCAAAAGAAAGACAATGACTTGAAAGTTATAAGTGAATGGCTTAAAAATGGAGTCAGACCTACTTGGCAAGAGGTAGCCAGATATATTGGAAGCTTAAAAGAGTACGAGGCACTGTATCTTCATGATGGCCTATTGAATCGAAGATGGGAAAGCCCCGATGGAGTACGTATAGTTCACCAATTCTAAATCTAGATGATTCCTGATGTATGTCTCCTTCTTTTTCTTAATGGACATCTACATATACTCAGTACAGAGTCGTATATTGGCGAAATTACATCTAGGATTATGGTCATAAAAATCGACAAGTGATTAAATAATTTATTTTTGGCGAAAATACATGTCCCCGAGAATTTGTGTAATTTAACCTACACTGACCGTCAAAAAAATCCGGCCACCAAAAATTTGATACAATTTTAAAAGTGGTGCTACATTTTGATATCAGTTGATACTCCCTGTTGCTGCTACTGCATACTACAAGGTTTTTCTAATTTCGGGTAAACAACATCTTCACATTTATGCACCCCGTATATTTTCACATTTAGCTCTACAACCACAGTACCGCTACAAAGGAATTGACCTACAACTCACAAAAAAAATATCCAAATCAAATAAGTAGTTGAAGAGATAACCACGTTAGAAAATGTTTCAAATTTTTGGTAGCCGGATTTTTTTGACGGTCAGTGTACATTATTGAAAAAAAAAATGTATTTTTGGTGTAATTGTAGAATCTGTCTGTCTGTCTGTTTTATAATATAGGGTTAATTAGAGCAGAGCATAGTGGCGCATTCGTTTGCAAAATTATTTCAATTAGTAATTTTTTTTAATGCCCAGGAGGCATAAAAGGCATAAAAGTGTAAGATGACACGGCCGTTTTTTTACGAAAAATTAAAAATGCTGCAAACATTTTTTTTTAAATTTATCAACTTTTTTATATTCTTTAGACTATTTTTAATCAAAAAAGTTCTTACATTCATTACCGTATCTTCAACCCATGAATTTTTATGAATTTTTGAAAATTAAAAATCGTCGAAAATTGTGATTTTCTCAAATAAAATAGTACACCTGAATAAAAGATAAAACGTGACTTCTATTTTTTTATCAAATATTTAAACTATAATAAAGAATATGACGTAATCTGATTTCAAAAAATCAATAATTATAATTCACCATTTCAGCCACTTATGTAAAAATTATTTATGTGTACAAATTTCTTCTGTGTAAATAAAGGTAATTATTGAATAAAAAAAATAATAAAAGAAGACGGAGATTTAAATAAATCATTTTTTCAAAAGACCAAGTAAAATTTTTTCACTCTGTAATATTAATAGTGCAGAGATTAACAATCATAAAAAAAATTTACATTTATAGTTTGTACTCTGAATTTAAAAAAAAACCAGTTAGGCTAACTATGTTGATCGTAACAAAGGTATAAATTTTTCACGGATCAGACCAGGTATGTTTGTCTTTTTTTATCTTATTGATAAATAATGTTTTAGAAAATTTTATTTTTCAGTTGGCACCTGAAAATGATTTTTTTTATAGACAATAGCTTTTTGTTAACTTCAATATGAAAAACTCAATAAAAGTATCTAAAAAGTGAATAAAAATCATAAATTTCAAAACTACTAAGAAGAAAAATTATTCGATTGTAATAATAAATTGTAAAAAAAAATTAATCGATTTTCTGCTAAAAAGCAGCAAAAAATTGTTGAAGCGCACCATCTGCCTCTCTCTTACTAATGGCATACATAGAACTGGGAGTGAGATGGCAATACTACTCTCCGCGTAAAGACCATATTGTTGTTAAGAATAATAAACATAATAATTAATAACTTATTTGAAATCTGATTACGCCATATTGTTTATTATAGTTTAAATAATTTATGAAAAAATAGAAATCACGGTATATCTTTCTTCAGTTGTACTATTTAGTTTGAGAAAATCACAATTTTCGACGGTTTTTTTATTTTCAAAAATTCATAAAATTCATGGGTTGAAGATGTGGGGACTTATAATTCAAAATAGTCTAAGGAATTTAAAAAAAAATAATTAATTGCAAAAAAAAATTTTGCAGCATTTTTCGTTTTTAAAAGAAAAAGGCCAAAAGATATCAAGTGTCATCTTACACTTTCATAATCAGGAGAGCCTCCCGGACGTTTAAAAAAAATTAAAATTTTGTTTGCAAAGAATGCGCCACTATGCCCTGCTCAAAATGGTGACATAATCAAGTCGTTAAAAGAGAGAAATTAGATATCTTTGTCTTAATTTAGAAGTAATAAGATTTTTGATAAAGGAACGAATTAGAAAACCATTCAGAACACAAAGAATCTAAAGCTTTTCACTTTACCTAATATGGAATTAATAAAGTGACCGGAATGAAGAATTAAATGTGAAAGATAATGTTTTTTTTAGTGTAATTCAGATTAGTAACATATAAAATTTTTAATTGCTGTTATAAGGTTATTAATGTTGTTAACAATGTCATTGTTTAAAGTGATGTAACCGTATATGTTTTTAATATAAAAGATCATAACAATATTAAGGAATATAACTCAATTAATTAACATTTATACAGAATTTTTTCATGTATCAATCGCCAATTATATTACATATTAAATTGTTTAATTACACATTTTATAGCACTGGACAACTTGGAAAATTTCAACTGGTTATGTTATCAAGTTTAATATAAATTGATAACTTAATTGTAATATGTATAGTGTGTCCATTTCCTAAAAGTAAATTTGGTGACATGTCGAAAACTTCTTTTTTGTATACGGGGATGTTAAAAAAATTATGAAAAGCTCAAGTTCAAAAATGTTATATACCTTCATTTTTTTTTAATGAAACAACCATATTTTTATTCTTTCACTCAATTCTAAGGCCGAAAATAAAGGCAGTTTAAGTTCACTTCCCTATACCCAATCTTAAGCGTTTTTGATATATTAACATTTGTATTTAAAAATATTAATTATCTCAGCATTATTATTGCGTAGGCGTAGGCCGTGTTATTTATTCTTTTATTTTAGCAGGCTGTGTAATTACTTGTCATAATTAAATAGTATTGTGTAACAAGATTCCCTTCTTATTAAACCAACGTGACGACTGCGCTTTTTGGGTGACCCACCCTTTGAACTGTCCGTTGTAGGGATGGAAACAGCGCGAAAAAAGTCGACTTTTGATTTTAGAATCGACTTGGAATTTTTATAATCAATTTTATGTAATGATTGCAGGTGCTTCATCATAGTTGATGTACTCTTATTGAATAAAAATTCCTTTTCACAGATATTACTCTTAATTTTATTACCATGGTTGGTTTTAGAACAATAATTCCAAATAAAACTGGGAGCCATAAGCGTACACACTGATTATAAATATGTGGAAATGATATTCAAGTCAGAGTCAGTTATACTTATTTAAAATGGTTACCAAGGAATCCAAGGATACCAGCGATAATATTTATTATGATCCAACCAGCAACCAGAGGTCAGTTTAACAAAGTCATAAAAAAATATGGAAGAGTCGATTCATGAAAACGGTACAAACTATACTACCATCATATGTTAAGTGTTGTTTAAAAAAAGTTGAAGTCATCGACTCGAGACGGGTTCAATTCGATTCTAAAAAGTCGATTATTTTTATGAAAAGATCGATTCTTGACCAAAGTCAGAGTCGACTTTCCTATCCCTAGTCCGTTGCAGTAGTGTGCTAATTTGCTAATTAGTTCTAAAGAGCGAATACGTTAAAACTCATTTTTCATTTACCGGCTTTTCTCATTCCCGCTTTTTATTGTCAATTACCTTTATTTTACATTTTCATAACCATTTTGTATTACTAAGTTTTTTTGAGTGAATAAATCGTTGATATTTATGGATTAATTTCCTAAAACCCAACACCCGGACGATATTTATATTGTCAACCTGTTACAATTGTCATTATTTGAAGTCAATTGCATCGTACACTGATAAAAATGGCTCGTTTGGAATTAAAAAATGAAGATTATCTAAATTTATTTTTAATATATGGTGAATATGACAAAGTTGTTAATAGAACATGTGCTTTATTTGCTACAAGATATCCAGATCGACCCCGACCCAGCCGTCACAGAGTAAAGAGAATATTAAACAATTTAACACAATTTGGTTGTTTTCAAGCAAAAGTTAAAAAAGTGAAGCCTGTTATTAATAATAATAATAATAAAATTGAAATTTTAGTTATTTTTGCCGTATTGTTGCTTATTGCTGCGTGTTTTTTTAATGTAATTACACATACATAAATTACAAGAACTTATAACAAGTGTTCAAAATTTCGTCCTTGAACATCTAAGTATTTTTATCACAGCTTCGTTTGTTGCACGCCTAATCATTGCTGCAGGTAGAGAATTGAATGCATTGCGAACTCTATGTTCACATGTACTAGTAACAACTCTGTGACTTTCACCACACATTAGAAGTAAATTTAAATAATCTTCATTGATTCATTCCAAACGAGCCATACGATGCGATTAACTTCAAATAATGACAATAATTAATACTATTTAATTTTGACAGGTAAATACACAGGCTGCTGAAATAAAAGAATAAATAACACGGCCTACGCCAACGCAATAATGAGGCTAAAATAATTAATATTTTTTGATACATGTAAATATCTCACAAACGCTCAAGATTGGGTATAGGATAGTGAACATAAACTGCCCTTATTTTCGGCCTTCGAATTAAGTAAAACAATAAAAATATGGTTGTTTCGTTTAAAAAAATGAAGTTATTCAACATTTTTGAACTTGAACTTTTCATCATTTTTTTACGAACCCTGTATTCAAAAAGGAAGTTTTCGACATGTCACAAATTACCTTGATCGTCCTACTAATCAACCCGACAAGAAGTTTTTTCATTTGGTATTGGGGATGTTCACACAAAATTTTCAATATGAAGGTCAGCACCTGTCAATTTAAAAAAAAATTAATATTTCGATAAGTATAAATTTTAGATATAGGGTATTCTACACAAAGTGACATTAAAATTTAATGCAGAATCTGAAAAGTTAATAATAAACAGGGTGTTACATTTAAAATAACAAAGTTGTCGTTCACTTTCGGTATAACCTGAAAATATTTTCCATAAATTCGCCATAACTTGTTCTCCATCTATGCCAATTTTAATAGAAATCGTGTGAGTAGTCTCCAATATATAGATAGTATAAGCTCGTCATGAAACAGCCTGTTTATTTAGCAATAACCATATTGAAAAAAGTTTGGAGCGCTATAAATAAAAATAGATGCATTATACAGAAAAAAGTTTCGAATAAAAGTGATAGGAAATGTGATGATCTATGAAAATGAATTATCCTTACTATTTTTGTCGTACGATGCACGGTTAACGAGATATTGAATGAAACGCGTTTTCCAAGATGGCGGCTGTAATTTGCGCCCCCGCGTCCCGCCTACTTGGATTTACTTTCCTGAACTTTAAAAAAAAATCCGCTCTGTAGAAAATCGCAAAACAATGTACCCGGCTCTTGGCTTACTTGGTAACAATGTAATAAGGAAATAGACCGACAGAGAAAAACAAAATTTATTATGGATTACTAACAAAATATTTAAAAAATTACAACTTTTTATTAGTACAATGTTTTTTTTCTCATTTCTATATACAAAATTTGTTTCTGTAGAAGACAACGATTTATTCTCAACTTGAAAGAAAAATATTTATCTTCTCAATCAAAAACAATACAAACGGAGACGGGTTTTTTTGTAATTTTTTTATACTTTAAATAAATTAATTAATTTCACAATTTTCATTCGTTTCATACCACGACGTTTTGACATTCCAATATTTCAAAAACTGAATATAAAATAAAAGTCGGGTTAGTTACACCATTTATTCAAGAAAAACTGAACCGAATTTAATGATCTCTTGTATATTGAATTCGTCTCCGCACGAATAACAGAATAACTATTTATAAATGAAATAAAAACATTCAAAGTACCACGTTTTTAAAACGAACTAAAAAGTAAAAAATACATAAAAATACATTTTCTGCAATTGACCTCAGTCTTTGTGACCCAAAATCCGCTCATTCTCTTTCTTGGCAAGTTTGCGATGACCTTCATGGTAGCAACCACTTTCCGATCTTTATTTCAAACAATGCCAAATGAATCGGTCATCCGAAGCCTCTGGAAGCCTCTCTCCCAAAACTACTAATCCTCACTAGTTATTTAAGACAATATAAGTGGCTCTTTAAATAGGCTGACCGAATGTATACTCTCTGCAGCTGATTCTCATATCGGTAAAACAGTTATCTCCTGTACTCACAAATCTGTACCCTGGTGGAATCCAGATTGTGAAAATGCCATCCGACAATCCAAGCATGCTCTCAATAAGTTTCGAAGAAATAAAACCCAAGAAAATCCACCATACATTACTAAACAAAGCAAAAAATCTTCCTGGCAAAATTATGTCGCCTCCATTTCAATAAACAAATAACCATCTCAAGTTTGGATAAAATAAGACGAGTACAAGATTACAAGACTAATCTCAAGATCCCCAGCCTTATAGATAACGATACAATTATCTCCGACAACCAAGTAATTGCAAACACACTAGGGATGTGAGATTAATGGAAAAGAATCGATTAAATGAAAATCGATTTTTCTTTATTCAAAATTAATCGATTTGTCAAAAATCGATTTTAATAAAAATAAATCATTGTCAATAATTATCAAAAATGGTCAATAATGTTGAAAAATGGTCTAAAATTTTGAAAAATTGTCAAAAATGGTCAAAAACTATCAAAAATTGTAAATTATTGTTAAAAACTGTTAAAAATGTCAAAAGTGGTTAAAAAATGTCATCATTTAGAAATATGGTCAAAAATTATCAAAAATTTGGAAAAATGGTCACTAATTTTGAAAAACAGTCAAAATGGTCAATAATTGTTAAAATTTTGAGAAATGGTCAATAAATAATACGAGCCGTTTCCGAAAATCGATTTAAACACGTAATTTATAAAATCGATTTACTAAAAATCTATTAATATTACTATAAAAATCGATAACTAATAATCGATTATAAGAAAATAATAATCGATTTATATAAAAAACGATTATTTTTTAACATCCCTAAAACACACTAGCACAAAATTTCAAGAATAACTTTAACAGAAGCAACTTCTCTATCATCCCATCTAACCCACTTCAACAATCGCTCTCTGTACTTATAATTGTACAAAACGACGTTATACATGTCAATGCTCCATTTTCTCTTAGTGAACTGAAATCGTCTTTGTCTTCTTGCAAAAATTCGGCTGCCGGTCCCGATGACATCCCATATCTTTTTTTTAAACTCTGAAATCCTTCACTCCTCAACCTTATCTGGAATACACATCAATTTCCTGAATCGTGGCGCAATGCTATTATCATTCCAATTAAAAAACCTGATCAATCCCCCACGGAGGTGAAATCTTTTTGCCCCATTTCACTCACATGTACTACCTGCAAGCTTCTGGAAAAAATGATCAATAAAAGACAAAATTATTCCTAGTGCCCAATCTGGATTCCGACGTCATCGATCTACTCGTGATAACCTTGTCTTATTGCAAACCCACATGTCCTCAGCAATAAATAATCAACAGGATCTAGTAGCAACTATCTTTGATATCGAAGGTGCTTTTGATACAATTTCCAGAATTGCAATAATGAATAAACTATTACAATATAATCTAGATAGCAATATTCTTCTTTTCATGCAAATTTTTTTAACTGCAAATGGTAAATTTTCCCAGCCTCGATCCCTAGATAATGGTGGGTCCGCAGGGATCCGTATTTAAGTTCCACCCTAATCATCCTTACAATAAACAACTTATGCGCTAGCTTCCCAATTCCCATCAAATATGTTCAATACGCTGATGATTTAATTGTCTACTGCCATGGAAAATCCTTTTCCACCATCTGCAAACTCCTACTCGCCTGATTGCTATTCTCGGCTACGCCTCGACTATCAATTTGCAGACTCGACTATAATAGACAGTTTTTCGTCCTTGGTACATAAATAACGATTATTTTTGAGAAAACATCGATACAATACCCATCAAGACGTTTAAATATAATATCTGTCAGATTAGCTAATTATCTGAATGACTAGATGTCGAAGGTAATAGTTCAATAATATTATAACGCCTTACAAAGTTTTTGAAAACTATTTTTCAAAGAACAGAGACCGTTCACTAAAAAGCAACAACTACTTCTCGGGCTATATGCCCCGACAGACATTGAATTACACTTCTAAGTTAAACGGGTTTGGTATATCTGCAAGATATAACCAACCATTCCAGTACCGGGTTACTTTTCGAGCAGGCACGTAACTAAATTAACGGTCACTGGTTCACACCGTTATAGCTACGGCCTGGAAAATAGACCAGGCCTTGAAAACCGTAAACTAATTCCGCGAAAAAACAGCGCCTAGGGTCGGTTAAAGTACACACGCCGGTGCCAACCAGTGAAAAAATGCCCAGTGAACCCAAAACCTTTCCAACCATGCCCAAATCCAAGTCCAAACACAAACTCATCAAACACGACGACACTTTTGAGGAATTTCCTCAACTTCCCTCCTCTTCTAAAAGTTCCAAAACTTCAATTACCCAATCTTCTGCCAAAAAAGCTTCCAAGACACCCTCCAGCAGCTCCAAAAAATCCAAAATACCACCTCTAATGGAATCTCCGATTCCACGACCCACTCCAAAATATTCTGATATATCATACCTGTCCCTCCAGAGGTGGTTAAAATAATCAAACAACTAAACTACATCTCATCATTACTTCCCGAGTCATCAAGGCCAAAACCCATATCTCTGTCTTATGTCCAGGCTGCAAAGTCTCCTACCCCCTCTTAACACTCTTCCCAAGCCTCTTCAATCCATGGAGAATCCATAATCTCTCAAATCAACGAAGAAGCTTCAGTTCAGACTTCCACTTCTAAACCTCCCTTCCATACATCATCATCATCTACAATTCCATTACAAACTCTAAACCTCCGAAACCTCCCACCCAAATTCTGCTCTAAGAAAGAACTTTTCATCCTTCTGAACAGAAATTAAATTTTAAGAGGCAATAACTCTTACCTGAGGGCCAACGCTAATTGCACCGCCCTTCTCAAAATTCTGAGGAATATCTGCCCCAAAAAACGTCAACTAAAAATTCAAAATGCCATCGGAGACAACAAAGTTGTATGCTTACCTCTCCATTCACAAACTTCCGCCTCTAGAAACAAAACTTCTGCCAACAACCACTCTCCAAACTTCTCCTTCGTCATCTCAAATGTTGACAAAAACATCTCCAATCAAGAAATCTTTGATGTCAAAGATCTTCAAATAAATTTCCAAAAATGCTGGAGGAACGTCCCCAAAGCCACTGACTTTCCAACCTCCTGGGTAGATTTCAATTTGCAAATCCAAAAAGGAGGATTCAATTTCAATAGACAAATATTTTTCGAACAAAACAAAAAAAAACCAACCATTCTGGTTTGTAATTAGAAGGGACAACATCATGTATTGTAGACCGGTTTCGGTGTATTTGCGCCTCATCCGTCCAGAAGCTCTGAAAGCATAATCATGAACTGGAGACAACGCTAAAACCACATCAATACATTAACCCCGTTTAACTTAGAAGTACAATTCAATGTATGTCGGGGCATATAGCCCGAGAAGTAGTTGTTGCTTCTTAGTATACGGTCTCTGTTTTTTGAAAAATATGTTTCAAAAACTTTGTAAGGTGTTATAATACTATTAAACTATTATCTTCGACATCTTTTGATAAAACACTTTACTAAAATATGACAGTTTTTACAGGAAACTGTAATTCAGTAAATAACTACAAAAACGAGATGGATTTTTGTCAATGTAGAATTTTGGTTTGATTTCATTTACTGGTGTTAATATATTGATGTGGTTTCAACGTTGTCTCCAGTCCAGGATTTTGCTCTCAGAGCTTCTGGACGGATGACATCTACCTTGTACGGATGAGGCGCAAATACGCCGAAACCGGTCTTGTCTCTTCTAATTACAAACCAGAATGGTTGGTTATATCTTGCAGATATACCAACCCCGTTTAACTTAGAAGTGTAATTCAATGTCTGTCGGGGCATATTGCACGGGAAGTAGTTGTTGCTCCTTTTCAAAAACTTTGTAAGGCGTTATAATAGTATCTAACTATTATCTTTGACATCTATTGATAAAACGCTTCACTAAAATATGACAATTTCACAGGAAACTGTAATTGAGTAAATGTCTGAATGACATTTATAAAGGTTTGAAATAAGCTACTCTGTCACTCCATTCAGCGGGCAGAACAGTCGCATGGCGCTGCAATTTATTATGAAGAGTTGGCGAAAATTTTTACATTTGGAAAACACCGTGGAAAAGAACAATCATTTATATTTTTTACAATAATCAACCTCACACCTACTGGTATAAGTTTATCGATTATATTTATGCATAAAAATATGACACAATCACTAATTTAAACATGTGAAACTCAAACAATAAGTAATAAAATCAACATTTTATGCACTAGTTACAAGATTGGGCAATGTAGGTACCAAATCAATTTGGATCGTAAACCGTTTATTGAATTTTTCATTGAAATTTATATTTTAATTAATTTTGTGCAATGTTATTACCATTTAAAAATATTTTTTTAATGTTGGGAAAATTTTTTATAAATTGAAAGTCATAATAATACCACGGATGTGTGGACAAATAAATAAAAGGGAGTTTAAGTTTATGTAGATTTTTTTATTGTATGACTGTAGGTTTCTTGATAAAGATTGAATAAGGATTCTATCAACTCACAGTTTCTTGTATTAGTCCAAAACAGCTTGCTTACCTGGAAAAGAAAGCACATATTAATTTTCGATAATGGTTTTACATGATTAATTTGGAAAAAATTCGATAAAAACATTTTCCTACGCCCTATCTTTAAAATACCTTGAATTTTACCGTTTAAAACGACTTTTTATGGTTAGAGTAAAAAAAAGTAAAAAAACGTTAAAAATAGTGCCATAACGTTAACTTTATTTTATGCTTTCCATAAGCTAACACGGTTGATTATTGCAATTGTTTCACACCTTTACTGCGAAAAAAGAAAAATTTTGTTAATTATTTTGGCATCTTAGTCACTTCTAGTAGTGCCAGCCATTAATTTGTCGATTTCCCTTCTCTTTCCTTCTATCAAAAGTAGCAAGTCATCAAATTAATTTTCATCACAAGAAACATCTAAATTCTCTCAAATTCCTTTATTTTTTTTTAGTTTTCCTTAATTATAGAATTTTATTAAACATTTGTGTTTTGCTGCAAGTGATGAAAAGTTACTTAAGAAGACGATAAACCCTTCCGATTAGGTCGGTCGCTGTTGAATTATGTTATGCTATTTGCACACACACCGATTTTGGACGGCCAGTATAAAATCGGCCGATATTTTTTTGGTAGCAGGTGCTAGCAGATTCACCGAATTTTTACCGGTCAAACAATCAGTTGCTTTGTTGTCGTTATTGAATAATAATGAATCCTAAACGAGTTAAAACGTAGTACCTAAAATTTCACCGAGCAGTCGACTGGAATGGTCGGTAAACAATCGGTGCGTGTGCATGCGTGTATTTAGTCACGTACGCCACTACCTCCCGGTACTGCCGGCGATGCAATGGCAATGGATGGCTGCTTACCGGCATCTTACCGGTACCGATCAGCGGTCGGCGTGTGTGCCAGGTCCCGTTCCCACATGTGGTTCACTATTAGAATTTGGACAACCGGTAAAAAATCGGTGTGTATGCAATTAGCCTTAAGAGACATTTTCATTTAAGATAGCATGTTGCCAATACGTTCGTGGAGCGCAAGATCTACTTAATTGACATTCATTCATTATCATGTTTACTAAACAGTATTATTTATTAGTTTTTGAGGTTCTTGTCGCGAATTTCGGCAACCAGATGATTAATTTTTTTTGTTAATTTCTACAACAAATTTGGATACACAATGAAAAGACCTTTCAGAATATATAGCATATGCCCCTAAATTTTTTCGTTGTTTTCATAATTTAAAATGAACATCCTTCAGGATTTTCTATAAATATGTACCGGGACTCTGTTTAAGAGATGTAACCCGCTGTATTCAGAAACTATTTATCGTACAGCTTTGAGAAAAAAATCTGACAAACTTGCATATGAGAAAGTGCCGGAAATTATTTTCAAGTTTTCTACTCCACCGCTAGAGGGCGTAGTTCACAATACTATCACAAAAACATCAATTTTCTATAATAAATGTACCATTATAGTACTACAAAATTTAAATATTCATAATCATCAGATCATTTTACGTAAGTTTGCTTCAGTACTCTTTCCTCTATCTTGTAAAATAACCGGTAGGGGTGAGTGGGAAAGCTGACTCAATAAAACTGTTATTACTATCCCCGTTTCATTCTAAAGGTATTAACGGTAAATAAGTGGCGGTGATTGAACAATTATTGTTTTGTTTTTAACTTTCTTTTGGGAATTTGCAAATTTAAAAAAAATGGTAAAAACCGCATCTCAATATCTATTTTCTAAGCGAAGATACGAGAAAAAATAGCCATACATAAAAATAGGATTTTGACAAACTCAGCATCATTGTAACAATAACCCAACAATTAATTACATAGCAAAAACATCAAAAATAAACTACATTGACCTAGTAATGTAACCTAAAGATATCGATGCAGATATTTAATGGTAGAAAAGATAGAAGCTTCTATTTCAGTCCTGGGAATACTGTCAATTGCGTTTCGTATTCGTTGAATAAAATCTGCTTTATTTGCAGGGAGATCTTGGCGACCACGGGGATATGCTACCTCTTCCTATCCACTTTTACTCATATTGTTGGTTTGAAAAATACATCGCTTCATTTATAAAGTGGGCTGATCAGCCATCTTGTTGTATCACCATATTTTGCCGTACTGCTAAAGGAAGATCTATAAATAATACAGGCAATTCATCTCTTAAGAATCATAAGTAACGCTCGCCATTTAAATGATCATCAAAAACAAAAGGGCCTATAATTTTACCATCTAAAATCCCACAACATACGTTACCTGACCAGCGACCCTGGTTAAAATCTTGTTGCATCCAGTGTGGATTATGATCAGACCAATGGTGTGTATTACGTCTATTTACAGATCATTAATGGAAAATGTAGCTTCATCGGACCACATTATATTTGATAAAAAAAATTTTTCACTACTAGCCTCTAAACCTAACTTTATTGACTTTTGTTGAGGTAGTAAAGTTGTTCATTATTAACCAAGGTAGAAAAATACAGAGCCTACTTGATTAGAACTAAATCTCAATCCATTTGACAGAATGTGAGAATAACTCATGCAAATACAAAAAAGGGCCGTTCGGCAATTAACTCCGAAATGGAGAATGATAGGAGTGGAGCAGAAGCAGATTTCTCGTAGAGTGAAAGGATCATTTGTTACCGAACTCACAAACTGTCAAAAGAGGATCCATTAAAGACCGAATAATAACTCACTTTTCTACCTTGGCGCATAATTACTATTTCCGCCTACCTCTATCCAAAGTATACATTTCCTGGCCTCATTGTAGGGAGCAAAGTCATAATTTTCCTACCTAGGGTGGAAAAGTAAAAGTAAGGTTATGGTACGTCATCAATGAAATAACTTATACGGCATTGACAACCTAAACTATATTCTATTATATAAGTATAAATGTTACCGTTTAATTAAAGAACACCCTGTATTTTGCAAAATGGTAGAAATCAGTAAATTGTTATTTTAATTTAACGATTTTCACATTAATAATTTGACTTCAGCAATATATTATGTTCATGATTCCGCGAAACTTTCCTACGAGTCTCGGTAGCGCAACGCGTTGGAGCACAGCTCACTGTTCGTGATAGGATTGTAGGTGTTGGATCGAATTCCGGCGAGGACGATTTTTTTTCTTTTTTTTTTATTCTTTCATAAATAAATTATTTAAAAATGTCTTGTTATTTGAGGGAGGCCTTTTCCTCCCTTGAATGATTAGTAAACTTCATCCTCGGGAGGAAAAGTAGCACTTACCTCCCTTGTAATACAAATAGCTTTTGATTTTCATTCAGCATATCCTTAAGCCAATTACAATGAAGCAGTCTTTTATCGTAATCTGTTGCTTTTAATCCTTCATGAAGAGATACACGATACGGATGAAAACGATTTCTTTTTAAAATAGAGTGAACACAATACCTAGAAATTCCTAACTCGCAAGCTGGTTTTCTTAGACTAACTTGTGGATCTGCAGCAATATATCCTAAAACATTTATTTCATCTATTTCTGTATTGTTTCTTCGCCGTCGTGTAGAATTTCTTTTAGGTTGATGATGCGGCCGGTCACATCAGTTGAAATGACAACAAATTTTATGCTGTCGTAAAAAATAGGATGCCTTCGATTTAGTGGAATTCTATAGGAGGCTGGCTCTTTCACATAAATAATAACTGTATTTCGTTAACAATTCAGTAAACTTTAATAAACTCTAACGTCAACACATACAGATGGAACGATGAATATAGACAAGCCTTTCAGTATGAAATCGTAATTATTAGAACGATCTTACTCTTTCCTTTTTTCTTTTCTCATTCGTTTGTAGTTTTCAAAGCACTATTCACTTGAAATATAACTTTGCTTCGGGTTGAATCACTATACAAACTTTAACTTTATAGAAAAATGCACTTATTATGCAGAAAATAAAGGAATTAAATTAATTACTATGAAACTTGACTCATTTGGTCTGAAAATATCGGTTTTATACCGGTAAAGGAGTGGTAGGTCTTAGCTGGGAGACCGATCGGGTTGGAAAATCAACATCGACGGGAAGGCTAGTGAACTCGTGAAACGTGTGATGTTACGAAAAAGCGTTCGTCACGCGATGACTCATTCTTCGTCTCTTTCTCGGCCGCCCGCTGCGCTAACTCTCTCCCCTCTCTTCCTCAGCCGCCTTCTTCTTCTCTCTTTCATAGGCTACACAGCGGCACGCCTCTCTCTCTCTCTCTCATACCCGCCTCTCTCTAATTGCCAAATATATTAAATTTTTTGAAAAATTTTCAAAAATTTTGAAATATGGTCAAAAATTTGGAAAAATGGTCAATAATTGTCAAAAATTTGGAAAAAAGGTCAATAATTGTCAAAAACTGTCAAAAGTGGTCAATAATTGTGAAAATTTTGAAAAAATGGTCAATAATTGTAAAAAAATTTGAAAAATGGTTAAAATTTTTGAAAAATTATCAAAAATGGTCAATAATTGTCAGAGACGGTCAATAATTGTTAAAACCAATCAAAAATCGTGAAAAACTGTCAAAAATAGTTAAATAATTAAAAAAATGGTCAATGATTGTCAAAATTTTTTGAACAATTGTCAAAAATGGTCAATAATTGTTAAAATTTTGAAAAATGGTCAAAAATTGTCAAACATTTTGAAAGAATTGTCAATAATTATAATAAAATGTCAAAAATGGTCAATAATGGTTGAAAATTGTCAAAAATGGTCAATAATTGTTAAAATTTTGAAAAATGGTAAAAAATTGTCAAAATTTTGAAAAAATGGTCAATAATTATAAAAAACTGTCAAAAACGGTCAATAATTGTTAAAAATTGAAAAATGGACAAATTTTTTGAAAAATTGTCAAAAATGGTCAATAAGTGTCAGAACCTGTCAAAAAGCTCAAAAATTGTCAAAAATGGTAAATAATTGTTAAAATTTGGAAAAATGGTCTAAAATTGTAAAAAAATTAGAAAAATTGTCAAAAATGATCAATCATTGTCAAAACTGTCAAAATTGGTCAATAATTGTCAAAAATGGTCAATAATTGTCAAAATTTTGGAAAAATGGTCAAAAATTGTCAAAAATTTTGAAAAAATGGTCAATAATTATCAAAAATTGTCAAAATTTTGAAAAAATGGTCAATAATTATCAAAAATTGTCAAAATTTCGAAAAATTGTAAAAAATGATCAATTATTGTCAAAAACGGTCAATAATTGTTAAAATTTGAAAAAATGGTCAAAAATTGTAAAAAAATTTGAAAAAATGGTAAATAATTGTCAAAATTTTTGAAAAATGGTCAAAATTTTCGAAAAATTGTCAAAAGTGGTAAAAAATTGTCAAAATTTTTGAAAAATGGTAAATAATTATAAAAAACTGTCAAAATGGTCAATTATTGTTAAAAATGGTCAAAATTTTTAGAAAAATTGTCAAAAATGGTCAATGATTGTCAGAACCTGTCAAAAGTCAAAAATGCTCAAAAATGGTCAATAATTGTAAAAATTTGGAAAAATGGTCTAAAATGGTCAAAATTTTTGAAAAATTGTCAAAAATGATCAATCATTGTCAAAACTGTCAAAATTGGTCAACAATTGTCAAAAATGGTCAATAATTGTTAAAATTTGAAAAAATGGTCAAAAATTGTCAGAAATTTTCGAAAAATGGTCAATAATTGTCAAAATTTTGGAAAAATGGTCAAAAATTGTCAAAATTTTTGAAAAAATGGGCAATAATTATCAAAAATTATCAAAAATTGTCAAAATTTTGAAAAAATGGTCAATAAAATATAAAATAAAACTTAGTAGAACGTACTGGGTCTAATGTAATTCCCAACATCGCATTCTATTGCGCGTATTTTTATTGATGGTTTTCCCAACCTCGCATTCTATTGTGCATAAGAAGCAAGCTTCTGTCGGCAGTCCGACGACTGCTCACTTTTTTTTCGAATTCTACATGAAATTTTAGATAAAATTTGTGCACAATGTCCTATACCAAAAATGAAGTATTTTCCAGATATATCGATTTTTTTCAACATTTTGAAAAAATCCTATTGAATAACGATCTCCATTAATAACGAAGCTAGGGACGTGAAATTGTAACCAATAAACAACAAGGGCTTGTCCGTTAACTCTATATATCCAACTCATTAATATTTCATACAGGGTGGTTTAAACTTAAACACCAACATGCACAATTTAAATCATTTAAAGGTTGCTTACTATAAATAAAACAGGGTATTTTATTACATTTTCCGATGTATTTTTTTAAGCTAATTCGTTTGGTATCGGTATTCCCTATACCTAAATCCAACCACTGAGATATTCCACTATCTTAGTTAAAACATAACAACACTTAATTATTTCAACATTAATAAAGGGCAGCCATGATTTCCATCATTTAAGGTGATATTTCATTATTTTTTCATAAGTTATTAATTCTGAAAGGTAACCAATAGTATGAGTAATATTAAGTAAATAAAGTTTTATAATGAGTGTTCAAAATTAGCACCATCTACTTCTAAACATTTATGAATCCTCTTCATTATAAGTTATGTCTTGTAATTCTGGAAATATGGTCGGTTGTTAGAGAATTAAAAGTAAGTAAGACTCTCTGCATCATATTTTCCTTTTTCGTAACAGGTTTGGAAAATACCTAATTTTTAATGTAACCCCAAATACCAAAATCTAAAGGAGAGCGAGCTGGCCAATGAAACGAACCCTGATTGGCAATCCATCTATCATCAAACATGTCGTAAAGATGCTGAGCAACAGGAGCAAAGTTATGAGGAGTTGCTCCATCTTGCTGATACCAAGCTGAAGCCGCCTCTCCATTTCTTAAAGTATGTAACGCCGGTCGTTTGGCTTCTTCTAAAATGTGGCAATATCTTTTTCCATTTAAATTTTCATCTTTGAAAATTGTATCGTCTTTTATTAAACAAGAAACATTAAAACTCCAACTATCTTGGAAATAACGTTCTCTACTAACATGTGGATTTTCATTAGACCAAAAATAGGAATTATGTCGATTAAATAATCAATGTTTGCTAAACATTGCTTCATCACACCATATAACTTTTTTTATGAAGTTTTCATCCTCTTTGGTCTTCATTAAAAACCATTCACAGAATTCTACCCTTCGATGAAAATGGTTTCCATTTGTGTTTTTTTTAAATGCGATGAATTGTTCTCGTCAACAAAGTGAAATCTCTGTCACAATCTCTAAAGGAGGCATTTGGAGAGGCCGTAAAATAACCCAAAACATTAATTTCGTTTATGTCACTGTGGTTTATTTTTATTAACTGAAGGCAGTTTTTAAGCAATCTTCTTACAATATCACCAGTTTCATTTGGTTGATTTGGATATCTTTCTGCAAAAACAGGGCAAGTCCGTTAAACAATTCTATTACATTCGCCTTAAATAATAATAAGATTTAAAAAATCATCATTACTAAAACCTACATTTGACATTATTTACTTTGAAATACAAACTGGTAAAGAAAACTATCAAAACAACATAAACAATTAACGTTCTAGCTATCAAATATTTGACAGCCATGGCCTACCCTTTACTAATGTTGAAATAATGTTGTTCAACTAAGATAATGAAATATCTCAAAAGTTAGGATTTAGGTGTAGGGAATACCGATACCAAATGAATTGGCTTAAAAAAATACAGCGGAAAATGTAATAAAATACCTTGTTTTATTTAAAGTAAGCAACTTATAAATGATTTAAATTGTGCATGTTAGCGGCTAAGCTTAAAACACCCTGTATGAAATATCAATGAGTTGGACATATGGAGTAAACGGGCAAGCCCTTGTTGTTTATTGGTTACAATTTCACGTCACTAGTTTCGTTATTAATGGAGATATCGTTATTCAATGTGGACTAGGATTTTTCAAAATTGTGAAAAAAATCGAAATATCTGGAAAATACTAAAATTTCATGTAGAATTCGAAAATAAAATAAAGAATATTAGGTTCTATTTAAAATAACGTCTACTTCCGGTATAACCTGAATGTGGCACACATTCAGGACAACATTATATTTGAACGTAATTTCAGATTTTCAACATAACTGTATCCGCCATTACTTTTAATCAAAACTTTTCGCGCCACACCCTGTATAGAAGACGTACTCAGCTGCTCCGACCAAATCAATTGTATGTTGTTCCTGAAGAATCCCAACTTATTTAATAAAATATAATTCTCTAAATACGTATTGTGCCAATTGCCATAGTTGTAGAGGCACATAAAATTTGAATAAAAAAAATATAAATTATACATTTTCGAATAATTTTAGAATCAAATATGAAAATTGCTAAACCACCAATCTTTTATTGGATACACTGGCTGGAACAACTTTTTAAATTATTGCTTTTTATTTTAGAATATTAATCATCATTTTCAACATTTTCGAGTTTGGATTAAACAAAATAAAAATTATTTTAAATGTATGCCTTATTGTTACAAAATATCCTCAAAAAGATAGTCGTGGATGGAGTGTAGTACTCTACTCGTATGGTTTATGTTCGTTAAAAAAAATAGTGTTATTGACGCCTCGATACATCCGTAAAAAAAGGAGTAAATATACAGAAGATACCATCGGAGAAAATGTTAATTATATCGTATAACAAATAGTGGGGAATTATCAACTCACGTACTCAAGTATCGAACGGAATACGTTGGTATATAAAATAAAATCAAGGCAACCAACGTGAAATCATTTGAAAATCAGCGACGTTTGGGCTCAAAAAGTTTTAACCGACTGCCCTCGACCGTGTTTGTGCATTACTGCAAAATAAATACGTGAAGGTGAATTTGTGCTAACAGTTTTATTCTTAAAGGATTTTAGATTGAAAGGTAATGATTTTATGGTATTTTAATATCATTATTAACAAATAACTAAAAGTTGATTATTATTTTCATCAGACGTGGTCTAATTATGTTCTTGGCAGCTGAGTTTATCAAGAATTGGTAAAATTTATCCAAAATCAGTATGAAATTAAAAAGATATCACAGAACCGCTTGTCGGTGCATTCAGACGATTTTCTACGGTATCTGTTTAATTTTTTTGTTCAATATTACCAGCAAAATGGAATAAAAATAAATAGTTATTTGCTTTTATAATTACAATAATTCAGAAACGTTTCCATTTAAAATGTTTAAAGTTCTTGAAGGAAGTCATTAAAATTAAATCAACAAAATCATTAAATAATTAAGTCAAATTCAGTTCTATACGCTTTATGGAAATTATTTTTTATATGTCATAGCTCTTACGATTATTCTTTTCGTTTAAGATATTTTTATCATAAAAATCAATTAACAACTTTTCCTGGATTATCTAATAAAAATTCAAATCGGAAGTAATAGCAGTAGAAATCAATAATATTCAATATCAGACTAGCGGCGAAAAGCAGAATCTAGAAGAAATATGATATTGAAACAGTGGATAAAACGAAATAAAATTAATAATAGTTTAAATAAATAGTATTTTGAAAAACTAAAAAAACACGTTTTTATAGGAGATCCAACTAAAAAGAGAAAAAATTATTTTTATTTTATTACAAAAAGCGTGGGGTGCTTGATCACTGGGTTAGAATTAAAGGGTTCTATGCAGAAAAAATAATTTCAATATATTGACGTTTCAATATATATCAGAAAAAAGTTCGGAAATGAGTTCAAAGTAATTTGTAATTTTTTTTTATCAAAAAAAACATAGGTATTATTTTTTTTATTCAAAAATTTAGTAACATATAACCAAGCATACTAAGAAAACTTGCTTGATTGTTTTTTTTTGGAGAAACTTTCTGGTTAAGTATAGTTTTTTTGAGGATCAGCAGAGCGAAATTGTTTACCAATAACAATATATTCACGAAACTGGACTAATCTCCAACTTTTGGGGCTGAAAATTTTAAAATAAAAATATCTGTCCAGGCCGTCGGTACATCCTACCGGCAAGTTTCTGACAGCGGTTTTCAATAAAATTCGTACACAGAACCTGCGCTTTTTATGCTTCATATTACTGATAACTATTTTTCGTAATCCCATACTGTTATTTTGATTTAACGGTATTCAGATGACAATTGAAAAGTTAATGTTAACAGCCTCCGTCCGTTAAGATTTTTTAACGGCCGGCGCCCGTTAAGAAATCACTTCTGCACATGATTCTCCCAACAATTCCAAAAAAATTTGATTTTGTTCCTCAATTTCTTCAATTTCATCCGTGGTCGTTGTTGAAGCGAACTCGCGAACATAAAAAACTGACGTTTCTAATATTGTTGTGATGTTGTTAAGCTGACACGATGTTGGGATTTTTCTGTAGAATTACGAGGTACGTGGTTTGTTCTTTCCTCGGAATCAAAATGTAATCTTTCAGCGCGAACACGAAGAGTCTGGAACGATACACGGCCGATACGCAAATAACGGATTCGGTTGTTATACAATATTCAACCTCATCCGTTATTTGCTACATATCGGCCTTGTAATAACTATTTAAGACCACATATTCTAATACAATGTCATCGTCAATGTCAAACTTTCTCAATAAGTGTCAGTCATCAACGAAACATATAAACGCGTACTTGCGTATCTACGACTTAAAAATAATCCATAGACAAAGCTGTGCTTAAAGTTTTGTGCCCTTAAGCTTCGTTTAGATGACGGTGCAGCCAGATAAGTTTTTTAAGCCTGGATCACTTGTTAAGCCAAGATGGTGCAATCGGGCATAAACGCTACCGGAGCAATCATCAACTGATCAGTTGTGAGCTCTGTGGTAGCAGTCGCCATTTTATCCATCGAAATTGAAATACGCGACCATTTTCAACTGACATTATCATCAATATGCTAAATCCTCTTAATAGTTTATGCCCACTTGCACCGTTACGTTTAATGACAGCTTAACGTTAAACTGCGATTATACCCTTGCACCGTGTGTTAACCGGACTTTAATTATGTTTTAGCTCTAGTCTAATTAAACTGTCAATTTTCGCGAGTTAAGAGCCGGTTTGTACAAAATAACCTCCAATTCCAAATTATATTCAAAGTTTTCGATTTCAATAAAGTATAAAATATATAAATATGTGCTCTTCAGAATTTGACTCATCAGAATATACAGGTTGTCCCACGACGATTAAGACAAGTAATATATCAGAATTGGGCAGTAGTAGATAATTATAATTTTGGGGGTGTAAATTAGAGCAAATGTTGCATCTTTTCTTGTTATTATGTTACCCAATGAGGTATTTGTTTTTGGTCACGTGACGTCGCATTCAAAATTATTAATGGGACAACCTGTATATTTGTGCCTTTCTGTGTTCCTCCCGATAAAACAATTCCAACTAACTAGCACACTTGGTGTGATTGATTCAAGAGCTACAAGGATTGTAAGTTAAAAAATTCATAATTGAATCCCCTGTAATTTTCGGCAATCTTACATTCGTACGTAATGATTAAGACAAACCAATATTATAATTTTCAATAATAATTCAAATTAACTGTCACAAAAAAAACCTACTATCTTAAAGGAGATGTTCAAATTGATGCCCATCTTCGTAAACGCATTTCTCAAATTTTGATAATAGATTTCGGCTACATGCTGCCCTAATCATTTCCGGTGTCACAGTTCTACAAGCATCGCGTATTTTTCTTTTCAAATCGTCTAAATCTGTAGACGGAGTTGCATAAACGATACCTTTAAGATATCCCCAAAGGAAGAAATCTAACGGTGTCAGGTCTGGCGATCTTGGAGGCCAGTAAATAGTACCGTTTCGTCCAATCCAGCGTTCTGAAAATATCATGTCCAGATAATTTCTCACTCTACGATCAAAATGTGGAGGTGCACCATCTTGCTGCCACCACATTGTATTTCTTTCATTCAATGGAATGTCTTCAAGTCGGTCTGGAAGTATATTTTGTAAAAAATTTAGGTATCTCTCTCCCGTTAGTATACCATCATAAAAGTACGGGCCAATCAAACGCCCATTGAATAGGCCACACCAAACGTTTACCCCCCAAATTCTCTGATATCCATCACCCATTTTGGATTTTCTGCAGACCAGTAATGGCAATTATGTCGATTGACGATTCCGTTATTATGAAATCTCGATTCGTCGCACCACAGAATTTTATCCAAAAAAGATAACTCATCGTCTAACCGTACATGCATATCTGCAATAAATCGTAGATCAAGATCTTGAGGATTCAGACCTTGCACCAAATGTATCTTAAAGGGGTGATACTTATGATTTTTTAATATCCTGTGGATAGTTGATTTGCTGATACCAAGTTCAGATTCCAAATGTCGAATGGATGTATGAGGATATGCTTGTAAATATGCTAAAGTATTAATTACATTGTCATCAGTTTGTACAGACTTTATCCTAGATGCTTCTACTTTGGCTTTCCCACTGGGAAAAGAACCATTGCGTAATTCTTGTTCCCCATATCTAAATGTATCTTTACCAGGTATTCGGCGATTGGGATAACGAGCTCTGTATAAATCTCTAGCTCTTCTACAATTTCTTTCACATTCACCATAAACAAGAAGCATATCAACATATTCACTAGCCATATAAAGAAAAGTCATGTTGACTTACCGTTTCACAACTAAAAAATAACTATTTTGACAGTTATTGGCACTTTTGTCATTATCATGGCAAACTTGACCATAGGCAGTCTTTTTTATAAGATTTGCTGTTACTTTTTAATCGATATTTAATAGGTGGAAAAAACTCAATTCTTTGTAATTTTACTACATGATATACAGGTCGTTTCATTATTACCTTTCAAGTATTATTAAAAATTATAATATTGGTTTGTCTTAATCATTACGTACGAATGTAAGATTGCCGAAAATTACAGGGGATTCAATTATGAATTTTTCAACTTACAATCCTTGTAGCTCTTGAATTAATCACTTTAGACCCCAAGTGTGCCAGTTAGTTGGAATTGTTCTATCAGGAGGAACACAGAAAGGCACAAATATACAGGTTGTCCCATTAATAATTTTGAATGCGACGTCACGTGACCAAAGACAAATACCTCGTTGGGTAACACAATAACAAGAAAAGATGCAACATTTGCTATAATTTACACCCCCAAAATTATAATTATCTACTACTGCCAAATTCTGATATATTACTTGTCTTAATCGTCGTGGGACACCCTGTATATTTGACGATGATTTAGACATAATGGAAATAATAGATTTTGGGCTCCCTAGAAAAGTGTACAATAGAAATCATCATTTTGAATTGGATGAATAGTCCTTCTTCAGGCGATTTCTTCTAAAGAAAAATACCGTTGTTCATCTTTTAGACATGATAGAGGGAGAATTGAAGTATCCAAATGATATGTAAGTAAATGGAGGCACCTGGAATCACGAAAAAATGATGAAGATGCGGCAGCATTAAATTCTTCTTCAATTTTCAACCAAGTCCAATTATTTTCATCTGTAGAGGTCTGGTTAGTTTTCTTGTTTTCGACAATGTGTTTGAATTTTTCTACTATACTGCTGAGCAACAACTTTTCATATTAGATCCCCTAGTCTTCTTTGATGTCATTGGAAGTGTTAAACTACGTTTACTTATAAATAATACTTATTATTTAAAGTTTTTTATTAATTTTCTTACGACTTCTTGAACTTTACAATACAAATAGAAACATCAACAATGTCAAACTAATCAACGTATGACAGCAGTCAACTGAATTACCGAGGTTGCCAGATGAATTTCAAATGTAATCTAAGGTTAGTTTAAACAATTTGTAACCAATCCTCAAATTTCACCGGTAGTTAACAAACCGCCGCCTAAAAAAGTAACAGTATAAATGGCTGTTAGTATATTATGTTATAAATAATACACGATCTGTTCACAATTCATATATATTTATTGTTTCAACTGAACAACAACGTATTCGCTTGAACGACATATTACAGAGTACAGTTAACACAGTACAGAGTACATCAAAGTAAAACCATAGATATAGAAAAAAGAAGAGTGGCCTGTACCAATAGTTGCCAGCCACTATATAAACAAGTGTAAATTGACGTTCTACAACATCCTCCTCCAATTTACACTCATCCATAAAATCCAGATATAACCAAAACAAAATACTAATTACATCAAATAAAAGAACTAATCAATTTATTCCAAGTTCCTTACATAGATAATTGAACTGTTCACCTGTTAATGATTTTGTAAAAATATCAGCTTTCATTTCTTTTGATTCAAGATATTTTAATATAATTGCTTTCAACTCTGTGATATGTTGATGAACAAAATGATATTTAATATCCAAATGTTTGCATCTAGAATTATTTTTCCATGTATTGGCTAAATTGATTGTTCCTAAATTATCAACATACACTGTAGTTGGACAGTTTTTAATTACAAGTAAATTCAATTCAGACATTAATGATCTAAAATATATAGTAAATGAACAGGTATTAGCTAATGCTACATATTCCGCTTCAGTTGAACTTAGTGTGACAATACCTTGTTTTTTTCGATTGCCAAAATACTGAATTACCATACACTTGAATTAAACAGCCAGAAATTGATTTACGATCTGTTCCATTTGCAAAATCTGCATCACTGTAAGAACACATAATATCAATTTCTCGACCATCCGAGTTAAACCGAGATTTATAAATCAATTTCCGATTCTGTGTACACTTTAAATACATCTTTAAATATATAACACATCTTTTTAAGTAACTTAAATGTTCTTTAGAAGCCTTAATCTGAAAACGAGCTAAAAAACTTATAGCATAATTCAAATCTGTTCGACTACCTAACATGATATACATTAATGATCCTAACAAGGAGCGATACTCTTCCTGTATACATTCATCTATAGGATTTGATGACGCTTGTAATTTTAACTTTACCTCCATGGGTGTACTATAGGATTTGGTTTCTTTGATATTGTACCTTTTTAACAATTTATCAATAGCATCTTCTTGATCTATAGTAAGCACATGCTTCGAAATATCATAATTAATGTTTAAGCCAAGAAATTTTTTGACATTTCCAAGATTTTTCATTTCGAATTTTGATAACAATTTATTTTTGAAGAAATCTACCAATTTTTGATTTGAACCAGTCATCATTACATCATCTACATAAATAAGCAAAATAACAATATCATTATTTTCATGATGAACATACAGACGATAATCAGATTTACATCTAGCCAAACCAATACATTCCAAATACATTGTAAAACAACGGTTCCACTCTACAGGAGCTTGTTTCAAACCGTATAATGCTTTGTTTAATTTTAATATTTTATTTGTTACATTAACAATACTCTCCTGGAATTCAAGAAAGCCTTCTGGAATTGAAATATAAACAACTTCTGACAGATTACTATTTAAGAATGCAGTTTTAACATCCAAATGCCATATGGGCCAACCTTTTTGAACAGCAATAGATAATAGCATACGAACAGTATAAATCCTTGTAGCCGGGCTAAAAATCTCAGAATAGTCAATACCATCTATTTGCATAAAGCCTTTTGCAACAAGTCTTGCTTTATAAAAATATTGGTTTGAATTAGTATCATATTTCATAACAAAAACCCAACGAGTAACAATCACATTAATATTATCCTTTCTATCAACTAAATCCCAAACATTATTTTTCTTTATAGATTCGAATTCATTACAAATCGCAATAGACCAGTTTGATGCTTCAGGGGAGCTCATAGCATCCTCCAATGTACGAGGCAAATTACGAGTATCATAGTCCAGTTCAGAAAATAGTGCATTAATTTCATAATCTTTCAAATATGAAGGTATTTCACGATTTCGTTGAGGTCTACAATAGATATTTTCAGTATTATTTTGTCTACAATCTAAATTAGTTGAACTTGATGGTTGATCGTTATCTTTTATTAAATTTATGACATCATTAACTTTATTTTTACTCAACATTTCATTTTCAACAAAAATATTGTACCTACTTGCAAAAACCTTTTTTTCTTCGGGATTATAGCATAAATAACCATTATTAGTATACCCTACGAAAGCACATTTAACACTTTTTGGAGATAATTTATGGTTACGCAATTCATCATCTATTTTTGTGAAAACAACACAACCGAAAACTTTCAAACGCGAGTAATCAACATGCCTTTGAGATTCTGATTTGGCTTTAAACCAAATCTCAGCAGGAATACTTTTATCCTTCAAAGGAGATCTATTTTTAGTATAGGTTGCACATGCTATTGCTTCTGTCCATAAGAACATCTCAAGACCATTATCAATTAACATTGACCTTGCTTTTCCAACCAATGTCCTGTTCATCCTTTCGGATTTTCCATTTTGCTGAGGATTTCTAGGGACAGTATAATCTAATTGAATTCCCTTTTCATAACAAAATCCTTTAAATTCTTTTGAGGTGTACTCACCGCCATTATCACTCCTTAGTGTTTTTACACCTCTTCCGAACATAGTTCTTACCATAGCTTCATACTGTTTGAATTTCTCTAGAACTTCAGACTTCTTTTCTAAAAAATATACCATAACAAAACTGCTATGGTCATCAATGAATGTGACAAAATAATTTTTCTTGTTCCAGGAAGGACCTGAGGTAATTTCGCATACATCACTATGTACCATATCAAGAACCTTTTCAGAGTTTTTATACTCTACCTCTGGTTGTGGAGACTTTGCATGGTTTCCTAGAATACATTTTTCACATTTTTCAGATAATCCACTCAAGTCAGCACCATCTAAAAGACCTTTTGTAATTAATGCTTTCATACTAGATCTGCCTAAATGACCAAGTCTTTGATGCCAAATTTTATATGTATCTAAATTAGTAACATTTGCCTCTAGCTCATTATTAATAGTAAAATCAATTTTATATAAGTCACCTTCAACGAAACCTTTAGCAATGATTTTATCATCATATTTTATTTTTACCTCATTATTCCCGAAAACTACAAGACCACCTGATTTATCAATCTGGCGAACAGAAAACAAATTTTGTCGTAATTCAGGTACCAAAAATACATTTTTAAATTCCCCAGTTTTACCCTCACTAGTAACAATATTTAATTTACCAACCTCACTTGAAGACATTTGTTGATCAATTTTTGCGCTTCCAATTTTCTTCGGTTCGTCTAGCTCAGTTATCTCAACTAAACCTTCTCTGCTATTTATCATGTGAGCATTACAACCGGAATCCATTAAACCAGAAATGACATTTATATTACTTACTGAGTTTGCTTCTAGTGATGAAGTGTTCTCCAGATTTGTCAGGAATGAAAATTTCTCACCGGCTACTTCTGAATTATGAGCTGCAGTGGCCCTATCAGATTTTGATTGATTTTCGTACTGACTGATATTGTAATTGTCTTTATTTTTCAACTTATAACAGTTTCTTTTTATGTGACCTGGTTTGTTACAATAAAAACATTTAATAACATACTTTTTTTGTTCTTCTCTTGATCCATTTTTAAAATCATTCTGAGCAAACTTCCCATAATTCATACCTTTATTATGACCTTTGAACTTTGCCATAAATGATCTGGGATTTTCTTCATAATTCTTTGATTTTTCTTCACCCAAATCAGCACTAAAAGAAACTAACCTTGATTGTACTTGCTCCCAAGATAATTCTTCAACCCTACTTTCCATTACTGCTCTGATGGGTAAAAATTCTTTCGGAAATGACCTCAATAGTTGAATTATATAGGCTTCTTTTTTCATTGTATCACCAAATGCATGCAATTTGTCAGCATAACTTCTAAATTCCATAATGTAATCAATAATTTTCAAACGGCCATCATATTTCATTGAAAACAGTTTACATCTAATCTCTGCCATTTTTGTCTCCGATTCGTGATCAAAACTATTGATAACAGAATCCCACATCTCTTTTGCATGAGACTTATTTGTTACCAAATACAGATATTTATCAGAGATCTTACTTGAAATAAATTCCATACATTCGACATCTCTTTGTGTCCATTCTTCAGTCTGATTTCTTTTTCAATTTGATTTTCAATTATACCAAGCCAGCCTTTTTTCCTCATAAATAATTTCATTCGGAATTTCCATCGTTCAATTTCACAACCTGTAAAAGGTGCAATGTGACTCAGATCTTCTCGTTCCGCCATTTTATAGCACACTTTTGACTAAAAAATTTGTACTCGGAATCAAACAGAAATTTACTTTGATAAACAAGTTGTATAGCACACTTTTGGCTAAAATATCACTACAAGCAAGTTAAGTTTGGGATCTGGGCCCATAACCTGTTATAAATAATACACGATCTGTTCACAATTCATATATATTTATTGTTTCAACTGAACAACAACGTATTCGCTTGAACGACATATTACAGAGTACAGTTAACACAGTACAGAGTACATCAAAGTAAAACCATAGATATAGAAAAAAGAAGAGTGGCCTGTACCAATAGTTGCCAGCCACTATATAAACAAGTGTAAATTGACGTTCTACAACATATTATGTGGTAGTTACTGTCAGATCATTGACAGCAACGTACAATCTTCAATATTATTTTATAATCGTCTATATGTATATTATATTGTTAAAATTTACCCCACCACAATAAATTTCAATGATGATTCTTGCAGCAGTAGCTAAAGACCTCATATTTTACAAATGGCCGAATATTAACTACATATACGAAGCAACAAATGGCGTTTTCGGACTGTTCCTTCCATCACAAGACCAAGAAATATTTTTTATTAACATGCCATTTATGGGGGTTCGTATATGTAGTTAATATTCGGCCATTTGTAAAATATGAGGTCTTTAGCTACTGCTGCAAGAGTCATCACTGAAATTTATTCTGGTAGGGTAAATTTTAACAATATGATGTGCATATAGACGATTATAAAATAATATGGAAGTTCGTACGTTGCTGTCAATGAACTGACAGAAACTGTCTGTGATTAATACTAATCAAAATATCATATCATAATGAGCCGTTTAAACGTATTACAAACGTTAACCCTAATCTTTGACTTATAAAAATTTGATTGGTTGATGTTTAGATTACGCGCGAGCGCGACCAACCAATCGGGCGAAATTACATCGTTCAAAATACGATGCAGACGTTCCTTTCGTAGCGGTAATGTGACATACGTCTTTTTCTAATGTCCCACTGACAGTTCTCATCAGGTCTGTACTTTGTTTTTTACGGTCAATTATTATTTATGAAAAGTGAATATTAATCTTATTGACGTCAAAAAATAATAGTTCAATACTATTATAACGCTTTACAAAATTTGAAAAATAAATTTTCAAAGAACAGAGACCGTTCACTAAGAAGCAACAACTACTTCTCGGGCTATATCGTTTACTTTAGAAGTGTAATTCAATGTCTGTCGTGGCATGTAGCCCGAGAAGTAGTTGTTACTTCTTAGTGGACGGTCTCTGTTCTTTGAAAATTTATTTTTCAAATTTGGTAAAGCGTTATAATAGTATTGAACTATTATTTTTTGACGTCAATAAGATTAATATTCACTTTAATAAATAATAATTGACCGTAAAAAACCAAGTACAGACCTGATGAGAACTGTCAGTGGGACATTAGAAAAAGACGTATGTCACATTACCGCTACGAAAGGAACGTCTGCATCGTATTTTGAACGATGTAATTTCGCCCGATTGGTTGGTCGCGCTCGCGCGTAATCTAAACATCAACCAATCAAATTTTTGTAAGTCAAAGATTAGGGTTAACGTTTGTAATACGTTTGAACGGTTCATTATGATGTGATATTTTGATTAGTATTAATCACAGACAGTTCCTGTCAGTTCATTGACAGCAACGTACGAACTTCCATATTATTTTATCATCGTCTATATGCATATTATATTGTTAAAATTTACCCTACCAGAATAAATTTCGGTAGTGACTCTTCCAGCAGTAGCTAAAGACCTCAGATTTTACAAATGGCCGAATATTGACTACCTATACGGAGCCCCCATAAACGGCACGTCAATTAAAAATATTTCTTGGTCTTGTGATGGAAGAAAAGTGGTTGCTGTGAAAACCGAAGGATGTCCGGTAATTATAGAAGTACCAGATAAGAAAAAACAAATCGCATTTTCGGACTGTTCCTACATAAACTACGTTTCTGTAGGTGTTCTTTCAAACGATATTCCCGATGTAGTAGCGTACGGAACTGACGAGGGATACGTATTAATATACAACATAAGACACACCAGCCGTCCTCAAGAATGCTTAAGACTTTCAAATCCAATTCAAAATTTAGACTTCTCTTCCGACGATAATTTTATAGCTGTTGGAAGCGCTTCTGATCCGGTTGTTTTGTTTGATTCAAATTACAAACCGTGTGCTAGTTTTTCGATTCAAAATAATGCTTCACTTTCAATTTTAACTTTTAGTAAATACACTTCGAATTTGCTAGCAGCGGCAGATAAAAAATCAGTCGTTTCCTTATGGAACACCGAAACGAATGGTATTTTATTCACCAGTAAACAACATTCGGCCCGGATAACCGACGTAGCTTTTTTCGAAAACGGTTTATCGTCGATAGGTATGGACGGCAAGTTCGTTAGCTATGACTTGAGATCTCCCAAAGCTAACTGTTATGAACTAGATTGTCCTCTATCAAGTTTAGCTTATCTTAATGGAACGCATGATCTAGCGGTGAGTACAGTTTCAGGTCAAATAAGAAAGTACGATTCGAGGAATATGCAATCTTCTTTAAAAATACTGGCAGCTATTGAGAATAATGGAGTTAAAAAAATAGCATTTCATCCACACTTATATTCTCAAGATGATGGAAAGAAATATGAAGATGATTCTTCCGCATCTGGTGATTTTAGTATAGCATCTGGTTCTTCTCTAAGACGTTCGCAAGTTGGCATTAAAAATACGGAGGCGCTTATTGGGGGTGTTGTTGAAGACGATTCAATTGAACCAATCGAATCAGTTACTAACCATCCTCGTGGGAATTTCGAAGACATCAAATAAATTGTAGAAGAGAAATTAAACAAAGCAACTGAAGATTATGAAGAAAAGCTCATTCAGATGTTTCACCGCTTGAGGATTGGTACTTGTGAGCAGTTGATTAGTTTGGAAAAGAGAAATTCACAAAATTTGAATAATTTTGTGAATTATTTGAAATTACGTGGTCAAGGAACGTTCATAAAAGTTGTTATGATAATGTGAGCCATACAGAAGACAGCTCTGAAACACTGGAAAATGATGAAAATTAGTTGTTTTAATAAAAATAAATAAATCAATTTGTTTTAATTAGATAAATTAAAATTATCGTTATTCCGGAAAAAATCGTCTAAGAAAAACATCTGGAAATTTTTTTAGTTCTCTAATTAGGCTGCAGAGGGGAATAATTAGCAAAGCTAACATAAGATTCCCACAGACCTGGCTGAGGGGTAGCGGAGCTAAATCGACCCTAATATTTTTCCGAATTTCTTAAAACGCCAATTTTTTTCGCAAGAAATATATCGCTTGTCAATTGAGAGATATCCTATATTTATATTGGCAATACCGCAAATTCGACCATTCCATTTTTCCCTTACAAAAAGCAGAGATCATTTTTCGACTTTCATCACTAACACCTAACCCAACTTTTATTAAAAAAAATAGAACTGTTTTGTTAGTAGGTATACATCACGTAAATAGTTGTAATAAAGAAGGTTGTCAATTTCTTATGTGAGGAAATTATATGTCATATACTGCATAAATGTCTATTTAACTAAACTATATAGAAAACATTGTGTGATGAAATCCTATGTATTCTTTTTAGTAATTCGTAATATATAACATTTCTTCTAGCTTATATTTAAAATACCACCCTGTATAAGTATTTCTTTAGAAGGGAGAGTGTAAGCTCCTAAAACCACGAGGGTCGATTCAGGTATCTGCTATCTATAGATTTATCACTTGTTTATGTTTGTATAGTAAAAGAAAGGGAAACTTGAATCTTAAAAACATTTTTGTAAAAATAGATATTTCTTCAACCAGAAAAAAAATGCACTTTTGAGTAAGACGAATCGTTTTATTTTTCTGCCGTTACAATTGTTTTTATCGCCTTCCCCGTAGACGTCTGTTTTATTAGACTGATGTACATCTTTTATCATAAATGCCCAACTTAAAATCCACGAATCCTCTTGTGTTTATAAATAACACACAAGAAAATTGTAATCTTTCAAAAATTAATTATGTTTATTTATTTCCGATGTGATTCACAATATTACACACAACTGAACAGGTATGAGGTTATAATCGTATACGTTTGATATTCGAATGGTGCATACCCACTCGAGTTACCACATGCGAAACAAATCGTGCACGAAGCGTTCGAAAGTACTTCGAAAATACGGATAACCGATTTTCGTGCGAAATTCATTCAATTTCGTACACGAATTGTACTCAAGTAATCTCGAAAATACAGCCCCTGAACGAGCCAGTTTGGTGTAGTCGGATTTGTTCCCGCGGCAAAGACACTGAACTTTATGCCGGTGAGAAATCTTCTTGTGCCGCCGGCCTAGCCCAGTTTGGTAAAGTCCCGCCTTATGGGAACTAATTGCATCTTTCTTATTTTGGGAAATACTTTTTATTATATTTGGTGTTGGCTTGGGGAATACTAAATGTGACTCATCAGCAGCTGCTCTTATCTCTCATTTCAAATCAATATATTTATACTCTGCACTATAAGTATCTTTGTATGTTATGCTTAACTTACCTCGTTGAATAATGTTATACGCAAAGTTTAGTGTAGGGAATTTGTTAAAAGTATGGCTCAAAGTAACATGTTTCACATACAGAACTCAGTTTTCGATGACTTTTATTTTCATTCATACAGCGTGTCCCAAGTTATCGTTTACAGGCAATATCTCGCTTAATTTAAAAGATAATCCAATACTGTAAAAACTGTTGTGAATGGCATGAAAATTTCTTCCTAATGACGTATCAGAAACTTAAGTTCACGTAACAGACCTTAGGCAGCTACCCCTCACTTTCTATTTTAAAATGGCACCCCCTGTATATTTTCTTGCTTGTCACTCTATTTGGAATACAGCGATGTAACATACTTGTTGGTTTTTTATTATTAGCACCAAAAAAATTAACATTTTATGATATTTTGTTTTACCTAATTATCCTTGTTGCTTCCGCCACTGTTTTTAAAAACTTCACGAGATAGAACGTCAAAAGATTAATCAATATGTTTAGATACAATAGGATCAGTGGATTTTAAGTTGGGCATTTATGATAAAAGATGTACATCAGTCTAATAAAACAGACATCTGCGGGGAAGGCGATAAAACAATTTTTCCTATATAGTTTAGTTAAATAAACATTTATGTAGTATATAACATATACTTTCATCACATAAGAAATTGACAACCTTCCTTATTACAATTATTCATCTGATGTATACCTACTAACAAAACAGTTTTTCTATTTTTTTTTAATTAAAAATTGGGTTAGGTCTTAGTGATGAATGTCGAAAAATGGTCTTAAAGATTCCTGCTTTTTGTAAGGGAGAAATTGAATGCTCAAATTTGCGGTATTGCCAATATAAATATAGGATATCTCTCAATTGACAGATAAGATATTTGTTGCGAAAAAAATTGGCGTTTAAAGACTATCGGAAAAATATTAGGGTCGATTTAGCTCCGCTACCCCCCAGCCAGGTCTGAGGGAATCTTATGTTAGCTTTGCTAATTATGCCCCTCTGCAGCCAAATTAGAGAACTAAAAAATATCCAGATGTTTTTCTTAGACGATTTTTTCCGGAATAACGCTAATTTTAATTCTTGTAATTAAAACAAATTGATTTATTTATTTTTATTAAAACAACCAATCTTCATCATTTTCCACTGTTTCAGAGCTATCGTCCGAATGGCTCATATTATCATAACAACTTTTATTAACGCCTACAGCACTCGTACAAGGAATAGTTCCTTGACCACGTAATTTCAAATAATTCACAAAATTATTCAAATTTTGTGAATTTCTCTTTTCCAAACTAATCAACTGCTCACAAGTACCAATCCTCAAGCGGTGAAACATCTGAATGAGCTTTTCTTCATAATCTTCAGTTCCTTTGTTTAATTTCTCTTCTACAATTTTTTTGATGTCTTCGAAATTCCTACAAGGATGGTTAGTAACTGATTCGATTAGTTCAATTGAATCGTCTTCAACAACACCCCCAATAAACGCCTCCGTATTTTTAATGCCAACTTGCGAACGTCTTAGAGAAGAACCAGATGCTATACTAAAATCACCAGATGCGGAAGAATCATCTTCATATTTCTTTCCATCATCTTGAGAATATAAATGTGGATGAAATGCTATTTTTTTAACTCCATTATTCTCAATAGCTGCCAGTATTTTTAAAGGAGATTGCATATTCCTCGAATCGTACTTTCTTATTTGACCTGCAACTGTACTCACCGCTAGATCATGCGTTCCATTAAAATAAGCTAAACTTGATAGAGGACAATCTAGTTCATAACAGTTAGCTTTGGGAGATCTCAAGTCATAGCTAACGAACTTGCCGTCCATACCTACCGACGATAAACCGTTTTCGAAAAAAGCTAAGTCGGTTATCCGGGCCGAATGTTGTTTACTGGTGAATAAAATACCATTCGTTTCGGTGTTCCATAAGGAAACGACGGAATTTTTATCTGCCTCTGCTAGCAAATTCGAAGTGTATTTACTAAAAGTTAAAATTGAAAGTGAAGCATTATTTTGAATCGAAAAACTAGCACACGGTTTGTAATTTGAATCAAACAAAACAACCGGAGCAGAAGCGCTACCAACAGCTATAAAATTATCGTCGGAAGAGAAGTCTAAATTTTGAATTGGATTTGAAAGTCTTAAGCATTCTTGAGGACGACTGGTGTGTCTTATGTTGTATATTAATACGTATCCCTCGTCAGTTCCGTACGCTACCACATCGGGAATATCGTTTGAAAAAACACCTACAGAAACGTAGTTTATGTAGGAACAGTCCGAAAATGCGATTTGTTTTTTCTTATCTGGTACTTCTATAATTACCGGACATCCTTCGGTTTTCACAGCAACCACTTTTCTCCCATCACAAGACCAAGAAATATTTTTAATTGACTTGCCGGTTATGGGGGCTTCGTATAGGTAGTCAATATTCGGCCATTTGTAAAATCTGAAGTCTTTAGCTACTGCTGCAAGAGTCATCGCTGAAATTTATTCTGGTGGGGTAAATTTTAACAATATAATATGCATATATAGACAATTTTAAAATAATATGAAAGTTCGTACGTTGCTGTCAATGAACTGACAGTAACTACCACAAACCTACACGTATTATTAGGAGAAGCATTGATGTATGTTTCTCTAATATTCCAGCTGATACATGTCAAATAGAAGATACGCATTTGTCAGATCATAAATTCCAAGTGTGTAGTTTTAAATTTGCGGGAATAGTAAACAATTTTAATAAAATTTTATTTAGGCGTGATTATTCAGATGCTAAACTGATATCCTTCAGAAGCTTACTGGCAAAAGGGGACTGGTGTGAGGTATAGAATGGTAGGGATATAAATTCAAAATTTGATGCATTCTTTACAATATATCAGTATCATTATCTTAATTCCCTTCCAATAAAAAAACTGAAATCAGAGGAAAGCAAGAGAATAAGCCATAGTTAACGAAAGAGATCAAGGATATGAATGAACTAATATGTGAAATTAATAAATTGTCTAGGAACACAAACAATCAGGTAATAAAAGACAGGTATAAACATATGAAGGGTATATATGCAAATATGGTAATGATCTAATAATTTTAAATGCGGATAATATAAGGAGAGAATCTTGCAAAATAATAAACGAAAGTAGAGATAAAACAATGCATATATCAACATTTGAAATAAATACGAATGATGATATTGTAACGGATAAACAAGTAGTGGCTGATTACTTTAATGATTTCTTTATTAATATACAAAATATTACACCAAGTAAAAATGTAAAGCTAGCACCTTTTTGTTTAAACTATCAAATTTAATTTATTTTTTGCGCGATCGATCTTTTTTGTTTATTTACAGCATCGGTTGTCAGGACGGTAGGTTGTGTTTACTTGTTTCTAAGTCCAACACGTCGGTACGTGATTTACTTACAGACGTCTTAGCCCTACATACATTTAAGTGGTCCTAAATAATATATTACTTCATTCATTACACAAAAGGAACAAAAAAAATAAGAAGATTATATTTTAATGAACAGAACCGAACAGAACAATATAAAATATATTTTAAACTGATCGAGAAGTATAAATGTCATTTTTCACTTTTCGTTCATTTCGAAGAAATTTAAATCATTTTATTTGAAATTTATTTCAATACGATCGCGCAAAAAATGGTATAAGCATCTCGAACGTTAAGGTTTTTACCGGTCTCCGCTACCCCCCAGCCAGGTATGAGGGAATCTTATGTTAGCTTTGCTAATTATGCCCCTCTGCAGCCAAATTAGAGAACTAAAAAATTTCCAGATGTTTTTCTTAATATACTATAAATATCTAGATGCAGTAAAGAATATTGTCAGTGGACTGTAATAGTATATTAAGTATTAAGAACGGTAAGGGTTGTTTACCGGTCGACAGCAATGTTTGGAGGGTGAGCGTAGCGAAGCCTCCAATTTTGCAATATAAATCTCCTTTTTTTCTTGTTCCTTTTGTGTAATGAATGAAGTAATATATTATTTAGGACCACTTAAATGTTTGTAGGGCTAAGATGTCGGTAAGTAATTTACTTACCGACGTCTGAACGGTAAGTAAATCACTTACCGACGTGTTGGACTTAGAAACCACTAAACACAACCTACCGTCCTGACAACCGATGCTGTAAATAAACAAAAAAGATCGATCGCGCAAAAACACTTTTTATTTTTTGTAGATTACAAGAAATCAATGCCTTTTTTAGGCTTAACAAAAAACACGTGTGTTCAGTTATAAAAAAAATTTAAATCTGTCAGTCTGTGTCACCAGTTGTCACAAAAATAGTTCTACATACCCGAAACGTTCACCGAGCCGTCATAGGCGCATCTTCGGGGATTTTTTCCTAACACTTTTGAAAATATTTCTCTATTTTTAGAGATTAGATTAAAGAAGAATAAAAGATGTAAATGACATAATATGTGCACCACCGTCACATAATTAATCAGTTTTTCAGCACAAGAAAATATCCTAAAAAGCTAAAGACATCTAAGTCGGTAATTATTTTCAAGAATAAAGGATCAAAGCAGAATGTAAGTAATTATAGAAATGTTTGTTTGCAATCCCAATTTGCAAAAATTATCGATTTTTTTTTATTTAAGGCTCAATGATTTTACCTAACAGTACAATTTAATACCTAGTAGTCAACACGGCTTCAGAAAGAAAAAATCTACATCAACAGCAATAGATGAACTTTGCAAAAACCTAACTGACACTTTGAATGGAAGGCAGTGTCCAGTCGCCATATTTTACGACCTGACCAGGGCATTTGATACAGTCAATCACAGCCTACTAATTGAAAAACTGTATAGAATGGGAGTTAGAGGAATAGCTAATGACTGGATTACTAATTAGCACAGACAAAGTAAAATCAAAGCCTGCCTATATCAACATGAGGATACCACAACAAGGCTCGTTCCATAACTATTCATTATTTTTATCAGTGATAAACAAACACAAACTTTCCTCATCAGTTAATTACGCACACGACGCTGCAGAAGAATTTGCAAGATGGTGTTCAGATAATGGACTACTGATTAATGTAGAGAAAACTATATTTATGATTTTTTAACAAAAAAACATCGGCTATGACTTCTGCTCATTAATTAGGCTTGATCATAAATCGATAGAACAAGTGACTAACTTAAAATATCTAGGGGTGACCATAGACCAGAAGCTTACATGGGAAGTACATATTGACAAAATGGTCTCAAAAATGAGTCTAAATTCCTTTCAGGTATTAAAATTAGCCTATTTTGGACTGATGCAGTCATTACTTACTTACGGACTAACATTTTAGGGAAAATCTTCACATAGGGTCAAAGTATTTAGAATTCACGAAAAAATAGTGAGATGTATAACTGGCTCACATCATAGAGCATCATGTAGAAGTTTATTTAAATCCTTAGTAATTTTAACTCTGCCATGTCTCTATACAGCGAGGGCCACAGAAAACAGTCCACCCCGATATTTGGCATTATTCCTTAGATTTTAAGGAAATTAGGAAACACGTCGATTTTGGTTCTAAGGGGGACACATTCTTACGATACAGGCATCTTTCATTTGTTAACCCCCTCCCTTCCACATCACCCACCCCTTATTTTTGAATAGGGAATCTACCAAGTGCGGCACATCTTTAGAAAGGCATTTAAATGGAGTATTCAGACATAATGATCGTCCACGATTTTTTTCGATATTTATACCATCTTTGAAAAAAAAAGTCTTCATTAATTAGAAGTACAACACCTCTTAAAAATGAAACGCAACGCCTATGGTTTGCTGATGTGTCATTTTTTCTGTCACATCAGAAAAAACCAAACCATAGGCGTTGCGTTTCATTTTTAAGAGGTGTTGTACTTTAAATTAATGAAGACTTTCTTTTGCAAAGAACCTGCCAAAAATCGGTGTGGACTGTTTGCTGTGGCCCACGCTGTATATTCCTGACTACATTAGAAATTAAAAAAAGGAGCTCAACAAGTGAGAAATAACATGATCCATGAACATAACACGCGAAGAGGTAATGATTTGAGATTACCCTATTCCCGGCTGACTATTGAACAGGATTCTGCTGGTTATCAGGGAATCATCTTCTACAATCATACAATTAGACTTTTAGGAAATAGTAACTATAATGTTTTCAAGTAAAAACTTTCCAAGTACCTAGCTGAAAATGCTTTTTATTCTGGAGAAGAATTTCTGCAGATTTCTTCTTAATTTTTATCTTGTTAAATTGATTTTATTTTTGAATTTAAGTTTAAAGTGTAACTAAAATATTTATGGCCTATTCTACTACTTTTTTTGACAGCGCTCTCATCTGATCAGTTGACAAAACACGCATTCAGCAGGAAACTGATGATCGCTCCGGTAGCGCTACGTTGTGATGAACGCGATCAATGTCTAATTGTGTCCAATTAAGAGTTTTCCGTTGATATTTCAAAGTTTATCATGGATACAGAATAGTAAAATGGAGTTAGCAGATTGTCTAATTTTTAACCATGCGTTAAAATTTGCCTACAGAATTGCTCCTATAGTATTTTATAATCATCATTAATAATGTAAAGGTACATTTTTTGGATCCTTAAGAGATTGCTTCCGTAAACTCCTCAAAATGACCCCATAAAAATTCAAATATTCTGATATACAAGTTTACCTGTTTACCTAAAATGATGTGGGTATAATTATTATAAGTCTGGATAGGCAACTAAAACCTTGAAGTTGAAGCCTTTTGAAAAGATGATGTTGACCATCACTTGAAAGTTTTTGATAAGGGTAATGCTAGTGAGTTTGTATCCCCAACCAATTTTTTATTAATTTTCAAGGACAAAATGAACAAAATATTTTGTTAACTCAAAATTTCAATTCAGACATAGCCGAAACATGGATATTTTTTCGGTAGCAGCTGTGGCTCAACCTCGCGACTTAGGTTAGGTTTGTGGTGACTGAGTCTGTTAGGCCCTCCTTTGAGACTTTCAAGAGTCTATTGTAGCTCAAACCTATTATTATTTGACCAAACAAATTAATCTCCTTAACAAAGCCGATTAACTTATTTGGTGAATTATAATTCAAGTTTGAGGGCGAGAGAGAGAGACCCTGTCAAGCATCAGATACATAATTCGAGCTGCGGCGGGATAGGCAAAGTATATATGCTGCGCTGTTTTATCATCTTCCAGACAAAGACGACAAGTCGGATCTTCCGACAGTCCAAGTCTTACCATATGATAGCCAACAGGGGCATATTCAATGGCCTGTTGGGCAACGTAGATAATGTCTGCTACAGTCCTTACATTAGTTTGGAGACATTGTTTGAATGATGTATAAATGCCTTTGAATGAACCAATCCCATAAATTATGCCAGAAGTCTTCCCTTAGTTGTCCAGGTATTTGGTGTTTGTTTTGCAAAACTTAATGTGATGCCAATTGCAGGTTCTGGTCTGATAAAATCACCTGCGGCACCTTTTCTTTCAAGGGAGTCTGCCTTTTCATTACCGTCCATACCAGAATGGTTAGGGATCCAGACCAGAGACACTTCGTTGAGTATTCCTATTGAGTAGACTCTTTTTTGGCAGTTTGATGCCAATTTCGTCGTTTGTTCAAACGTAGCACTTATATTACCTAATACTGTACGTTGTCTATTCCTCGTATTTGTCATTTCACCTGTTTGGCCAAATAAAACCTCAGTCATATTTACTTAATTACTTCATTCAATAATATAGAAAACTATATAAACAAAAGCTTACAACTATGAAAATAATGACCTATACTCTTTGAGTATCTGATATTAACATCTACACATTCAAAATTATTATATGTATATAAATATACAGCGTTGCTGAAAAGTCTCGTGCGAGACCTCATAAATAAGGATATAACTAAATTATACGAGGCCTCTTAATAAAATAAAAATATAACTTCAATAAAAGTTTAATGTGACGCATTGATAAAATAAAATAAAAGGGCGAGCTTATGTATGCAATTAGTGCGAGACTATATGCAACGCTGCATATAGGAGCGGCGGCAGCTGCACTTTAGCTTGAACCATCAATATTTTAGCCAGAGGCATAACAACGTTACATGGTAAGAACTAAGTACTTTCAAAGCCGCTCGGTTGTCCATGAACTTTTATTGTTTTATGGGTGAAATTGATATCCTAGGGAGGCTGATATTTCAGTCCTAGGTCTGTGATCGTATAAACCTGCACCAGAGCCAGTGGGTGTTTTTGAGCCATATGTGTACCAACAGCTATCTGCTCTCAGTAGCTTCTCCTTACGAAGGATCCAGTCATCTCTATTCGGAATTAGGACGATATAAGGCAGGTCGCTGTTTATTGTTGGAGGTATTATGTCAGAAGTCATTCCCAGAAAACTGTGATTTTGAGCAATCTACTGCAGAGATAGAAATACAATTTATAAGGACTGAAAGCAAGCTTTAATATTAAATATAACATTGCCATCAACTAATTGGCCAAAAACCTCGTAAATTAGCGGCCAAATACATTTCGGCTATTTTCTAGATAATGTGGTATTTTTTTAAATTTGATTAATTTGAACTAAAAGTATTGAATAAACTTTGATTTACATTTTCATAACAGTATTTTATGGGTTTCTCGAGATACGACGTCCCCAATTAATAAAATTTTGTGAGATTCCCCCATTTACTTTCATTGCACATGAATGTCATTTACTCCAGCTCTATAAATTATACTGTTTTTTTTCTCTTAGTGCATAGTTTTCCACATTTTTGGTTTTGGTATAATTTCATTCCAACTATAATATATTCACGGTTTCTTCAGATACGTAGGAAATTATGAAAAAATATTGTTATTGTTATTACTGTTTTGAGTTATTTTGGTAAAGAATTATAAAAAAAAATTCCAACACAGGTTGTTGTAAAAATATTTATAAAATCTGTCTATCATCTTACAATTACGCAACTCCGTCACATTGAGAATTTCAAGGCCAAAAAAAAACCTTTCAAAATTTTAATTCCAAGTCTTTCATTGATAAGTTATTGTAGATAACTTGGAGGATAAGAAATTCAGTTTTCCCCAGCCCATGGTTTGTGATGAAATCCAGCAAATAAATTTATTCAATTATTTTGTCCGATAAATATAGCCGACGATGACCTTAAACTGCGTAGGTATTTCAAACTTTATTCCAACCAGGTGTCACGAAGAGACATGTCTTGAATAAGACCTTAAAAACGCACAAAATCTTAAGAATGGCAAAATGAAGAAACTTGTGATAAAATTTAATAAAAAACTGAAAAAAATGTAGAAATAATTAGTGTATGAAAAATCTAATTATCACAATAGATGATTTGAAAAGTAAAAGTGAGATTTTAAAAGAAAAGTGACTCATCTCATATTCATCAACAATCATCATATGTCACCTTCGTTCCATTGAACAATCAATGGAATATTTTCAAGATACCAACTATCATTCCCGTCAGCAATGCCCTATCATAGAAACAATACTACTCCAAACTGCAATAATCAACTCAACAAACATGAATAACCTAGAGGTACCTCCGCAGCAATAGTATCAAGAGACGAAATAATAGTTTACAAATTACCAGAAGAATTCACCATTCATTCGGCACTAGTCTGTCTGGGACCGCCTTAAAAAATTCTTAACCCTGGCAAAACACAAAAGGGTGACACTAAAGTGAGTCCCAGGCTCGAGGGTATTGTAGGTAGCGAAACGCCCGATACCCTTGCAAAGCTTGCAGAAATTGGGATATCAAATACTAAATATCGGAGAATCGAAACAAAACACCAGACGTACTGGAGCCATGTGTTAAAGGAGGAACACAGCAAACTCCTGGTGAAAAAACCCTCGGAGTCGCTGACTAACTAAATATTAAAACTAAGAAGGAAAGTGACGGGATTACTCACCGGTCACTGTATCCTAAGGGTATGGACAGAAAGAAAGCTGGTTACCTGCTTGCTGGTTACCGGCGCCTAAATTTACTTATGGTTGATAAACGTAAGCGCACAGAGAAAGCAGGCTGAAGCTTGTCGGCGCGTGTAGTAAGCCGCTAGCAGTTTACCGGAATGAGTATTTAATTATAAGCGAGCCGGTGATGGATACGGATGCATTAATTTCTGCTGTTTTTAAACAAATCCCTGTATGGGACAAACGTGACGCCCACAGTAACAGAAATATAGTAGAAAAATGATTAATTTGCATATAACGATAAAAGCGATCTGGATAATCTTTTAATTCTTTTATTAATAGGATGAATACCGCTTTTTTAATTTAAAAAACAGATTGTTTAAAATAATTTGTTCGTCCGTTTTGCACTACTTTTAACCTTCAACTAAGTGAAATAAATCTACGAAAACAGAAGCCGATTCCGATCACCCGCTTTCTTTCTGTGTGCAATCCTGCCTCTATCGGCGCCGGTAACCAGCGAGCAGGCAACCCGCTTTCTTTCTGTCCATACCCTAAGGAAGCACATGCATACAATTGGCATATATAGGAGGGACCTTTCTGTCGGTTGTGCATGGAAGAGGAGAAAACAACCTCTCACATTATTTTCGAAGGTGAAGCACTGACTCATTGGGGATACAAACTCATAGGACTCAAGTACCAAGGGAAGATTTCTCTATGGAGGATCTAGTGAAAAGACTGTGCCTAATAAGGACAATCTCTTCATTTAGACGGTAAAACCAGGAGCATGAGAAACTGATGACTCGAAGCCTCTGACTAATGGTGCTGTCTCTCAGGTCCCTAAGCTGTTTGTTGAAAAATGTGTACTGATGTTTGGTTAGTTTTATTGTTAGATATTAATTGTGTATGTGGCGAACTGATAGTTTGTTTGTTTTGATTCATCTGCTTTGGAGCTGAACAACCACCTTCAGTCCACTGAAATCGTTCTTGTAACAATTTAGAATCGTAGTGGCAGATCCAAGTCTCTTAGCACAAAATTGGTTTTACTCTTGTTAAAATAATCCGAATTCCGAATTTTCATTCATTCGTTTGGGTTGTGCTCAACAGCCCAGGCACTTCAACTGAATATTTGTACCATTTCCCATGTTATCTACTTCCATTCCAGAAGCTTCATGTCTTCATAGGCCACTAACTTTTGATGTTTTCGATCCGTTTTTTTTTTGTTACGTTGTTAACGAATGCAGCAATATGCAGTTTTCCAAACAACTGAGATGCCTAAGGGACTAGCAATTTTACGCTTTGTCGAATTTGTGAATTTAATAATCTTACATTTGTTTAATGATTTCTAGTATAGTTGATGCTTTTGGACGTTGACTACGTGAATCATCTTCAGCGCTGGGCTGGTATAAACCAGCCAACCCACTTATAACCATCATTTTTGGAGAAGCATATTATTATTTTTTATTCAATTTTTTCCTGGTGGGTACATATTATTAAATCCAATAAGGACTTATAAGAGGCACAAGTGCCCGTACATAGGATGATCCTAAACTAAACTTAACTTAAAAATTATTATATTTGCATTTGGTTTTTTCAACTCAATTAATATGAATACCTTCATTTTATTATTATTTTTCTCTTTAACCATTTTGATTAATAACAAAATTTCATTTTCAGATCAATTATTTATACAGTATCCGCCAAAATAAACAGTACCGAAAATAAAAATAAAAATTAATTTTTAATTTCTGTAATGTAAGTGTTCAAAATGTTCACCATTTCGACGCAAACAAGCTCCATATCGATTTTGTAAGTCAATAAACATATTTATAAAAAGTGGTTGATGTAACTGCCGAAAAATATTTTGTATTCTTTCCCGTAGTTCGGCAATATTCGCCGGCGGAATTTCCGAGTGAAATATTTTGTCCTTCATTATGCCCCAAATGTATGCGTCAGGTGGCGTCAGATCAGGTGAATGAGAAGGATATTCGAAGTCTGTTCCCCGAGAAATTATTCTATTTTCCGTATGAACGAAAATAATGCTCTACCAAAAACACTTTTTCTTCCGTTGTTAGAACCATTTTTAAATCAAATTTAACTGCAGCGTACTATTAATATATCAACTAATGACAATTAAGTCAAATATGACAAATCCATATTACATAAACAACTCCACAGCACTCTCTGTTTCGGTACTGTTTATTTTGGCGGATACCGTACATTTGAAAAGATTTTTTACATTTGACTATTATTAAATATTTTTAATCAATGTTATAAATGTTTTTGACAAATTTTTTAATCTTATTATTGATCAGTTTTCTTGAACACTGTAGATTTTTCAAACTCTTTGGTAAACTTGAATAGATGAGGCTTTTACTGTTGAAATATTATCATTTTCTAGGTTTTTCCTTCTAGTTTACTAGTTGTTATGTACTTGTTTATAATATACAAATTGATACTTGTCATATATAATTTTAATAGTTGTCATTATTATAATTTTTCTTTAAACATAAAAGTCTTTTAATAGAGTATTTCTGTGTTATTGGGTTTGCTTCAACAGGTTATGGGCCCAGGAACGCAATAAATAAATATACCCCAATTTTTGTCGTCACAGATTTAGTTGACAAAATGGATTATACAAAAGTACAAATTGGACTTTTAGAAGGTAAATCAAATTGGTCTACGTGGAAATTTAAAATTTGCATATTACTAAGAGGTATTATTGGAGCTCTAGAAATTGTAGAAGGTACACTAAAAGAACCTACAACTTTAGCAGAAAATGCTACGGAGGCAGAAGGTATCAAGTACAAAAAAGAGTTGAAAGAGTACAGAAAAGTAGAAAGCAGTGCAATGATTATCCTAACAACCAATATGACCGAAGATACTTTAAAGAAAATTATGAGATTTTCAACAGCAAAAGAAATATGGCAAGAATTAAATAGACTATTTGATGGTGCAACAGAAGAAAAAGTTTATGATCTCTGTTTAGAATTCTTTAGCTTTGAAAAAGAACCAAATGACGATGTAGCTACACATATGTCTAAGCTTAAAAATCTTTGGAATGAAATGAAATTAGCAGTTCAAAAAGAAAATGCAATTGAACTACCAGAAGTGTTGCTAATTTGTAAAATTTTAGGAACATTACCAGACAATTATTTCTCATTTAGATCTAGTTGGATGTTAATATCCAAAAATAATAGAACAATAGACAACCTTACGAATCAATTGTGTGTTTATGAGAAAGCCTTGAATGAAAAAGATAAAAATAAGGCGAATCAAGAAGTTCTTTTTACTGGTACGTCTTCATATCCAAATAAAAATAATTTCAAGAATTGGTATTGCAAATATTGTAAAGAAAAAGGTCATAAAGTTAAAATGTGTCCCAAAAGGCGTGCTGATGGCAAACCCCTTTTAAAGTTACAAGGCTCCGGTAGCTTTTCGTCTGGCGAGCAGTGGTCGTAGGGTCTTATTAATCACAAGAATTACAGGGCTAGGGCGCCACTCGTTTTTTGGTATACTTTCAAAAACAAGAAATTAGTTTCATTTTTTTTACGATAACTTACTTTGAACTCGTCTCAACCTAGCTTGTATAAGAGAATAATACTTTAGAATAAAATAAAAAACAAAACCTCACTATATGGTTTTTTAATCGACAAAATGCAGTGTACTCAGCTATCGCTGATAAACAATTAAAAATTATATTTGGTAGGTACATAAGAAAAGAACCCCTAAATACAGCTGTATTTAAGTTCACAGTTGGTGAACAATTTATTATGATTAAAACTATATACCGCATTTACCTTCTATACTTAACTTTACAAAAAAAATAACAGTTTATCAAAGAATTAACGTACAGACTTTCGCTTCATTGAGAGACTTAGCGATTAGAGTATCAAAATTTGAAGTTACACAATTTTTATCATTGAGATAATTAGAAAATAATATGTATCACTGCATTACAACAAAAAAGGTAGTATTACTAAAAAAATAGTACTTTAGTACGCTGATGTGCTTCTTCGGTGGCGATTTAGAAAATGTGAACGAACTCACCCACGTGTGAAAATGGCTTTACACCTTCTGCCCATACTTAACGAAATGAATATTATAGTTTCGTTTCCTCCGGAATTACCTCCCGCGACGGTCTCAAGCAGATAATCAGGGTGTCGGGATCTTGGAAATTCAACTCCTTCAACACATCCCAGAACATGTGGTTGCCTCCAAAATGGCTGCCCCAATGTCGAAAAACCGCTGCTACACTTTAAGAGGTCGGCGAATCTCCTTGTTACAGGAAAACCACTTTTATCAGTCCTCACTGACTGGTAACAGGTGCTAAGCAATGCCAGCAAAAAAACCAAAAAGACCACAAGTCCCCTCATCTTGTCGATGTTGAATTAACGTGGAACTACAAGTTTTTCGTAAACCTCAACGGCCAATCAAGTTGTGATAATCCCTACAATACCTTCGTATTCTCGGCTGACCAATAGAATATCTCCAATCCAGCTAACGAACTACGAACTCAACCGAGCCGGCTTAGTGAATTTCAGATTTACGTAGTACTCAACCTGTTTGGTGAAGTGTCAACGTCAACCTAAATGACAACTGTCATTGTGGATGACATCCAAAAATCAAAACAAAATCCAATAAGGCGTTTGCAATTAAATTATTGACAAACAAAGATTAAAATCAACTATAAAGTTCATTTATCTTATGTCTGAAACCATCCTAAAACATTGTTTACTCAGTGTGTGAAGTACTGTCCTTCAAAAGGTAACCTCATTCCCATATCAACATTGGATTGAACGAAATATCTAAATGGTCTCATCACTATCGACTACTGGTAAGTAAACACTACATCTATTTTTATTTATATATTTAATCGAAGTTTTAATTTTTAGGAACTTGTGTAGCTGTAAATTAAACTACTGTTGAAGGTGCAATCATGTGTGATAATTAATAACAATACTTTGTGTACATAATCTAGTGATTGTTTAAGCTGAATATTGATATAAAATAAAATATATTTCAAAGTAGACAAACATTCATTTTTCAATGCTTAAAGTTGGTCTGAATGTTACACCAAGTACTACAAATTCAAAAGCTAACGTCATTCTAGTCTGTTCAAATGAATGTTTTAATTCAGAAGAAGTGGTTCGTAACTGGTATGTAGATAATGGTGCTACAAATCATATTACATTTTGTCCAGAATTATTTGATACTTATGAACCTTTCACAACAGCTCATCAAGTGATAACTGCAAGTGGTGAATCAATTGAAGCCCTAGGAAGAGGAACAATAATTTTTGAAACATTGGTCAATAATAAAAAAAACACACTAATTCTTAGTGATGTTTGGCTTGTACCAAAAATCAAGAAAAATTTGTTTTCCGTTCTCGCTGCTCAAGATAAAAAACCAAATAGTCAATTTATCTCCAGAGCCACAAAATGTTTTCTAAAAATTGATAATATAGTTGTTCTTGAAGGTTACAGAAGCCAAAATTCCGGATTATTTAAACTAAATATAAACACTATTACGAAATTACCTGAATTGAATAACATATCAAATCAATCACAACTACAGTTATTTCACGAAAGACTAGGTCATCAAAACAAAAGACATGTGAAAAACTTAATAGAAAGAGAATTTGGAATCAAAGTATATCTCGATAGCGAAATATGTGAAGGATGTGTGTTTGGAAAAGCCAATCGAAGAAAATTTGGTACAAGAGAACATGCAACTCTACCTGGAGAACGTATTCATACGGATGTATGTGGTCCATTTTTAAATTCTATGTCAGGGTTTAGATACTACGTTTTATTTAAAGACGATTTTACTTGTTTTCGTGAAGTATTTTTTATCAAACATAAGTCAGAAGTTTCTTCTAAGCTGCAAGAAATGTTGCTTCAGATAAGAGCTGCAGGTCATACAGTGCAAGAACTGCTTTGTGACAATGGAGGAGAGTTTGATAATAAAGAAGTTAAAGAGATTTTAGCTAAGTATGGAGTAAAACAACGCTTTACTATGCCGTATACACCGCAACAAAATGGTTCTTCAGAAAGAGAAAATAGAACGCTGGTAGAAACAGCTAGAGCTCTTATGCACTCCCATGAAGAAATTCCTCAAGGATTGTGGGCTGAGATGATAAATACAGCTAAATATATTCTCAATCTCAGTGGTTCTTCTAGAATAGAAGGAAAATCACCAATACAATTATGGACTGGGAAGAAACCAAGCATTAAGCATCTTAGAATTGTTGGAACTACATGCTATGCTCATATACCTAAACAACAAAGAAAGAAAATGGATAAAAAGGCCATGAAAGGTATTTTAATTGGCTATGATGGTGTAGATGGGTATCGCATATGGTGTAGAGAAAATAATAAATTAATCAGGTCACGTGATGTAACTTTCCAAGAGAACATTCTCCAAATTAAAAGTAATTTCAAATTAGAATTTGTTCGACAGAAAAATGAAGAGACTCATGTGGAAAATCGAGATGTTAAGGATGATTATATTCAAACAGAAGAAATCTTGAAGAAGACAGAATTTATAAGTCAAGACGAAGATAATGATGATGGTGAAATAGAAAATTCAGAACCGCAAATAGATGAAACAAGAAATCTACGAAATAGAGCATTAATAAAACCTCCACAACGTTTTGAAGACTTTGTAATGACTTCTTTAGCAAATATAACTGAACCTTCAGAACCATCTTCATACAGAGAAGCTATAAACAGCTCTGAGAAGGAAGAATGGCAAAAGGCAATGCAGATAGAGATGGAATCTTTACAAGAAAACCAAACGTGGACTTTGGAAGAACTCCCGGAAGGAATTAAAACACTTCCATGTAAATGGGTTTATAAAGTAAAGACGAATCCCGACGGCTCCATTGATAAGTATACAGCTCGACTAGTCATAAAAGGTTTTGCTCAAAAAGAAGGCGTAGATTATGATCAAACATTTAGTCCAGTTGCGAGATCTAGCACTATAAGACTTTTACTTAGTGTTGCAGCAAATGAAAAGTTGAAACTCACTCAGTTCGATGTATCAACTGCTTTTCTTTATGGAGAGCTAGATGAAACAATATACATGCGTCAACCTGAAGGATTCAATGATAACTCTCAAAAGGTTTGCAGATTACACAAGAGCCTATATGGGTTAAAACAGGCGCCTAGGTGCTGGAATCAACGTTTTGTTAAATTTCTAAAGGAATATGGATTTATAATGAGCGAAGCTGATCCTTGTCTTTTTATAAAGCTACATGGAAAAATCAAACTTTTACTTGCTCTTTATGTAGATGATGGCCTGTTAGCTTCTAATCATCCTGAGCATACTGCAGATTTTGTTGAAAAACTGAAATCTGAATTCAAAATTACCCTCAAGCCTGCTTTATATTTTCTAGGTATAGAGATATCTACCAAAGACAATGGTTCAATAAAAATACACCAAAAGTCCTATACTAAGAAAATTTTAGAAAAGTTTGGCATGGAAAATTGCAGACCAGTTTCAACACCTATTATTAAGGACTATTCTCAATCAGGGAAAGATCAAGATGAATCTCTAAATTTTCCTTATAGAGAAGCTGTTGGTTCATTAATGTACCTTATGGTATCTACGAGACCAGATATATCTTATGCACTAGGAGTTGTTTCTAGATCGTTGGAACATCCCAGTAAAGAAGATGTTATTAAGGTGAAACGTATATTTAGATACCTTCAAGGAACATTGGATTATGGAATCACTTATAAACCACACCATCTGCAAGGAATCATAAGAATATACAGTGATGCTGATCATGGTGGTGAAACACTCACTGGTAGATCAACATCAGGAATTGTTTGTATTTATGCTGCAGGTGCGGTATCATGGTTAAGCCAAAAACAAACTTCAGTAGCAATTTCCACAACCGAATCAGAAATAGTTGCTGCAAGTGAGGCTGCTCGCGAAATAGTTTGGATTAAACGTCTCTTGACAGAAATAACTAACTTATCAGCTGTACCAGAACTTCATATTGACAATGAACCAGCATTGAGGTTAGCCCAAAATCCCGAATTCCATAGACGTACCAAACATATTCGAACAAGGCACTTTTTTGTACGGGAATTGGTATCAGAAGGAGAAATTGTCGTTAAGAAAGTACATTCTGAGCATCAGTTGGCTGATATGATGACCAAAGCTCTTCCAAAACCTAGATTAGTACAGCTTTGTACAAATATAGGATTAAACTAACTTAGTGAAGAGAAAAACCACTTAATGAGGGAAAGTGTTGAAATATTATCATTTTCTAGGTTTTTCCTTCTAGTTTACTAGTTGTTATGTACTTGTTTATAATATACAAATTGATACTTGTCATATATAATTTTAATAGTTGTCATTATTATAATTTTTCTTTAAACATAAAAGTCTTTTAATACAGTATTTCTGTGTTATTGGGTTTGCTTCAACATTTACTTGATGAAGATCCATACTAATGATGAAATAAAACAATTTAATTTGTTTGAATCTTCATTTTTAAATAAATAAAAAATTAAGATTTAAACAAATTAAATTGTTTTATTTCATCATTCTTTGGAAAACTGTTGAAATACTTTTTTGCGTAATATAAAGAGCTTTGACCTATTTTGAGTGAATTGGATGTCAACTTGATACTTCTGTTGCGTGTATTGATTGGATTATTGACAAATTCTCACTTCTTAGAAGGTTAATAATGATGTTCTATTGATTCTACTACGAAAGATTGCTTAATTGTTATAAAACAGTCACTGTTACTATGAGACAAACCAATTGTTTTTAAGATCCTTTCCTGTAGTCTTTCAATTGATTGATAATGAGATTGATGTAAACTACCCCATCCTAAGATGCCGTAGACAGCTATACTGTGGAACAAACCTTAGTAAACTTGAACTGTTTTCTGTTGAGTAACTTTTTGAGTTTATAAAATACAAAGATAAGGTATTGAGTTTTGGCAACAATTTTTTCAATATGTAAATCCCATCTAATATTGGCGTAATATGTTACACTTAAATATTTTATTAGTATATCTATTTCTTCTGGAACTGAATCCTTGTATTTTCCAAATGTTACATATATGCTGTTTTATTTACATTAAGGATGAGGTTGTTGTGGTATAGCCAAGAATAAATCAAATCCAATTCCACTGACATATTGGTAGCTAGCTCAGTCCAAGAGCAACTATTTGACCTAATACCTGTGTCATCAGCATACGATATTAAGTACATGACAAGTATTAATAGATCGTTAATGTAGATAATGAACAACAGCGGTCCTAATATAGATCCTTGCGGCACTCCAACATCAGTTATGACTGGGTTACTTTTAACACCATTAACTTTAACTGTTTGGATTCTATTTTTATAGATAACTCTTGATTAACTGTAGACAGTTTCCTCTTATGCCCAAGTTGTGTAATTTCGATAGGAGTCTAATGTGATCAGCAGTGTCAAAAGTTTTTGATAAATCTAGGAAAGCAACAGCTGTTGTTGTACTCTTGCTAAGATTCTCATAAATAAAATTACTAAGAATGGCTATGTCATCATTCTACACTTTTATTGAAGGAAAACTTTTTTCTGCACGCTCGACTTGGGGAGTAAGCTGGTGAATGTATCACGAGAGCATTACGAAAAGTGTGATTGGGCGAGGCGAACGAAATTTGAGAGGGAGATATGAGTTAGCGAAGATAGAAAGAGAGAGAGTTACGTTTCGTATATTACTGTAGGGGCAAGAGAGAGCAGTGCGCGCACATTTTCTTTCTCTCTTCCTCTCATAGCCAGTGCATGAAATATATATATATATATACATATATATATGTATATATGTATATCTAAGTCAGTAGTTCGTTTGCGAGTGTGCTGGCGTTACGCGAACGGTGATTTCTTGATAATTTTGTAATTTCATTCCGTTCTTGAACAATTTTATAAATTAATATTTTGTTCAATAGAAGTTTTACTTCAGTTGTGTGGTCTAAAGCAGACTAATTTTTTTTATTTCTGCATACATTTATTTTTTCATGAAAATCGTATTTAGTGCAGATAGTAAAAGCTCATCGTGATATACCCTTTATATCATATCAAGTAAAGAGCCTTCAAACTTTATCCCGCATATTTTATAGTTTCAATAGTTAAAATAATAAAAAAGTAGATTCCAATAGCTACTAATAAACCATCCGTGTGCTCTACTAACATAAAAACCAGGTGTCTAGGACTACTAATGTCACCGTCTCTCTTTTCTAATTAAAATTTTATTAATCAATTGGGTCACCTAAAATTATTTATTTAACAAAGAAAAGTAAAAGTTTCATGGACAATTAAGCGACATAGAATTTTATTCATAAAATGAGGATATGAATTTAATATTAATAGCATATTTCACTAATGATACATAAAACTTCCCATTAACCAATAATTATTTATGAATTGATAATTATTAGCGAATGCAAATGTTGCAACTGGTTTACTTTAGATGAAACAGTTTAATTAAAATATTACTTCATTCTTACCATTGTTCAATAATATAGAGATAGTTAGTCAAGCTTACGGGAAATAAATTTGAAGAATATGGAGTACAGCGATAGATGGCGACTGTGTTTACAGCGATCGTCGCCATATTTTATCCAATTTTATTATAATCACATCAATGCGAGTAAACGCTCTGTTGCCAAAGTTACAATTTTCAATTTATTCAATTGATCTACAAAATGGTCCATTTTGAAATTCATGGTCAGAGTTTGCAACAATTCGTTATCACTTATGAGTAGATGATTATTGAATCATTACTAGGTATCTACTAAATGGACTTTACGACAATCATAGATAACTTACTTAATAGCATTAACAAATAGCACGCAAAGGTTGTTTTATTTAAGACAGTAGCAAGTAGCCATTTTCGTATTTCATTGGACTTGCATTATTGATTTTAAATTGTTTAATTATTATTGCATTGAATGTAGTGTATGTATTTGCTACACAGAATTCTTCTAGTCTGATAGGGTTGAAGTATATAAAAAAAATTTACGTTAATGTATTTTGGACTGATTATCTTTGATTTTGATCTACTTGCTGGAATAATTGCCCCTTTTGTACACATGCATGAAAAAATTAATTAATTTACAGATTGGATTCAATAACCTAGCGAATCGATGACGTACTTAAAATTCCTTACAGTATTCTAGCGAACCTTGTCTTTCGTTTTATCGGCTTTTAATGATCGTATTGAAATGGTTTTTCCAAAATGTGTGGTTTTTGAAGACCTATCTTTTTATAATTCGAAACGGATGTTGAAATTAATTTTTCAACAATAAATCTTGAAAAAACGTAAAAATTTTTAGTTCATGCGTTAAAAAAATGTGTAAATGAAATTTTGAAAATTTTGCTCATCTGGTCTATTAAACTACAACTCTTTATCTGTCTATTGAAACAAGCCGCATCTCAAAATTGCTGAAATTTATAAAATGAATAGCGATTGAAATATATATATATATATATAAATTTAATTTCAATAATTAGTAATTAAGAAATACTTTGTATACTTTGTTAACTGTTGTTCTGTCTAACTGTATATTATGTGTCAATGACCAATGAATGACCTGTCGAGACACGATAATTTAAATAAAAAAAGAATGAAAAGGCTTCAAAAAGATAAAACCGGGATTAAACGCGATAGGACAAAGTTATGGAAGTGATTCCAGCATCCAATTATTTAATTTGATGAAACCTGGTTCACATACGATACTCCAAAAAGAAGTGAACTCTAGTGAAAATTGCATAACTATAGCGCCATCAAACAGAGGCGGAATTATTTAAAGATTGATTCAAAAATAAGTTATTCCCACATATACCTTCCAAAAGCGTGATTATTATGGATAACGCAAGCTACCATAGTAGGCAACTGGTCTAAGCTCCTTCCAAAATCGATGAAAAAGTAACAATTCAAATCTGAATGTACAATAATGACATTTGATTTTCACGAAAATTACACCAAACGGCGATTAATATAAGTTTTGAAACGTTTGAAAAAATACTCAAAAAGAGAGTACACGGAGTAATAGATCATCAAATAAAACCGCAAATCGACATTGCTTGTTGTTATTTCAATTCTTCCTCTGCCTCGATTCTCATTCAACGTGTCTTGCATATTAATATCATGATATAATAATATGTATAATAAAATGATTTGAATAGACAGCACCTACCGCAAGGTTGTTAATTGTTGAGGTCAAGTAAAAGTATCTAATAAAAATTTCTAACATGATAATTCGATTTATTTAATTTGTATTTTAACCTTAAAATTTTATTTTGAAATACAAAAGGATTAGAAATAATAAGTAGCTTACGCTTGATAGCCTAAAGCCGATTTATATTGTAGGTATAAAATATATTATGTTAATTCACAAGTCCAAAAAATACAGGACATACATAAAAATTAGTTTTTGTTAGTCTGTTCATACCTATAGTGTGTCTAACAATACCTTTGTTAAGTAAGGCATGTGCACGTTGAGAATTTGAAATATGACCGACAGAATTTAAACAATATTTAATTAATTTTTAAATACGATCTAACAAAAATTATAAATACACCTTCATAATGTGTTTAATCGATACTATAGCAGTATTTCCCTTTCCAAATTTATCCAGATTTTGGACCACCCTATGAAAATAGTCACGCTATAATAATATTCCCTTATTTCGAAAAATGTTATATATTCTTTTTTTTTCTTAAATTTAAGTAAAGATAGGATGAGTATTTTTTTCAACACTCTTTTACATTATAGGGGGGTGAAATTATTAACCCTTACTTTATTTAATATCAAATATTTTTCTCGAGATTGAGTTTTGTGAAATAGGAATGTGTGATACCTTGTTTCAATTACAATGTCACTTTGACAATTCATTCGTGTCTACCCTATGCAGTATCATAACAATCACTTGTGGTCTCCATTGCTACTGTTCTTAGACTATCACTGCTTTTTATGTTGTAATGGTGTATAATATTTGATATAATAAAATACTCAGGGTGTCAATTTGAAAACGAACGGCATTTAATATTGCCTACACTAATGACAGTATCAAAATTTGGCGAAACACGTCAATTTACAAATCAAGAGGGACAACTGTTTTGGCATTTGTTGACGTATTACTTTCAACCCCCTGACCCCCAGGGCACCTACCCCTGAAATTTTAAATGGCAACCCCTATTTCTTTTGCCATTTTTGAGTTCCTTAGGTAATTCTTAGATAAATTTCATAATTTTTTTTTTAAATTAAAGTACTTGACCTCACGAATGTGTGGAATGTATTTAATTTTTCAATTGAAATAATGCAACTTTTACATTTATAATTACTTTATGAATTGTTCAAAATGGGTTCCATTGTTTTCTAAACACAAGTACAGTCGATATTCAAACTGTTCGCGGACCTTTTGAACAGTCTCGGGTGAAATAGCCCTACATTCCTGTACAATTCTTTGTTGCAGTTGTTCAATAGAGTCTGGTTGGGTTTTGAATACAACAACAAATAAATTTTATATGGACTCCCAGCCAAAACTCTTAGTGCTGCTACTCTGGATAAGGCATTATTTTATTCTCACCTGGTTATAGTTTCCCAGGAGTATCTCTAGTTATAGTTTCCCAGGGTATCTCTGGTTATAGTTTCCCAGGAGTATCTCTGATTGTCTTAGCCTTACTGGATCTATTCAATAGTCAGCTCTTCTCTTCTTTTCGGCGTTGCCTACTTCTTCTAATATTACATTGGAGCTGATGTCGCAAAAGGGTTCCGGCCCCTAAAAAAGTGTTTCAGCACTCTTTGCTAGTTTATTTGCTATTTCAATCCTTTTTGTAAAACCTGATTTTTTGTAAATATTCTTGAATTCATTAACAACTTGTCGTTTGATAAAATTTCACTTCCATAACGTTGTCCTGCCGCATTTAATCCCGGTTTCATCTTTTTGAAGCCTCTTCATCAAACTATCCAATGTAGGCGCGTATTCCTCGTATATCTAGAAAATTTTACATCTTGATCATCTATCTTCGGGAGGGAAAATATGAACACTAAAGTATGACTATTCATAATTTTCTATAGAGTTGATGTTGGAATTTTCGTCAATGTGGCCGTTCCTTCTAACGCTGCTTATTTTCTTACCACGTTCAATGACGATAAGTATTTTCAACCTTTCGACGCGGTTATTCGCTGAGATACACTAGAGACGCACATATTTCCATGACTATCACACACGAAGTAAGAGAAATAACAATAAGCGAAGCTTAAAAATAACTAATGTGATATATACACAGTCTTTATGATATTACCAGTTCATTGTTATATTGAATAGTTTGAAATTGAATATTTAAAATTAAACTGTCCAAATTATAATACAAAATATGTACAGACCGTAATTGACCTGTTTTTAAACTACGAAAACTAGGATGGTTTTCAATAATCCGTTTCAGATACTTCACTATAAGTATGAACATACTATATTATGTTATTAAATTTTTCTTTATTATTGTATTCTATTCCCTGTCTTGATGCAGCCACATTAAATTTCCAGCACTTTCTCTTATTCGCTGTATAATTTTTCCTCGAAGTAATAAATAGTTTCTGAGTAACCAGACGCCCTGTTCAAAACCAAGCAAACTTCTTTTGAACACAAATATTTGTTTATCACATTCCAAACTCTATTATTTCAATAAATTCAACAATCAGGATATTTTTTGTTTTAAGACTTATTAATATACATCTTCTTATATTTAAATAAATTAAAGAATTACAGAAGGACGATCGATTGTGTAATTGTCCAAGTTAATTTACAAAATTGTTAAATTCCAATATTCTTCACTAATTATTTGTATACATTATTAGAATTTCTCGACCTTGGTATTGTAAAATATCATTTTGTATTGTTAGCATATCATTTGAATTTAAAGTGCTCTTGTCGTGTTGAATAAATAAATTAATTGAAGAAAGGAATATTCAATAAATTAAATAAATTATCACCATTGTGTAATGGTAGAAGCGAAGGTAACATCTGGTAGGAGAATAGATTAAATTACAGCAGATAGGTCAATGTGACACTTTTTTTTTAATGGTTTGCTCGACGTTATGAGTATTGTATCTTGTCCGCCGAAATAATATAAACTGATTTTTCACATTTATATTAGACATCTTTTGAGATTAATAAAGACTAATTGTTCTTTAATTTTCATGTCTTGTTAGACCAAGTAATAAAGCATGCAAGTATAGTAATTTTTGACAAAAATCATAGTAGAAAACTGATGGTGCCATCATATATAAAACATTACGTAGTATAATTTTAATATGTTTTGGACACACAAATGTTTTTCAATAATTTGTTATACAGAGCATTTCAATGAAAACTATCCACCCCACATAATTCAGAAGGTGTCACTTTGATGAAAAAATGAAAAACACGTCAAAAATCATATAAAGGAGGACGTCTTTTTGCTCATATGTATACGTTATAACTTTAAACCACTCCCAAATTTTTTAAATGGAGTACCCTATACATTATTGGATTGCATTATTGGATTCTCCTCTACAAGAGTCAATCAGTTGGGAGTTACGGATAATTCCAATGTAAACTATGCCTTTACTACGGCAATAACTATACTCAATTAAGTAAATGATGTTTTGCTTGGGGACAAAAATATAGCGACCGGAAAACTGGTGTTTGACGTTTTTTAAATAAAGTGTCAAGTAGGTAGCTTAGTTTTCATTCGAATATCAACATTTACAAGTACCTATCTCGTAAAAATAATGTACACTCTGCATTTGAAATTGTAGGGAAACTTAAATGGTGAGTCTTATCTACAATTATTCAGAGAAGCTATTGATCCCGAAATAACACGAATATTAGAAAATGATGATACCATCTCAGAAGCTTTGCTAGCGTTTCAACAAGATGGGGCACCTTCACATCACGCTCTCGATGTAAGACGGTTTTTAAATTAATCATGTCCTGCTCGGTGGATAGGTAGACGAGGCCCAATGTTTGAATGGCCACCTAGGTTACCCGATTTAACCCGCCAAATTTTTTTTCTATGGGGATATCTGGAAACCAAAATTTATGCCACTCAGCCAGCATCTATAGATGATTTACGTCAGCAAATTATTCAAACACGACGACAAATTAATAACCCCAGAAATGTTACATAATGTTTGAAACTCATTTGAGGCTCCCAACTGATTGACTTTTCACTTATGTATTATACATTTTTGTAATCCTCTTGTAGAGGAGAATCCAACAATGCAATAATGTATAGGGTGTTCCATTTAAAAAATTGGGAGTGGTGGCCATAGGGGGGGGGTTAAAGTTATAAGGTCTACATATGAGCGAAAAGACGTCCCCCTTTATATGATATTTGACATGTTTTTTCATTTTTTCATAAAAGTGACGCCTTCAGAATTATGTGGGGTGGATAGTTTTCATTGAAATGCTCTGTATACATTTAAAACGAAAAAAACGTACTTTTTTAGTTTTTTTCATATAATGTAAAAAGTACTGGAACAATATCAATAATATGTGTAGAAAAAACGTAAGTAATTGAAATACGAACAAAATGAGGGGTCGAGCACGTATATTAAGCTGCGGCAGCCATACAGCATATTTCGGTAACGAAAATA
>OX387422.1:83720369-83905992 GCA_947563755.1 Lochmaea crataegi | reverse complement strand
GCGGGTAAAACGGGCTTTTAGAAAACCTCAAAAGAGAACATAAAACTTGCTCTTTTATAATAAAATTTTGTTTATTGCGTATTTTGTATACCGAATGAAACAAATATACCAAAAATGACAATTAATGTAAAAGTATTAAACAAAGTTTTTTAGGATATACAAGTATACCCGTACAAAAGGTTGTGTTGGTGATTAGCCTAGAGAAAAAAAGATCATCAAAAAGTGATCAGGGTCATGTCAGTGAATGTGTCATTATTTCAACGTCTTATCAGTAATGAATTGGATGTAATTTCACTATTAACTTATAATATGTAAAAATACGACCAAAACGCACGACCACGTCCATTCCCCCTTTTTAAAAAGAATACAAAGTATTGGATGGAAGGATGGGAAGGAAAAATAAGTAGTTGGGCCTATTACCCGTGGCTGATCCTAGCAAATATTTGTCAACCTTTTATTCCAACGTACGTAAAATATTAGTGTGGCCACCGTACATAAATAATGGATAAATAGTATGTTCACTCGTCGTCGTCGCTTTCATGTCGCGCTTATAAAGACGTGCCGAAAAACGGTCGCTGAAAAACACGTGTATATATATATATATATATATATATATATATACAGGGGTCGCGCGATTTACAACCTCCATAACTTGTTGACTTATAGATTTAATGTTTGGTACGGGATCTTATAAAAACGTACATCGTTCGAAAATGTTGTTTTGCTATGTTCTATTCTCTAATTGGGAACAAATTATGAGAAATATACTAGAATCATTGATTATAATAGCTTTGACTACATTACATGAATCAAATATTTATAATTCGTCAAAAATGTACCTGTGTGATTCCATTTTATGTCCTTTACTATTTGTTCTCACTCATTAACTAACAATCTATTAATGATATTTTTGTGTTAATTAGATATTCATGATCATATTTCCTCATATTTTTTTGTATAGCATAACTTGTAATTCAGAGAAAACTCACAGTGGATCACTTAAATGTCAGTAACGTGTCATGTCGATATCTAGAATTTTTCGATAGATTCTTTATTTTTTTTGTCGCAATAATTATCTCATAAATTAAAATGTATATAAATGTGTACAAAACAATAAATTAAACGATTTTTCCAAAGAATGTCTACCAAATTTATCTTGTCAGTACCGTGGATATGTGAGACAGTGCCTACGGACAATTTGAAATTTGATTATAATTCTCGATGCTTTAAAGTTGTAGCAAATACCTTTCATACCTTCAAAAAATTAGAATTTGTCTTACATATAAAAACAATGATAAATAATTGCTTTTTGTGGAAAAATGCAAATAAAGCAAAACAAAAAACATTTATTACAAATTTTGTAATATTTGAAATTTTGTATATGGTTCATAAGATTTTTCAATTGTTATGTCGCGATTTGCGAATTCAATTGTGTAATATAAACGCACTCCTTCCTGCATATCTACTGCCGTGCTAAAGGCAAACACCGCATCTAGAAAAAAAATCTAAAATTGAGTTATTACTGCCAATCGCTTGGAAATGGTCCAAGTTAAGTATTTATATCTACCTTAATATACCCGGAGGTGTATTGTTGTGTTGTTTTTTAACATAATTAGGTTTTTACATGAATATTTCAGTATGTTTTATACACAAATTTTGCCCAGCTTCTCCTATTTTGTGCGAGCTCTTTCCCTTCCTTCCAGTTCTTGTTATTTTTTTCCAGGATACCAGCTATTACATCATCCCATTTTCTTCTATGCCTGACTCAAGATCTTCTATTTAATGATTTGGTTTGCCATATCGACTTGACTTGTCTCGAGTTGTCCATTCTTCCCATATGTCCAAACCACTTTAGTTGTCGTCGTTCTATACTGTCTATGATCGGCTCGACCTCTAATTCCTTTCTAACTTCAACATTCTCAATCTATATTTTTTTGTGATGCCCTTTATGCCCCGTAGAAATTTTATTTCAATGGCTTGTATTTTGCTTTTTTGTTGTTCTGTGAGTACCCAGCTTTCACAACCATAAATCAGGATCGGCTTGAATATTGTTTTGTAAACGATTAGTTTTTTCCTCGTCGACACTTTGTAACATGTCTATCGACCTGTTTCGATTTTACAAAATAAATCCTTTTAATTAGCGCTCGTCGTCACTAGCCACATCCAATTATAGTTCTGTGATCCCAAACTCTTCAACCCTGACCGTAAGACAATTGACGTCTGCCAACGGACGCTTCCATTTTTTGCACAACGCCACGTGAAACACCCCTTTCTGTTATCGACCGCCTAAGGCTATCTTTCATATCTTAAATACCTATCTTATGAATTTTGCTGTGGTAAGCACAGCCCCTAGGCTAGGATATAACCCTAGAATATAACCCCAAGAATATAACCCTAGGCTAGAATTTAACCCAAGAATATAGCCTAGGACACAACCCGATCATATAAAGCCAAGGATAGAACCCCAGGATACCGCCCTAGAACAGAACACATCAGTTCAGATCAAGACCTGACTTCTTCTCCAGGAAACCACTTCATCTAAGCTAAGTACCTATAAAAGTACAAATTCCGTTATTCATTTCCTGTGGCAGAATAAATTAAAAATTTGTTTTCAATTCTTTTTTTTTATTAGAAATCCTCAACTATAATAGTTGAGAGAGATATCGCCTGGGGTGATTTTTAGTAACTTTTTTATTTTTTAACTTTCATTTAAATTGTACAAGGCGTTTCTACCTTTTCCGCCTTCGTTTTTTCTTAGTCCTTTCTATCGTCAAAAAGGTAGTGGCGCCCTCAACTTTTACAACCCTTCTGTTATCCTTTTGTGACATAAACTTGGGGTCGAATCACCCTTGAGAGGAGTCTCTAGCCGGAGCCCTTCGAGCTGGTGCCCTGTGAGGTTACAGCTATTTACAGTTACAAATTGGCGCCCAACTAAAAGCACACATTTACTTCTTTCTTCCTTACCAACGTGTTACCTAATGAATAGTATACTTTGGTTGCGTTTTCTATCCTGTTGTTAATTTCCGCTTCGTTTTTCCCGTCTTTGTTTATTAAAACACCTAAATATTTGAACAACAGTTTGAATTTCGTTTTTGTCGATCACCATTATTTTTGTTTTATTTACATTTATTTTCAGGTTGTTTGTCTTCAGCGCTTCATACCATAGTTCTTAATTGTTTTGCAGATCCTTTTGATTTTTGGCACATATCATTAAATCGTCTGCGAAGGCACATTCAGTTATGTAGGTTGGTTCGAGATTTCTGTAGCCCAACAGCAGTTTCTTGGTTTTTGTTTTGACTTTTTTCATTGTATCCGCTAGTATTACGTTGAATAAAGTAGTGCTTAGTACTCCTCCTTGTCTTAAGCCTTCCCTAGTTACAATCTGTTCAGACTCTGCATTATTTATTCTGATATAGTTTCTGGTGCATTGGTATAAGCTGACTATGTTAGTCCTTAGTTATTCGTTGACCCCTCTGTGTCTTAAACTGTTCCATACTGTCTTTCTCTATATACTGTCGAAAGCTTTTTCTAAATCTATGAATGATACATACATATTGCTATTATGTTACTTTTCAATCATTTGTTTTATGGTAAATATATGGTCTTGTACTCCTCTTCTAAATCCGCTTTGTGAGTCTTCTAGCTGATGATCTATTATTGTTTTTAATTTTTCGTACACCTTAGAGACAATGCTCAATAATGTAATACCTCTATAATTGTTGCAGTTTCGATTTTTTTGTGTATTGGCAGTATTATTCCCCCCTTATAGCTCCCAATCTTTGGGAATTTGGTGTTCCTTTGCTGCTTTATTGAATAGAATTGCTAATACTTCAAAGCCTTTGTGTCCCAAGTTGTGAAGCATTTCTGATGTTACTTGGTCATGACCTGCAGCTTTACCTCTTTTAAGTGTTTTTATTGCTGCTTTTACATCTTCTATTTCAAACTGTACTCAGTGCTCTTGTTCTGCTTCTGCCATTTCCGTTTCTTCTACTATTTTCGATTGTTCCACAGACAGTATGTCTTCGAAATGTTGTTTCCACCTTTCCATTATTCCATTTGTCTCGGTTAATAATTTACCATCTTCAGATAGAAGATATGTATTTTTCTGTTGACCTCCTTTCCTGATTGTTTTAAATGTTTTGTAAAAAAAAAGCTTTCGCTTGCCATGCCTGTCTTGTTCAATTTTTTCCCTAAATTTTTCCCAGGATGTTTGCTTTGCTTCCTTAACCATCTCTATCACCTTTGATCGTTGTACCTTGTACTCGCTCTAGTTTTCGCTTGACATATTTCTCAAGCATTTTTTCCATTTGTTTTTTTCTTTGAGATCATACGGTCTATATACAGCATAAAAATATGTCTTCGCAGCCGAGCGGTATAGAGGTTTGGATGTCGAAAATTATGAATTGTAGGCATAGGGTTCGAATCCTGGACACGGTGATAATTTTTTTAAATTTTTTATATTGTTACATTTGTATATGAATAACTTTCAATATAGTTCCTATTAATCCGTAAACACAACTTATAGTAAATCGAACTAAAAAGTAAAAAAATCATTGTGTGGTTTTGTAAAACCACGATGCAAGTGAAACTGAGTTTAGTTCGGCATGTGAAGATGACTGAAGGCCTAAATCAAATTAAATATATTGAATGGACCGGATATAAATCAAAATACTTCATCAAATATTCATATGAAATGAGTTCCAATAAATTCAAGCATTTAAAATTAATACATAAACAACAATATGCACCAGCAGAAAGTTCTAATAATTCTAATAAATTCACTTTAAAAATAAATTATAGTTTTTTATGATACAAGTGCGTGAAGTGATACTTTTGCGCACGAGTTGCTAAAATGAAAGCACGAGCGTATAGCGAGTGCCTTTTTTCGCAACGAGTGCGCAAAAGTACTTCACGCATGAGTGTCATACAATATTTTATCTACGACCACATTAAAAAATATTTTTCAAATTTTGATTGATAAAACACTGATTGTTAAGCTAAATAAACATGGAAGAAGAATCTGATTGCACTCCTCTTGAAATTGCAGAAATTGCGTGCAATGTAACTCAAAATCTGCTTCCGGAAAAGTCAAGAAAAATATACATGAAGTCATATGGCGATTTTTTGGATTGGTGTAACATTAAAAAAATCAAAAATTACACGGAAAATGTTCGTATTGCATATTTCTCGGAAAAGTCAAGCAAATGTCAATGGAAATCATCAGCGTTATGGTCCCATGTTGAAAACTACCATAAATTTAAACATTGATATAAGTAAATTTCATAAACTTATTACCTTTATATATAATTAAGGGAAAATATTTTGCAAAATGACGATGACGTTTCACACTTCTTAATGACAGTACAAAATTATTATAATTACAGAACCTTTGACAGAACACAAAACACAAAATTATCTAAGGTAACTTAATAAATATACAAATAAAAAAATGTGTGAGTCGTCACGGCAGATGTGAAACATCGACATTGTTTTGTATAAGTTATATATAAGTATATATATATTAGACCATTTTTGACAATTTTTCAAAAATTTTAACAATTTTCAACAATTATTACTGACCATTTTGACAGTTTTTCATAATTTTTTGACCGTTCTTTCAGAATTTTAACAATTATTGACTATTTTTGACCATTTTTTAAAATATTTAACAATTTTTGACAGTTTTTGACAATTATTGACAAGTTCTGACAATTATTGACCATTTTTGACAATTTTTCAAAAATTTTGCCAATTTTTAACAGTTATTGACCATTTTTGACAATTTTTTATAATTATTGACCATTTTTCCAAAATGTTGACAATTTTTCAAAATTTTAACAATTATGGACCATTTTTGACAATTTTAAAAAAATTTTGAAAATCATTGACCATTTTTTTAGACATTTAACAATTTTTGACCATTTTTCAAAATTTCAACAATTTTTGACAGTTTTTGATAATTTTTGACGATTTTTGATTGATTTTGACAATTATTGACCGTCTTTGCCAATTATTGACCATTTTTGACAATTTTTATGTTTCACATCAAAAGCATTGTACTTTTTCGCACTCTTTTGGGTGTTATAATGAAATTTCCATTTAAAAAGCATTGTTCTTTTTCGCACGCTTTAGACGTATGTATGAAATGTAATTTCACGTATTTATATGATTTGTAAATGCTTCATTTTAATGTGGTCGTGGATAAAATAATTTTTTACTTTTTATTTCGATTTACTAAAAGGTGTGTTTACGGATTAATAGGAACTAAAGTATATCCATCGAACAAACAGAGCGACCCAAACAATGATAGATGCGTGATCGAAGTATGATCACCATGCGCCTTTGCATCTATTGGCCAAAATAAATATGCCTCCCTACGCTGGCTAATCGGATTTAACTGCAATCGGCCGGCAGAATTAATTGTCTCTGTATCTACAAAGCCTCGTCTGAGAGATCACGTGCACTATACATGATACTGTTTTGGAACACTCTGTTGCTTGGATGGACAGAGTATAAATTGAAAGTTATTCATATACAAATATCAGAAATAAAATAAGAAAATTATCACCGTGTCCAGGATTCGAGCCCTATGCCTACAATTCATAATTTTCGGTATCCAAACCTTTATACCGCTCGGCTTCTAAGACATAATATTTTTATGTTGTATATAGACCGTATCTGGTTTCATAAGACCACACACTTATTTTCTTTTCTTGCTCTACGCATACGCATATATTTTTAAATTTACTATTGTATTTTTCTTCTGAATTAAAATAATCGTTATAATGGTCACACTTATTGTTTCTCCTTGGATTTACATCTAATCGAGGTTAACGGAAAATACTGAATGGACATACCGTATCCATTATTACGTAATTTATCGAAATAATTTTTGGGTTTTGCCTATATTGACGATCATTTTAATAAATTTTAATACCTTTTGTTGTGAAATCCGTCATTCGAGATAATTTACTTATTAAAAACCCGTTTAATATTTTACCTTAAGCCTTTTTAAATAAATATATATTTTTATGGTTTTATAAACTTAGTTTTTATGACGTAATTATTTGATTTGCTGAATGTATTTTTAGAATGAGAATAAAGCACAAGTAGTAAAACAAATTCATTCAAATTTTATATACAGGGAGTTTAAAAACGCTCTTCAAGGAAAAAACTGCAGAATCTCTTAAAGCTCATATCATACCACCTTATCCAAAAATGCTTCCTAAGGGGGTAAGGCTGTTTAAAGATAGCGCTGTACCATCAATTTTATTCAAATAACTTCAAAACGAATTCCTTTATACTCCATTTGAAAAATAAACCCATTCCAATGGCGTACCGGCTTGTTAAAAATCTCAATAATTGTGAATTATATATTTAAGTAATATCCTAAAATCATGTGGTTTTTACATGATTGATGCTCACCTTTGCAGAAATTCATTATACTGTTTGCTTTTTATTTAAATCAGTTTCTTGTTACAGATCGATTGAATAATGTCAGGGCTCACATCTATATGGATTTTACTTTTAACTTTATTGGGAACAACTACGAGTCAATATTCAAATTTAATGGATGGAGTCATTCAATTACTTATTGACGGTAATCATCAAGTTCAAATGGAACCACCAGACGTGCCAGTGGATCGGATGCGAAAAGAATACGATTTTATAATAGTTGGAGCCGGAACAGCCGGGAGTGTTTTGGCGAATAGATTAAGCGAGAACCCAGATTGGAACGTACTCTTGATCGAAGCAGGTTTGTTACTTTAAAAATAAAAAAAATCACATATAGGTTCAAAACATTTAATGTGCTTACGAATCACTTTGACTTGTGTTTGTTGATATATCTATAGTTTGGCAAACCTATCTGAAGCTACGCGGCATCTGTAAGGGGCGAGGAAACATGGTCGATATATGTCACAAACGTACCAGTGGCTTTCTACTTACGTACTTACCTATAAACATTAGCAATGATTAGAGATGGAGATAAGCCAGGCATACGAGCGATTGAGATGGGCGTACGCAAAAACATCAGGTCCAGCACCGTAGGTACCTCGAGGACGAGAAGCGGAGCAGGATGGACGAATGTAAGACGCAGTCGCAGGAATGGCAGCTATGATATGAAATAGAACATTCAAGGGTAGGAACCGTCCGTAGCCTAAGGGTTTCGTAACCAAGGTCGGCCCGGGTTCGAATCCTGGAGATAGTTACGATTCTTTTATTTTTAGCTTATAACTGTAATAAAAAAAAAATTGTATTGTTTTTTTTTTGTAAAAAAATTATCATTTCATGACTAATTATATTAAAAACCCGTCTTCTGATTCAAGGTCGACCAGAAAACTATATTATGGACCTTCCCATATTAGCAAATTACCTCCAATTCACAGACAGTAACTGGAAATATAAAACTGTGCCCAGTAACGAGTATTGCCTCGGTTTTGACGATCAGCAATGTAATTGGCCAAGGGGAAAAGTAGTTGGTGGTTCCAGTGTCTTAAACTATATGATCTATACCAGAGGAAACCGCAGGGATTACGATCATTGGGCCAATCTGGGGAATAATGGATGGTAGGTAATTACACAATGTAGAGAGTGAAATCAAAAATATGTAAAATTTGCAATACGAGAAATAATAATTCTGGTACTACCTAGCCAGATTGTTGAATGTCCAATTTTTCTAATAACATTGTTAACGTTGTTCTGTATACTTTTATATACTCTTGAACTCGTGTTAGTCAAACAGCAATTGAAGCACTGTGTTCTTGTGTAATCAACTAAAATGGTATTGAAAAGCTTAGAAAAAATCAATGAACTTGGCAAGGGCAACTTGGTCACCCACTGTCGAGCCAGATTCATCTGGAATAAAAGAAAACGAAGTAGCACATGAATTGTCAAAGAAAGGGAATGAAACACCAAGTAAAACAGAAGAAAAGGTCGTACCATTGGAAAAATTTAGTAGGGCTAATACAATTAAAGATTCTCCTGGGAGACTACGATCAGGTGAGATCAGAACAATGTCACCTAAATGGGCACTTCGAAAAGCTCAAACTAGTGGAGAAGGAATAATGTAGATTAAGTGGAATGTAATAAGAAACCGCCATTCGAATAATTGTGGAATGCGAGATACTTCAAAATCCCAGAAGTCAAAATCTGGGAGACTATTGGATAGAAGAGGAAGACTTAAAGACCTAAACTGCGGATACCCTAAAATTTCTTCAAGGACTAAGACTAAAAGAGCTGCTGGTCTCCGAGATAGTGAATATTTGCTCCAGAAACATACATAGATACATACAAGTCACATGGGTATTGGGAGAAAAATAACATGGTTTGGCATGTGCAAAAGCAAGTTCAAAAAGTGTAGAATACAACCATTTCCAAAATATTGTGTAGTGTTAACAAATTATATCCCTTTTTTTATCCAAAGTGTGGATATCCGAAACAGTTGACCTAAAATCGAGTTGGAGAATCATGTCAAAAATTATCCAGGATTTAACTTTTCTCATATAACTGTTACTGTTATGAGAAAAAGGTTTGAATTCCAAAAAAAAGTATGTATTCTTAGTTACTGAGATATCAAATTGCTAAAACATTACGAAGAATGTGATCATAATGATTAGTCAGCGATAAAGATGCAATAAAGTACCACCTCAATATAAAAGAACTCGGAGAATGTGGTTCTGGTTGTGTGAATAAATAACGTCTATTTATCGCCCAAACTTGGTTTACTGATACAGGCTGGAGCAGTACTCTAGACTGTATCATTGAACTATAACAATTGTTTAGAGGCTGGAGCTCTTGGATTATTTTGTTCCAGTCTAGTGAGTGGTAAAATCAATTGCCAAAGTTAATGAGGATTTAGTGCTTGGAAAAATAGATGGATGCCACTGGAAAGTGTATTTATTTCAAAGGCAAAATGAGATGAGTGAACACTTCTTTGGTCACTGCAACGATTTACCAAGATGGGTGGCAGGTCCCGGATTTCAGACAGACGAACTCAATTTTTTTTTCGCCATATAAAAAATATCTATTCAAAAACCGATAAAGTCAATATATGTTTTAGGTCATTCGATGACGTACTACCCTACTTCAAAAAAGTTGAAAACTTCACCGTCCATGAGTATATGAATCCAATGGATCCCCACTACCACAGTACCGATGGTCACGTAACTGTAAGTTACTCTCCGGGCAAAACGAAAATTGCAGATGCCGTAATTGATGCTGCCCAGCAATTAGGGATACAAACCGTCGACTACAATGGAGCAACTCAGGTACTGTAAAATTGGCTTCGGAGCCGTTTTTATTTTACTTTTTTTATTCATACCAAAATGCATATATACTCTTTCTAAATTCAATGTAAAGAGAGAGATTTTTAATCCCATTGATGGCAAACGCCACCCTATATACACCGCCCAATGGCGTGCATATATCCTTTATAAATTAGCCAAAAAATTAAATTCCCGCGATAGATCATCTCGAACTGTTGTTGGATGATCTCCAAAATGCCTTACTAATAAATTATATTTATTATTATTAAACTTACTGGTCGTTCAACATATAATTATAATAAAAACAAACCTAGTTGAAATAAAATACTGCTCTACACATTTAAACACAACAAAAGTCACGGCGCTACTGGCGGGAATAAGTTATGTTGTACAACTTTTAAACGACACAGTGCACCACATAAATAACTAAACGAATTAGTTGGTGCCATTGCAGAATCCGTAATTGGATCACTTCAGTTTTTCTTTTGTTTTAGCAGATATTTGGGCATTTATCAAGTATAATTTCCATTTAACATGGGCGTACGATTGAACTTATTCGTTATTCTATTTATTTGTGAAAATTTCTATATTATTTTCAAAGAGGGTTGATTGTTAACAATTTCCACTCACCATAGGCATAAACTATTTTTTTAGGGGTTCATTTATTTGTCCCAATGACTGCCTATTTTTTTAATTTCGATTGTATTTAAATTGATCTGTAGGTATATCGTTTTGCATTATTAGTTTGGATTTTTAGTGAGATGTCACGAAGAAAAGTTAACCTCAATAATGCATATACAACTGAGCCACAGCAACGCATGTGACGTTTCTATGTTTCAACAATATTTATTGACAAAACAACAGTAATTTTATGATAATTGACAATTGCAATAATTCTATGATAATTGGAACAGCGAACGGCACATGTTGTTTTTTTCTGGTTCATTGAGTTTTTCTATGCTCAATGCTTTAATAGCTGATTGACTAGTCAACATGATATTTATCTTTTGCTTGCTATATATTTTATCAATATCGAACTGAGCACATTTTTATATTTGCTGGATAGCATCACTGAATAGTGGGACAAGTACATAAAGTCTTTTAGGCTGAGGAGTATGGAAAAATACCAAGGAAAGAAAACAAAACCACTAGAGTCATGATAAATTAGATATATTGATAGATTAATTTGGCACCACCGGTCAGAGGCTTCGAGTCCTCGGCACCTCAGCCTTCGGGCTTTTTGTGCTCTTTGTTTTCCCGTTTATGTGAAGAGATCAGTAGTAGTCCTTATCAGGTTCAACAGTCTTTTCACTATGTCCTTCTTGGACAAATCCTCCCTTAGGAGCTCTAGTCGTAGGAGAAGGTCCAATGAGACAGTGCTTCAAATTCGAAGATAATGTGCGCGGCTATTTCCTCCTCTTCCATGCACAACAGACAGATATGTTCATCCCTATATATGCAAATTGTATGCATGTGTTTCCTCAGGATACGGTGACCGTTGAGTAATTTCATCACTCATCTGGCTCCTGCTAAGGTTCAATATTTCATTAGTCAGCTACTCTGAGGAGTTTGCAGTGTTCCTGCTTTGGCACGTGGCTCCAGTACGTACGATGTTTTGTTTGAATCAATCACGTGCTGCAATTTTTCAGGCTGAGAGGAGTATGGAAAAATACCAAGGAGAGAAAACAAAACCCCTAGATAGAGTCCTACTTAGCATTAGCTTGAAACCAAGTACAATCCCAACTAACTTATACCACCAAAACATTTTACAATATACTGCCATTTTTTTAAAAACACGTATTATTTTTTTCAGGTTGGGGTATCACGTCTACAAGTTTCAATGAAAGACGGTATCCGCGATAGTGCAAGTAGAGCGTACCTACATCCAATATCACAAAGACCAAATCTTCACGTCATCAAATACGCGATGGTATCCAAAATACTGATCGATCCTGTAACTAAAACAGCTTATGGAGTAGAATACGTAAAAGATAAAAAGAAGCAAACAGTATTAGCTACGAAAGAAGTCATATCATCTGCTGGCGCTATAAATTCCCCCCAACTTCTTATGCTTAGCGGTATTGGACCTAAAAAGCATCTAACATCAGTGGGGATAAAAGTTATAAAAGACCTCAAAGTCGGATACAACCTAATGGATCACGTCGCCGCTGGTGGTATAACGTACATTATAGATAAACCTTACTCTATTAGAATAGATAGAGTTATCAGCAACGAGAACTTGAATTTGTTTTTAAATCATCACCAAGGACCTTTAACGATAGCAGGAGGTTGTGAAGTACTAGTGTTCCATGACTTTTCGAATCCTAATGATACCGATGGATATCCGGAAATGGAACTGCTGTACGAAGCTGGTTCAGTTGTTTCAGATTCCACGTTTAGAAGGAGTTTCGGTATAACGGACGAGATATACGAATCAGTTTTTACACCGATACAAGATAAGGATACTTTCATGGTAATGCCCATGTTAATGAGACCAAAGAGTAAGGGTAAAGTCATGTTAAAAGATGCCGATTACAGGACAAAGCCGCTTATCTACGCCAATTATTACGCTGTTCAAGAAGATATGGATACTATGATAAAAGGAATACGCTTAGCTATGAAAATATCCGAACAGCCCGCTCTTAAAGCCATCGGAACGAGACTTCACGATATACCAATACCGCAATGTGCGAAGTACACTTTTGCTAGCGATGAATATTTCGATTGCATGAGTCGCCATTTTAGTTTCACTATTTACCATCAAAGCGGTACGTGTAAAATGGGACCTCCGAAGGATAAAAGAGCCGTTGTCGATCCGCGGTTGAGGGTTTACGGAATCAAAGGATTGAGGGTGATAGATGCCTCTATAATCCCAGAAATACCGGCAGCTCATACGAACGCGCCTACATATATGATCGCCGAAAAAGGAGCTGATATGATTAAAGAAGATTGGAATATGAAGATATAAAATGTGATATAGAATTAGCATTGTATATAGATATTTTTAAGTAGTTTGTAAATTTTCGAGGCGTTAATTTATTGAACACATTATATTATTAAGAAAAAATTTCTTTATATTTCTACAGTCCTTGGTTTATGGTACTCACGGATCACAGATTAATCCTAGGTTTGTTGGAAAGCTGAAGGTGCGAACTGCTCGACACAGCCTAATTTCTTGGGATGACATATTTTACCCGTATCTCTACCGTCCTGGATAGCGAAGTTTGAACTGACCTTTACTCTGTTATTTACTTTTCTATAACTTGTATCTATTTTGCCTGTGGTATCGATCGTCAGACGTTCCGCGTATGCTACTCAAAAAAATCATTTTACCAACAATCGATATTGCATTACAGGGTTATATCGTTAGAGCAGTGGTTCCCAACATTTTCTCAGTCACAACCCCTTTTGGAATTGCTCAAAAGCTGGCGACCCCCAATAAATAAATATTGATGTTTCATAGTTTAGTTCAATAAATATAAAAAAAACAATTTAGTATTTAGTATTATTTATTTATTTTATTTGGTAAAATATTATAATGCTAACGACTGTGCTTGCATCTGCGTAACAAGGTGGTATCCTTGGTTGAATGCAAGTCAGAGCTAGTCTAATATCATCCTCAGCATTAAGTTTATTTCTGGCCTTTGTTTTAATTTGAAAAAGGGTTGAAAAACCACTTTCACAAAGATATGTGGAAGGAAATCGTAGTAGTATCCGGAGAGAAAACAAGGCGATATTGGGATAAGACCGTTACAGAGGCTTCAACTATGCAGCTCAGGTTTTCAAACATTGAAATGTTTCCAAGCATTATTTTTCGTCGCCAGTTTTCAAACTTACGTTTAAGTGACCAAAGATGTCCGATAAATGAGCGTCTCTTTGGATCCAAGCTGGGTCAATAATAAAAAAATTCTGATTTCCTTGCAATTCCAAAAAAACTTTTAGTTCGTCTTTTAGCTCAAAGACTCGTTCAATAACATTGCCTTTGCCAGTTCGTTGGTTACTGCAATATAAAACAGAAGAGTCTCGTGATCTGAGTTCATGTCTTTGTCTTTGAAAAGACGGGTATTGAGAGCACTAGATTTTATATAATTAACAATTTTAATTAATGAGTTAAGCACCTCTTGCATTTGCCTAGGTAGAGATTTAATAGCAAGAGCAAAACGGTGAATAATGCAGTGCAGACCCTTTGCTTGAGGTGTAAGCTCTCCAATTTTTTTCTGAAAGCCCGATCCAAGCATAGCTGGTGCTCCATCGGTACAAACTCCACACAAATTCCTCATTTTAGTACATTAATTTCAATGAAAGATCGTATAATTTCCATCACATCTTTTGCAAAACAAAAACCATAGTATTGTCCAAGTGAACATATCTTATGAATAAAAGTAATTGGTAACATCGGTCGACTCGTCAAGTTGGAAATAAAACAGAGGGGATGCTCTTACTTCAGACAAAATTTGCTTCAATACGTCTGCTGACATATCCGAAATGCGTCTCTGAATTGTTTTTATTTTATTTTTAGGAGCCTAATGGCGACCCCTCCAAATGTCTCCAAGGGGGTCGCGACCCACCAGTTGGGAACCACTGGGTTAGAGTATTCGCACCTTAAGAAAGTCTTGTGAATGAGGAGAATTAAATCTTTCCTTCCAACTGTTTTACTACCTTTGGAGATTCTTTTAGTGAAAATCCCTCTAAAGTATACTAACCTAATTTCCTGTAATTTATTTTAAATTTGGAAAAAAAATATTTTTCCATAGAATACATGAACATGGATATGTGTGAATATTGGTGACAAGACGTATTGTAAGGCGACAGATCGTAACCCCACAAATGGTAACGGACAATTCGTAACGGCGACAATTGACGTCATCGTGACGAACTTCTGTCACCGGACAACCTTCACACTAAAATCTAATATAACCTCAAACCGAATAATACAACACGATAACACTCCTAACAATTGCCTTTTTACACTTTTAAATTATTATAGTATCCAACTAGTAGACAAATTCACCAAAACCAATTATCTTTTGCTCTCGATTTATATTTAAATCAGTAAAAAATGCTATTTCCATCCATCTTTCTGGAGGTTGTCCGTGATCAGCTGTTCAAGACAACATGGCGCGGGATGATGACGTCACTTGGAAACACACTATTCGTAATATCGACAGTTCGTAACTACAGTTCTTCGTAACGGTAAAATTTGTAACGCCAACATTTAGTTTTTTTAGCATTACTGGATTTAGACAAAAATGCATTTTGCATACTTTGTATACTTTCCTACACTAAAAATAGTGGGATTTTTTTCCAGACCACTATTTACATATATTTTTGTTAATATGACAACTAAAGAATATTTACTTTTTTTTAATTTTTCATCCTGAATTATCACTTTAAAGTAGTAAAACTAATTCTGAAAAAAATTAAAATCATTAGTTTTAGTGTGGAAAAGTATTCAAAGTATGCAAAATGCATTTTTGTCTAAATCCAGTAAAGCTAAAATTGTTGAAAAAAACTAAATGTTGGCGTTACGAATTATACCGTTACGAAGAGCTGTGGTTACGAACGGTGGATGTTACGAATTGTCGCCGTTACGAATTATCGGAGTTACGGATTGTCCGTTACCATTTGTGGGGTTACGAATTGTCGCGTTACGATGTGTCATGGATTCGTGACAATAAAACCAACACAAAATTATCTTCTTTGTCAAAATACAATTAGACAAGAAACAGAAAATATATTTGGTGGAAGAAAACAACGCAGCGAAAGGTAAAAAAGTGCAACGACTCCCCTGAATGGGAATCACGAATCCATAGAGATCGTGCCCCAGCACAATGTTAGACCTTCTTCCACTACATCTACATCTACATGTACGGAGGATCACTCTGGAAAATGCCTATGGGCTGACTCAGGCTAAATCTTTGAGACCCGGTGATCTAACTGGAGATCTTGAGATAGTAATGCTCGTTTGCACCGTTCACTTTAAGATAGTCTTAAAATTAGGTAATCTTAAGAAGACTAGTTTGCGTTCCACCGTTCTTTAAGTATTCCTTGAACTAGTTAAGGAGCCCTTAATGATAGATTTGTTCCAACTGGCATTTATGAACCGTACTGGAATTGTTTCGAGTACTGTATAGTGCACAAACTCGAATTTGGGATGGATCAACTTTACCACCCCTTCCAGAAAGTACAGTTTGTATACCGTCCCAAGTATTCCCAAGAACGATACTTTAATCAGTTGGAACGTGAAAGAAATCTAGCACTTGCGTGAACGATACCAAAAACGGTTCTAGTGCCAGTTGGAACGAAGATATAAAGTTCCCGATTGGGTCGACTTAGTTTGAAATCGCGGTTCACAGCTGATTTAATCTGACAAATTATTATTTGACATCGCATTGTGTTGATGTGTTACGCTTAGGTGGAAGTATGATACATGATACATTTAACAGAATGGAGCTGGCAATAAACGACATTTTCGAAGATGATTTAGATATCCCCGAGATAATAGACGTTAGATTCCCGAGACTGCTTTACACTCTATCTAATCATTTTCACGACATGGAGGAATTTGCATTTAGGGTGACAAAGCAATGTTGTTTGCTGGAATACAAATACCCATTCACTACATTTTGTCTAGAATATAAATTGAAACATATGTAATTAGTCTAGTCTATAAGCTTAAAATTGTGTTAATTCTACATACTTTTATTAAAATTATGTGATTTAGCTCATTCGATCCGGAATAATGTCTAGATCATTGTGCCAAATAATTAAATTAGCCCATAAAAAATTCCAAAAGTTATAAACAATTAAACATTAGTGTTTGGTTTGTAGCTTATTGTTCGTAAATTATAAATATTTTCGAAATTTGGAAAAAATATCCTTAAAGGGGAGGATATTTCCAATAAAAAAGTTCGAACTCCCAGAACTCTATCTCCATTATTTATCATTTTTAACGCTGAAAATAGCCCTCCGCGCGCCATTATTAGGTTGCGCGCACGGCCTCGAAAGCGAGTTAATTGAAAAATCTTAAAAAATTATAGTATAATCTAAACACATTAATTCCCGTTGGAATTTTTCATAAAAACAAATTTTTCAATATGCTAGACGATTGTTAATTAACAAAATTTTTCAAACTTCCTTCATCGTTCTAAACTAAAAAAAATGTTTAATGTTCGCTGTAAAATTATTTCGCTTCGAGGAGCTCTTCGTATATACATACAAAACAGGATTGCGTCATCAAAGTTTTAAAAATGTTAATACTTTGTTTATAATAATTTTTTCAAGTTAACAATAAATGACTGATTTGCCATTTTTTGCTAACTTACATTACTTATTATAAACAAAGTATTAACATTTTTAAAACGTTGATTACGCAATCTTGTTTTGTATGTATATAAGAAGAGCTCCACGAAGCGAAATAATTTTACGGCAATTAATTAAACATTTTTTTTTAGTTTAGAACGATGAAGGAAGTTTGAAAAAATTTTGTTAATTAACAATCGTCTAGCATATTGAAAAATTTGTTTTTAGGAAAAATTCCAACGGGAATCAATTCTTTAAAGTGTTTGGATTATGCTATATTTTTTTTAGATTTTTCAATTAACTTTAAGTACTTAAAAAAAATTTTTCATGTGACGTACTCGTTTTCGAGGCCGTGCGCGCAACCTAAAAATGGCGCGCGGAGGGCTATTTTCAGCGTTAAATTAAAATTATAAATAATGGAGGTACAGTTCCGGGAGTTGGAACTTTTATTTACTAAATTACCTCCTCTTTAAGGATCTTTTTCTCAAATTTCGAAAATATTTATAATTTACGAACAATAAGCTACAAACCAAACACTATTTTTTGAAGGTGTTTAATTGTTTATAACTTTTGGAATTTTTTATGAGCTAATTAATTATTTGGCACAATGATCTAGACATTATTTCGGATCGAATGAGCTAAACCACATAATTTTAATAAAAGTATGTAGACTTAACACGATTTTAAGCTTATAGACCAGACTAAATCACTTCATTATAAATATTATACCTATGAATAAACGACAAAAATCACAGAGGCAGTTATGATCACTTTAACATTGAGGATGAAAGAAACTTTTAAAATGTTCAAACAAATATTTATTTTATTAAGGGTGATTGTAAATTTGACAGTGCACATGCAATATGTATAATTACATCAGTAAAAAATATCAAATTGTGATCAATTACAGAATGTGGCTTCAAAAAAGCAAATTCCCTCAATCTCCTAATAATTATTTCAATATGAATTCTCAAGCTAGCGATCCTCTTAGTTTCTATTACTTCACTCTTTGTTGGTTTTACAGAACTGCTTACACTTGGTGGTCGCAAAAGAATACAATTTTTTTTCTGTAGTAGACTTGTAATTTCTTTAAAGCCACGATCTGCCATTACTACAGAATTATTTGGTAACACATTCAAAAAATTGCTTTGCTCAGTAAGCAATGTGTCACTTATTCTTCCACTATAGCTTTTTGATATGAAATTAATAAAACCATCGGGAGTACAGGAAATGAGGTATTCAATGGTATTGCATTTTTTATAATGAGACCAAGTTATAGTTCTTTCGCCATCAGAAGAGAGTAATAAAACCTAATTATGTATGCAAACTACAGCAGCGTTGGCCCAAAAAAAAAACCAATATATTTGCAAATTTTTACCATAACGCACTAACAAATTTCTTTTAGTTTAGCGGTGCCGACCAGTATACCTGATATAACAATAGACGACCCTTTTGTAATCGCCGAGAAACTGGTCAATAATCCTTGCATAAGCGTGGTTCTGGGTTTAATAAAAGGGGTAAGATAAAACTACATTTTTAAGTAGTTATATGTATATTGACAAATTACTTTATTTGACTAAAAAAGTTATTGATAGTAACATCAAATTAACCTGAATATTTCAGAAAGTTTAGAATATTTTTTAATAAAAAAATTATGTTAAGTTTTCACCAAACTTCAAGTTAAATTACTAGTTTTTGTCAAAATGAAAAATAATTTATTTCAAGTACAAGTAAATATTTATAGACTATCATTATAAATATAATTCTATAAATGTACGCCCATGGTTTACTGGTTTCCGATAATTTTAATACTGTCTCCTGATGGCGAAGCAACTATACTGCCTGATGGATAGGGTTGTTTGGCTTTTCAATTTGAATTTCTAAACAATCTATTATAGATTGCACATTACTATAATTTTCTCTAAATGGAATTAGTAGATGTTTTTTTTTATTTTCCTTTGTTCAGGCCAAAATATAAATTTTCTGAAATAACTATTAATTTTATAAATACCATTTATAAATATTTTTGAAGCACCTCCTATAGATAGTGAAAACTGATCACCTAACCTAGCAAATGAATCATTCATTTTAATTTTCATGAGGCATAATAAGACATGTTCCTTTTTAAATTTTCCATTTTTATAAAGAGTATCTAGTAAAATTGAATACCAGATTTTTGGCACAACAATATATATTTTGGGGTACAGTTCTATTAGATCAATAATATTTTTATTACGAACAGGTTTTTCCAACGTCTTCATGTCACTAGAGTGACTTTGTGGCACAAAATCACCACTATTTCACTAACTTCTTCAGAACTTTCATCAAAAGTTAGCTTCTTGCTTCTCTTTAACGGTTTTAATGGAGACGTTGCCATATCAGTTTTACAAATTAATTGGGGCTTTCTTTATCAGGATTACTTTGAAGCTTTAAGTTGCAAGATACAGCAGCATGCTTCATTTTGATAAAAGTTTGTTGATACACAGATCTCGTATCTATAGACTGTTGTATACCAACATCAAATTTTGTTTGTTCATAACTTGTTGATGGTTCATTCTCATCTAACATTTCTTCAACTTTTGTTCTTGATGTATTAGTAAAATATGGTACAAAACACGATTTAAATACCGAAACCATGATAATTTTAAAAAAATAAGACACACAATAACACAAATAATAAAAACTGACAATAACGCGTCAAATTAAAATTGAACAAGGTAAACAGAGTGATAGATGTCAGATGTCAACATTTTTGTCCTGAACAAACTGGAACATCCCAATAAAGGAGAAAGAAGAAGCTGAAACATGGAACAGCAAAGGAAGAATATAGACAACTTCACATGTAAACTAGTGACGTACCTGCATTATAAGTTGCATAGTTTCAGTAAATTTTTGTTTTCATTTTTTTCTTTTAATCTGAAGACTAAATTTAAAATAATTTTATTTTTGAATCTCCCATTTGCCACTTATTAATATTACCTAATAAAGCATGTGGTCAAAATTTTAAGTTGAACACCCTATTCTTAATTCTAGTAATTGTTATAAACTACTGTTAATGAATAAAAATATTGAGCATACTCGAACAATTAACTAATATATGCCATATAATCAACTAATTATTTCCATGTATTTTTTCATCGTGGCATACAACTTAATGCGCTATGTAGTGGTCACTATACCTATAAGCTATGACTACTTAGGTTGTCATGGCATTTGTTTGACGTTTATATAATATTGAATTAGCCTGTTTCCTCTGAAGATTCAAAAATAATCCACCAGAGGCCGCACTAGTGGGGGGTACATATGTTTTGATTTTTCACTTGACAGTAACGTTAAACGTACCTAATAAAAATGGAAAATCAAAACATATATGTTCCTCTGGTGGATTATTTTTGAATCTTCAGAGGACACACAATTGGTCAGACAATAAAACTAAAATGTATATGACGTAATGAACTCTGTACACTTGTATAAGTATATCTACGTATTTGTAGTAATGTGCTCTGTATAGAGTGGCAAACAGTAGTTAATTGTTGTTATTATGTATTTTACCATTGTACATCGAAAATGTATGCCACTTATTTTTCATTATTTTCTTACTTTAAAATTAATAAAAAAATTAATGACTTCCATAAGTTTCTTGTTCTAAAAATTAATAAATCTCAACCTTTTAACTAGGGATGTTACGGAGGTGGTTTTATCGGAACCGGAGTCGGAATCGAAGTCAGAGGTGGTGGTGGAGGTGGAGGTGGAGGGAGGCAGAAAAAGGATGTGTTAAGGGCAGTTCCAATAAAATAATACAAAGTACAAACATTATTTATTTAACCTCTTTAATTTCAGGTCAAAAAATAATGTACTATCTACTTAATAGGGCATTGAAAATAGAAATGATCAAATCTACTTAAATCTTAAGCAAATCAAATAAAAATTAATCAAATAAAAAAAAATTAAATCAAATGAAGCGACTCCAAATTGTATTTAATGAACAAAAGCTTCGCAGCTTTATCTCCGTCCAATCTATTTCTCAACGGGTCATAGATTAGTCCTTTACCACTTAAAATTTGTTCGCTTGCTGCGGATCCTTGTGGACATGACAAATATTGGCAGGCAATCGAGTTCAGAGGTTGAAATTTTGTATTCACTTTTCACCATAATAAGGGATCGTCAATATTTTCAGCTTCATTTGCAGACTTATCTCCATCATCAAGTAAATTAATCAATTCTGTTTGAACTATTTCCTTAGACAATTCGTTGAAAAATTTCGTTTTATAACGAGGATCTAGATATGTGTATTATAAAAAAAATTGTTAAAATGAAGATCTCCAAATCTTGAATTCAATTGGACGATGGTACATTCTATTATAATTTAAAATTGTTCGTACGCACGCGCTACACTGATCACGATCTCCGCGGCCACTCGACCTCCGATTTAAAAGTATCGAAACCGAAGTCAAAATCGGAGTTGTAATATCAATCGAAAGTTCCGACTCTTCGGAATCGGAGTCGAATCTCCGTAACATCCGCAATTTTAACCGCGGCAGCCACAAATCTATATCCAAAAAAAACATCCGCCATTGAATATTTAAAGAGTATTCGATAATGTTTATTTATATATCAAACGGCATCCATAAGTTAATTGTTCTTAATTATAACTTTTACATCATATTTGGAAAATTATTAACAAATGAAGTATCGGTGCAAAATGTATGCCACTAATGTTTTCAACATCTACTAAGATAACAAAATCTAAGCTATCTTCGGCATAAATAATTTAATTGGTTTTTTTCACCTATTTATCAATTTTTTATCCTCACTTATCAACCCTTAGTGTCACTTGGACTTGTATGCCATGCTGTTTTCGGATGAAAATTTGGACTCAATGAATGCATCCAAATACACGGTATCCATAAGTTAATTGTTCTAGTTTCGTGAAAATTCTAAGATTTGCAATGTCCACTGTAGCGTCGATTATTCAGTTTGGGTTTTGGGGAATAGCCTTATTATACTTGTTTTTCACATGATGGTGAAAAACGGCTTCCTTACTGTGTAATGGGCTATCGGTCTATAATTGTAAAGCCCTTTCATTCGATACCCATTAACCAAATTAGGGGTATCGTAACAAATATGAAATCCGCCAATTTGTGGTGGCGACCATCTTGAATGTGATTTTTATTATGTACTGTATTCTACTAGTCAAACCCTTTCATTTGATATCCTTATTGAGTGGGTTGAAAAAAATGTAATCCATTCTGTGGCGGCGGCCATCTTGGATTTAAAATAATTCTGAATAGACATAATTGTATTGTCATCACAACTAGAACAATGTACCAAATTTCAGATGAATCTGTCAACAGGAAGAGGGTAAAATTTCAATTACCTACTAAATTTGACCCAAACAACAAACCATTGCAAGCTAAATAAAACGGCACTATAGCAGAATAGCGTCAGTCAAAATAGCACTACGAAAAAGCGCTAGATTAAAATAGCGTCAGTCTTAGGTGCGTGATTACGACAAACGGTTTATTTTGAGGATTATTTAAAAAATGTCGAGCAGAAAAGTACCTATAAAGTAAAAATATTTTATAGATTCACGAAAGCATGGAAACAACTAGTTGTCAGTGTCATATTTATTTAAAGTGATAAGAAATGCAATTTGGCAAGTCTCGGAAAGGAGCAACTACATTATTCCACGAAGGATATAATTACCTAAAATACAAGCAACGTGAAAGTCACGGCACATGAAACTATACTATTGAACTACTATTGAACAATCGTCTATCAACGCAGTGAAAAGAGTATTCTCCAACACGCGTATTGTCGGTTGTTCGTTTTATCTGGCGCAGAACTTGTCAATTTTTCAAACCTATACAGAGACAACGAAAACATAAGAACAAAATGTAAGATGCTTCTTGTTCTTAGTTATATTCCAGAAAAAGATGTGCAGTTCGCACTGGAAATCATTCGTGAACACTTTCCTGATGAACTAAAGACAGTGATCAACTATTGGGAAGATAATTGGACGAATTTTTGTATTTTGTATTTGTATTTGGTACATTATATTTTGAATTTGTACGATTATATAAAACTAGAAATATTATATGTAATAGTTAAATTGTTAAATGAGCTACTGTCCTTATAATTAGGTTATAAGACCTGTTAGGACTTTAATAAATAAATAAATAATTACATTAGTAAGAGGATTGATAATATTAAGCCTCGATTCAGTAAAAATTTATGGAATCAATATGAGCGGGTGAAAAACGATTTGCCAAAAACAAATAATTGTCTCGAAGCATGGCACAATTCCTTACAGAAAGGTCTAAACTGCCAGCATCCTCATATATACAAATTTATCAATCAATTGAAAAAAGAACAAAAGTCTTCAGAAATCTTCATTACTAGATACCGTTCAGGATTTAGGAGAAAAGAAAGTCCTAACAATAAATACGTTCAACTAAAAAATGGTTCAAATGTATGCTTTCAGGAACGTTGAACAGAGTATTTACAGTCTGTGGCTCACAATTTGTCGTTGTAATTTTGTTTGAATCGTTAATTGTTATAAACCTTGCTTTAAAATCAAATTTGAAAACTTGATTTTCCAATCACGTCCTATTTTAATAGTTAATTTTCTAAGGATATTTTAATCGGAGTTATTTAATTGCAGTGCCATTTGAACAGACGCTATTTTGTCTGCCGTTGTTTTTGTTCTGCGTTATTTTTGTGCGGCGCTATTTTAACCAATCGCTATTTTGACTGACGCTATTCTGCTACATACCCAAATAAGACCGTTTAATAAACCAGAATAAGATCGTATCCAATAATTGAAGAATCATTATAATTTAAGTATTTAATAATTATTTAATATCTATTTAATATCTATTAATATCTATTCAATTTCGCGCTTTATCTTGAAACGACTGCCTATTAAAAAATCTTTAAGAAAATCCATATGAACGATAATTTTTCTAATTATAATTTGATCAAATTAATGAGTTTGAGGACAAACAAGTTTTTTGGGAGAGGTGGATCTTCAACAACCTACTGGTTGTCCTAAATTTATTAACTTTCAAAATCAGCCAAATAAAATCTGCGTATTACAAGAAACTTCTAACTCCCACGTATATATACGTATATAGGGTGTTCATGCTGAAATAGTGAGGTGATTGCACATATAAAATTATCCATGAAAACACGTGCCTACAATATGGAAATTAGTAGGAATGGGAATGATCCCTAAACCTGGAAAACCACTAAATTAGGTATCATCATACATACCAATTTACTCGCTTTCGGTAATCTTGAAACTGTTTGAGAAAATATTCCTTAAAAAACTAAAACCAATTGAAGACAATAAAAAAAATTATTCCAGATCATCAATTTGGCTTTATGGAACAACATTCAACAATAAATCAAGTCCATGGGATTTCAGATAATATTGAAAAAGCATTAGAACATAAAAATGTCTCTCTTGGCGTGAAACATGTATTTGAGAAGGAATATTATGAAGGATTAAATTATAAATTAAGCAGCGAAAAGAGCCTTCAGAGAAAAGGTGCTTACTCAGAACTTGAAGAAGTCATAACGCGAATATTACAAGGTAGTGTAAGAACTTTATCTGATTTACAGTGGCGATATTCCCGCGATATTAGATCAAAATACGATATTAGCATATACTGACGATACTGCTGAAATGGCTGTTGGGGAAGACCACGAAGAAACAGCAACTAGCCTGCAGACTTTTGTTAATAAAATTAACAATTGAACCAAGCCATAACGTTCAAGAATGATAGAAGCCAAATCCGTTTGTCAATTTATTACTAAATAATATCCAATTACCATAAGTCGTTACAGAGGAATATTTGGGTATGACATTGGACGCCAATCTAATATATAGCGCTCAAGACAAAAAGGAAAAAGAACAACTTAATATCCAATTTAGAAAAATGCATTGGATGACTGCCAACTTACAACACAACAAAATACTCCTGTACCAAGTTGGCAAATAAGAACGGCCGTCGGCCATATCGTAGGATCGGAGTGTAGTACAGCTCTGGCAAAAAATTCTATAACAAAAGCAGCCTGTGCACAAGATATTTCGACAATGAATCCGATACAGAAATCGAATCTCGCCTACTTAATCTGGATATCTGGGAATCAAAATCTACGCCTGAAATGAGTCTAAGAATTTTTAAAATCCGAAAGTGTGTGTTAGAATCGTGCTGTAACTGTGACATGTGGATTTACATTAGCCCATATGTGATTATCATGAAAATCAATATTGCCATGTCTCGTAAAGGAAACAGTGGCGGCAAAATTGTGAGTGTTAGCCATTCTTTTATAAATCCATTAGCAATAATGCATAAGGAGCGGAAAGTCATTCGGTAGCAAATCCTTAAGACGTTCCAGAGGCCACTTATTTGTTTTGGAAACCAGTAGCGTCACTAAGAAATATTAGATTAGATGTTATGAGGTGGCTAATGGTCTATTCCACTGTGACACTTTCAGATCTGGAGTTTTTGGAACGTTTCCTTTTTATTGTATCCGCGTTTCTTATGTATTTTATTCGCCATTTTTCCCATAAGAATTGAAATATGCTACGCTACCGATCAATGATGCATTAACTGTCATTTATGCCAAATATAATATAAATAAACCTATGAAATAACATAACATATTTTTGTTTGAATATGTTTTAGACATTTGTATCTTGAAAATGAATGTACACCAGTAAGAACTATTAAACCAAATTGAAATCGAAAATAAATAAATAATTATTGAAATCCTATATGCTGTGACATCAATAGGTTTGTTCAAACTGGCGATAAAACCGTTCTAGGTATCGTTCGCACAAGTGCTGTATTTCTTTCGCGTTCCAACTAATTATAGTATCGATCATCGTCTTAATATTTACGACGGCGAAACGGTTGGTCTTACAAAAAAACCTTACTCATGAGGAATGTAGGAAATTTTGTTTACTTTATTTTATAAGAAATGAATATTACATGAAAAATATTCAGGCTGTTTCAAAGGCTCTGAATTCGAAAAGTTATGAGTTTGAATCAGTCTGGAACTGACAAAGTAACTTTGTTGTGGGTGCCAGAGCATAAACGAATTGTCGGAAATGAGATTGCTGATGGTCTCGCAAAGGAAGGAGTGTGGTAAGGCTATAGCGGCAATCGTCACTGCTTGAAACACAGACGTATATCGACCAATGTGCGCAAGTCCATTCTCTCAAAGTCTAGCAATTCTCTTGGTTTTACCCAGTTGAGTACTGGTATAGGAGTATATGAGCACTCTCTTACCTTTTCTGAATAAGAATTTTATAATTTTAGGAGAGTGACATGCGCGGTAAAGTTAAATTGTGAGAGAGAGCTCTTACACGACCACTCAAACAAGTTAGTGAATAGGGCCCCAGGTCTCTTCCATACTCTGACACGTCCATCGGGTGATTTCAGACTAATTCGAGTTTCATCGCTGAACAATACGTTTTCCTAGTCATTAACAGTCCAATCCTCATGATCCTTTGCAAACATCGACCTGCGTCATTTGTGTTCTCTTGTAAGCAAAGAACGACGGGCTGGTCTTCTACTGGTCAATCCGAAAGTTTTTATCCTTCTTCCTACCGTTTTAGATGAAATTCTAACATTCCTGACCATTTCGAGTTGACTGCTCAATTCTCTGCCTGTCATTTTTTTGGTTTCTTAAACCTTTTTTCGAAAAAAAAGCTCATCACGGTGATTGGAAATCTTTTTCTTGCCCTGACCACTGACTCGATGGTGTGATCCAGTTTCTATAAATTTTCTAAACATTCGACTGATTTCTCTATGCTATAGGAATCGCAGAATTGCAAATTGTCTATAGACTTATAGAAAATTATAGATTTTACAGATGGGCAAGGAATTGACCCATAAGTGTTACTATCTTAATTACTCTTTAATTTTCGAAATATCCTGAAAAAGGCACAGTGTCTTTAAAAGTAACAGTCTTAAAAATTAACGTAAAATAATATTTTTATAATATTCCGGTTTTACAATTTAAACGATAGATACGGTAGAAACGTTTTATTTAAAATTAAAAAATCAACTTAACTTCCTGTTCAGCTTTTATCGATAAATTCAATTTTAAAAAGCCGTAAAACTGTCATTGAGATTAAAAATTTTTCGAGTTATATAAACAGCAGAAACAAATAAGAAGATTCATTCATTTGGAGTTTGAGATCAGTCAACATGTTCACTAAAACATTTACCTTAATTTTGGTCCTTCAACTAAATAGTGTCCTGTCGGCATCAACAGCAGAGGAAGTTAGTATTCTGGACGAAGATTTTTTGAAATATCACAAAACGGTAAGTACATTTTTTAGATTATTGATATTTATGGCCATAATTAGAATATTCTGCACATAATCGGAGGGGTATATTAAAAAAGAAATTTCTTAGAACAATCTCCTGAATGATGTTGAGAAAAATGTTTAATTTAAATTTTTTTATGTATTTTTTCTATGGTCATTACAAATGGTCCCAGTATTAGGGAAACGGGGAAGTTAGGTCGAAGAATCTACCTAACATTACATTTTTCCGAGATGAATTAATATGTCTCTAATCGAAAACATATCGACCCCCAATCATTTTCTAAAATTCTCGAATAAATTCCGCTGGAGCTTGCGACTCGAAATTGGAGTCTTTTACGCTAATATCTCTTTCAGTTTTGCTGGCACAAAAAAATTGTGAGCATTAAAATTGTAGGAAATCTTATGCCCCATATCAATCACTAACCTTGTCAGCGCCTAGCAAGCTTTGACTTTCTTTTCTCGGCTTCTAATGATCGTATTAAAAAATTTTTTTTCAAAATGTGTAGTTTTTCAAGACCTATCCTCTTATAATTCGAAACAGAAGTCGAAATTAATTTTTCAACACTTCGGATTATATGGTCTATTAAACTACAACTTTTACTCTGTCGATTGCAACAAACCGCATAATAAAATTGTTAATGTTCTTAAAATTAGGAGTGATTGAAAAAAATATATACAAAGTCAGTCATTGCGTGGCCACCATTTTGGATTCAAAAATTCAAAAATACCAAATTTTTCAGAAACATTTCTTCTATATTTCCTTATATTTTTTATCACCTTGATTTTGTCATTTTCATTATACTTGCCGCTTGAATAAACAATATTTCAAATTGTTTAACAATGTTTGAAAAATTAAGGTAATTGTCGTGGTGTAAGGCATACAGTCAGAAAATTCTAAATTTTTGTATACTTATTAAGGACATAATAATACAATTACCCTTAAAATTCGAAGTCAATGGACCTCCTCTAACCCGAGAAAAACTCAATTAAAAACTGGATAATTAACATGGAAAGTATACGCTCGCTGTAGTTCTGTACCACTTGATTAGTTCTAGAAAACAGTTTTGTTTTAAGTTTAAAAAAAAATTTTAAAAAAAATTATTGACCAGCTAGTTGTTAATAAATAACCGTGTAAAGTTCAATTGTGTGCTCACAAATGACACATCAGATCACAAATACTTTGTACCTCATCTGTACATCATTAAAGAAAAAAACGCCAGTAGTAAGCTACGCATAGTTTTCGATTTTAATTATTGCAAAACAAGTTCTCGTCTCAGCCTCAACGATATTACCCTCAAAGGCACTCAAGTTCTACCCGAGCTATACGACATCTTACGTAGATTTCGCTTATTTAAATTTGTGCTAACTGCGGACATCAAACAGATATACCGACAAGTGTTGATGAACCCCCAATTCAACTTTCTTCAAAATTTATTATGGAGAGACTCCCCATCAGAACAATAATTTTCGTGTATCGAATTGAACCGAGTAGGTGACCGACTGGTAAACGCACCCATTCCAATCGCCCAAAAACATCCAGTTCCTTTGCCTTCAAAGAACCACGTAGTATCTCTTCTTCTAAAATTTGAACACCAGAGGCTAGGTCACAGTGGAACACAAAATGTTTTTTCGAACATACGCTTAAGGTATTGGCCTTTAGATGTATTACGCGAGACCAAACGAATTATCCATAAATGCCTCATTTGTCACCGATTTAGTTCAAAAGCAGCCCAACAAATTATGTCAGATCTGCCTAAAGATCGTAACTCAATCTCCCGGCCTTTTCAAAAAGTCGGAATAGACTTCGACGGTCCTTTTTTAGTTAAATGGTGTCCTCTGCGTAAGGCTCCTTTGTATAAAACTTATTTGTCATCGAATTAGTTTCTGACCTCTCTACAGATTCACTCATAGCATCGCTCAAGCGTTTTATAGCTCGCAGAGGAAACCCCACAATTATTTACTGTGACAACAGTACAAATTTCGTTGGAGCAGCACACAATGACTTATATACATTTCTTAAATCCCAGAGTACACACAACGCCATCGAAAATTATCTGTCGACCAATGAAATTTCCTGGGAGTTTATACCCGCACAATCGCCTCACTTGGGAGGAATATGGGAAGCAGGCATAAAAAGTGCTAAACATCACCTCTTTCGAATTGTAGGCAATTCTCAATTCACGTACGAGCAATTTCTCACAATTTTAAACCAAATTTAGGCCACACTCAACTCCAGACCCCTGTTTCCCATGTCGACCGACCCCAAAGATTTACAACCCTTGACCCCAGATCATTTTCTTACCGGCTCTTCTCTTACTGCTTACCCTAAAAAGGACATTTCTTGGCACCCCATAAATATACTCATTCTGGAACAAACGTTACCATTTATTCAACAAGTTTTTAGGAAACTTTCGTCATTAGATTATATGAACCGACTTAAAAATCGCCCAAAATGGATGACTTCCTGTTCCAACATTCAAATAAACGATATGATTTTGGTGAAAGATAATAGTCCCCCCCCTCTCAAATGGCCCCTGGCTAGAGTGATTGACGTCCTCTTGAGCAAAGATGGCAAGGTTCGTTGCGCCACAATTAAGACTAGTGAAGGACAATATACCAGACCTATTACCAAACTGATACCTCTTCCCTGTGACTCATAATAAGTCTCACCCCATTGTAGTTAGGCTCATATCATTAGTTTTTATCAATTTTGTTTACTCTCCATTTTTACTTCTCCTCCCGCCCGCGGGGCTGCATGTTAGAAAACTCACTTTTCTCACCGAGAAAATCTATATTACCGATTTCTTTGCCCTCTCATTTTAAGGAACCAAATTTCGCAATGCGTCTTCTCCTTCGCACCTTGCAGAAGGTGCAACGACACGAAGATATCCACACTACCTCATTTCTAACCTTCTAATCGCGCCAAGAACTCCAATTGGGAGTACATTAGCGCAATAGTTTTCTCTCGAGTAATTACCAATTTCTTGCAACACATCTTTGTACATTTGTATATAATTCTGTAAATGTTAATAGTGGTATATAAAAGTTCCTTCAAATCTATACCTCACTGACATTATTTCACTTTTTGGAGTCAATTAAAAACGTAAACACAAAACACTGTGAATTCACGTATCGATCTATTATAATACTGTACATCGATTCTTGTCCAATGCATAAGCGACGTTGCCGTGTTAGAACTTTTAAAAGTACCTATCTGGAAATATTTAATGCATACACTTCCAATTGGGTACGGGTAACGTCTCCACGGGTACAGTCTTGCATAAAAATTATGACTCACTTCGCTACTAGCTTGTATACTTTTACCGGGCGTATAATCTTAAATTTTCTGACAATATTATACCACGACAACTACCTTATGGGTTTAAAGATTTTTTTAAAATCGACTTCTATCATGTTATAGGACATAAAATTTCCAACAATTTTGATTCTACAATTTTCTTGAGCGAGTAAAACTAAAAAAAACTATCATCGTAAAAGACTCCAATTTCGACTCCTCATCGTTGTGCTTGATTCGAGAAATTAGGATTAGGCTTAGGGGGGGATTAGGATTAGGGGTCGTGTCCCAACTTCCAGGACTATATTGGGATACCGAAACAATAATAGATACAAAGTCGGTTGAATGGAATAAATATCGCATTGACAAATTCAATATATCATTATGGGCCGTATTCAAAGTAATTGCTTAAAACCAAATTCGTCGATTTTATATATCTACGAGTATATTTTTTTCTAGAAAATTAACAAAAAATTGTAATCAACTTTTTTCTCTAATACACAAAGGCCATAAACTCCTCCAGTAAACTACAACTAACAACGAAAGCATAACGATTGAATTAGAAATTGTGGACAATAATACTAAGAAACACGACAACTAATTTATGTATTTTTTGTTTCATTTAGCAATCTAAATATTGTGAACAATTAGTAAATTACATCAAACAGAATTATAGACCATTCCAAAACACGTGACTCTAAAAGGTCGGCCATATTGTGCTGGAGGGCAACCAAATTGATTATAAGCGCTAAACCTTGTGTGTTTTCGAATCTGTTTAGTTTAAAAATTTAGTTTTCTGGTGTTATTTTGATAAAATTGTAGCATATACGTCTCGAAGTACGTATTGTTTATATCTAAGTGGTGATATCAAGTGCCGGTACGATGGAAGAATTCGGATTATACACAATATCGACCCTTACGCCCTTTCGATCAAATAACTTTCTTTACAACCTTTTCAACTACCCAATATAGTAATAATGGATTTGATGAACTTTTTCATTTTAACTGATAGTTTTTACACTGGTGCACAGTTGAAAGCTTAAAAGCCTACCAATACTACTAATCCGGTTCAGTTTTAGGGATATCAGCTAAGCAAATTAATGATGATGTCACCTCGCATCGTTAAAACAGCTGGAAATCGAAAAAAAAGATACCTCATCTCTTCTTCCCCGCATTCCACACTTAACAAAACGATGGCATTTTAGATACCTTAAGGAACTAATTATTAATCAAGGTCTAACTATTATCCGTTGTATAACTGTAAACAATGAAAACTAAATAGAATTTGTGCCTTCCAGCACAATATGGCCGACCTGTCATTCTGAAATTGTCTATTGATACTATAAACAAATGTGTAAAAGTCAAAACAGTTACAGTTGTTCATGTGCTGTCAAAGGTAACTCGATATTTTTGTTTGTGTTATAATGGATGACATTTTTTCAGGACGCAAACGAAAAAATTTGTGTAGAAACAAAAAAAACGACAACAATTACACCTAGCGAAGAAGAGGAAATACGGGAACAAATCTTTTCAGATCCAATTGTAATGGAAAAAGTACAAGAATACTTGTTCGAAATGTTCAAACTCTTCAGTACATTTTCCAAAGTTTCAACGACTGAGTGCAAAAGAATACCAAAAGAGGAACTTATCAAGTCTCTTTTTCAAGACAAATCATTAGAAAGCATCTTATTCAGATATTGCAGAAAGGTTAGTACAATTTTTTCAAATACTTTCTTTTCATGGTCAAAAATGCTCCAATTTCTCCGTTCTATTTTGATTAACCTCTTCCATAAACTCAAAGAATCAATTAAAATTTAAAAAAAAGACATAATCGTTACAAGGTATACTCCATCCCAAGATATTTCGTTTTAACTTAACACCAATATGATGGATTCAAGAGAAAAACCCACAGCAGGTAGTCGTTAATCCGATAACAATAGCACAGTATCGTTGATTGATTAGTTCGGCACCAGCAGTCAGAGGCTTTTTGTGCTCTTGGTTATACCGTTTATGTGAAGTTTCTATAAACATTCAAATATCTTTTTACTACGGCGTAATATACATACAGGGTGTACCAATCTTACGATAAAGTTCGGTACCTATATGGATTATTTTAAGAGATATCCAAAAATGTTATTAAGAAAATTAGTAGATGTCTTCAAGGTGCAAATTTTGAAATTATCTCGAACTATACAGAGTGTTGAATAACTCCGTTACAAACCAAACATATGGTTTTTCAAATGGGAACCCCTGTATTTCGTTTTCAATGTTTATAACAAATTACTGAAAAACATTTGCGGGTCCAAAATATATCAAAAATGTACATTTTTGTCAAAAATATTTACCTATTGCTTGGCCTATTCGTATCATTTACGTTCTTAAAATGAATGTTCTGCTGCTGTTAGTTCTTTGTGACATTCTGTATCTTCCGTCATGTTAAGAATATTATGGACACTAGGGTGCTTCAAAAAAATTTTTTTTAACTCTTACCCTCTCAAACGTTTCTATTTGATGTAAAAAATATCCTCACCAAACATGAGCCCTATTGGTCAACTCTAAGGGGTCGCTGTTTTTATTTTAGTTTCTCATTTAATTAACATGGGAAAAATTCTGTTTTTATTAAAATTGAATTTACTCATAATTGACGCAATTTTTTACAAAAAACCATTTTATATTCCTAAAGTTTATTCTTTGAACTTTACTAAACTCTAGGACCAATTATGATTATCTTTACTAGAAGCGTAGATTCAGCCATTTAAAAATTACTAAATTTTTAAATTTGGGGAAATAGCTTGTAATAATTTTTTTTCTTGCATAATTTCTCAAAATTTTGGCTCAAACTATTAGTCAGTATTGTATATTTATGGATTACATATTTTAAAAATGGTTGTCTGCACATAGTGTAGGTGGCAGCACTCATTATAATAATAAGATGAATGAATTATGTATATGATTACAAGTAATCATGGATTTTAATTTTGTTATATATAAGTTTACATTAATTAGCGAACAACAAATTAAACATGTCTATTTTAGTGAATAGTTTTCTATCAATGATTATTAGAGTACAATATAGCACTTAAGAAAAATACGCATTTCCGATACGCTATTAATTTGGTTTATTCTTCACTGGCAAGTGTTGTTTAAGTACAGTTAGGGAATTTTCGATTACTTAATTTTTTACATGAAAAACCAAGCAAATAAATTTTCTTCGAAATCATTTTACTGATAACAATCGAAAGCACTGAGAGTTACAAAAAATACACAACGAGTTTCTGAAGACATAGATCACAGACACTGACAATTTAAGAATTGTACCGTATTATCTGTTATTATGAGTGCTGCCACCTACACTAGTACCGACAACCATTTTCAAAATATGTAAGTCATAAATATACAATACTGACTAATAGTTTGAGTAAAAATTATGCAAGAAAAAAAATTATTACAAGCTATTTCCCCAAATTTAAAAATTTAGAAGAAACACGTGGAAGCACTCGAGCAAACAAGTCAATATTGGCTATATTAATGGTATACATTCGTTAGTTGTCACATGGACGCACGCGCAGTACCGAAAACATACTCTTCGGCGTCACAACCAATAGCAATGCAAAAGCAATTACAAAAGCTTCAAATAATTTGAATTTTTCGGCATGTTAGATTCGTTATAGTGGTTGTTTCTGACAGAAAAAAAAAAGGTTTTTTTGATGCCAGTCGTTTTCATGCAATACATTCTTATGATTTATAGCACATTTTTGCTAATTAAAATTTTAGTCAAGGTCCCTATATACGAGAAACGTCATCAATATTGTTTTAATTCTAGAACCCCTTAGTAACACCAGGGCCCCCCGAACATTGGCTTCCAACAACCGCAAAACCAGAAGTAACAACAAAGAAGGTAAATTTTTTAAGAATAACAGCAATTTTTTTTTACAATTTTGCGTAAAAGCGGCACTAAACCAATTGGTTGGACTGCGATTGATAGTGTCTTTTCAAATCTGGAGTTTTGGTCCGGATGTTGAAAGTAATTTGAGACGATGAAAAGAGAATGGGATCAACCAGCTTCGCAGTATCAAACTGTCAAAAAAAAAGACTAATAAATAGAATAGAATCAACAAATTATTTTTGGTATGGATCCCTGGCATGAAACGGAAAAATGCAATTGGCATTAGTTTTTTTGATGCCAGTCGTTTTCATGCAATACATTCTTATGATTTATAGCACATTTTTGCTAATTAAAATTTTAGTCAAGGTCCCTATATACGAGAAACGTCATCAATATTGTTTTAATTTTAGAACCCCTTAGAAACACCAGGGCCCCCCGAACATTGGCTTCCAACAACCGAAAAATCAGAAGTAACAACAAAGCAGGTAAATTTTTTAAGAATAACAACCATTTTTTTTTACAATTTTGCGTAAAAGCGGCACTAAACCAATTGGTTGGACTGCGATTGATAGTGTCTTTTCAAATCTGGAGTTTTGGTCCGGATGTTAAAAGTAATTTGGGACGATGAAAAGAGAATGGGATAAACCAGCTACGCAGTATCAAACTGTCAAAAAAAAGACTAATAAATAGAATAGAATCAACAAATTATTTTTGGTATGGATCCCTGGCATGAAACGGAAAAATAGGCTCTTTTGAAAAAGAGGTTGTCGCAGATGGTATTATTGAACCAAAACCTGCAATTGGCATTAGTTTTTTTGATGCCAGTCGTTTTCATGCAATACATTCTTATGATTTATAGCACATTTTTGCTAATTAAAATTTTAGTCAAGGTCCCTATATATCAGAAACGTCATCAATATTGTTTTAATTTTAGCACCACTCACGACCACCATGGCCGCCCGCATATATACTTCAAACAACCGAAAAATCAGAAGTAACAACAAAGCAGGTAAATTTTTTAAGAATAACAGAAATTTTTTTTTACAATTATACGTAAAAGCGCACACTCTTCAGTTTTCATTGTTTACTATTAAAAACGGATGATAGTTAGACTTTAATTGGTAATCAGTTCTTAAAAGTATCCAAAATGCTTCGTTTTGTAGTGTTGTTAAGTGTAGAATATGAGGAGAAAGAGATAAGGTATCTTTTTTTCGATTTCCGGCTGTTTCAACGAAGCGATGTGACTATTTAAATGCTCTTTCTAAACCACGTCGTGATGCTTGGAGCAGTGCTTTAAAACGTGAATCACAAGAACAAATGTATTGAATAGATGAGGCTTTTATTTGATGAAGATCCATACTGACAAAATGAAATAAAACAATTCAATTTGTTTAACTCTTCATTATTATAATAATGTTTTATTTCATCTTGTTAACAAATGTATTGCTTACAACAATGAAATTCTTTGGTCGAAAGGATAGATATTGTCTACAATTTTATCAAAATAACACCAGAAAACTCAATTTTTAAACTAAGCACATCCGAAAACAGGCTAGAATCGAATTCCGCAAAACTACCTGGAACTACCCGAAAAAGGGATTGAAAAAGGTATACAGTGTTGAAAATCTTGCCATTAGCTGTTAGCCATATTCTAATCCTCCCGCGACCTTTTGCGGAACTCGACCTAGGATTAAAGACGCAAGTCGGTTTTTGCGGAATTCGGCACAGCCCCGAAACACACAAGATTAAACGCCAACTAATCGATTTGGTTGCCCTCCAAAACAATATGGCCGACCTGCCAAAGTCATGTGTTTTGGAATGGTCTATTGTCAGCCACAGATAACCTACAAACTACTTATGTCAATAACAATTAGGCAATCCAGCGACCTGTCAAATAAAATTCAATATGACGTCCCAGGGCAAACAAAAATATTATTTTGGTCTTTTGGTATACACAATTTGTTTTGGAGAAAGGTGATTTTATTTGCATATGTGGATTTTCGACCTACTTTTGGTTATGTTGTGCCTACATATAAAATCATTCATTTTTCGTTGGTTTAGTTTCATTACTATTTCTCAGATAATATGTCTACTTTTCGTGTAACAGAAGACTGGACAACAGAAGTATTGATACCTACTTTTTCTACAGGATTCGCGGAACCATCTAATGAAGTTTCGATAATTAAAATGAGATAATACGCTTTTTAGCTTTAGGCCAAATTTCTTAAACACGAATTAAAATGATTTATTTTCAAGGGTAACAACAACTCAACTCATTGTGAATCTACAGAGAATGAATCTAAACAAGCCATGAATGCCAATTATCATTTCGATAGTCTAATTCAAGACGGCTTTGAGGGTAACATACAACAAAGATATGAAACCAGACAAGATGGAGTTGTAATCGGCCAATTTTCTTATGATGATGGTATCGCATTTAGAACTACACACTATCAAGCTGATATTAATGGATATAGAATTACCGGGTTAGTATATTATGTTCACTTGATATTTTATTTTCACTTATGTATGTGTATTTATAATCAAAAATAAATACAAGTAGATATTATATGGGGATTCGGGTGCAGAAATAGTGAAATGTGACATCACCGACATCTTTGACTTTGTCACATACCCCTTCACATCCACAAAACAACCTTGACGTGTTGACATGTGACGTTTGATACGTCACACTTCACAGCAGTAACCGTCGCCTGCGCGCGCCTGTACGTTATCATCGTAAGGCTCTCCTCTCGCGCCGCTCCCGCACCTCTCACTATTATCACTATAAGGCTCGCGGTGACGTCACATTTCACTCTTATGTCCAACTTAGATAATATGGAGAGGTTAGGAAATAGTTATGAAAAATTTTGTGAGGTTATTAAGCACCAGAACATTTAAATTTGCAAACATACATACTGCAGCATGTGCAGATGACATTGCTATGATCAGTCATCATTATCTCAAAATAACAGTAAATGAGCTACAAAAATATCATAATGAATATTGTATCCTACTTTATTTATCTTTTAATATTTTCAATTACCCTTGATAAATGAAAACACTCTGGTTCTCTTGAATTCAATTCACGTCTTCATTTTAAATCAGCTGCACTACCAACCACTATTGCAATAAAATTTTTCATTTCTGTTTCCTAACCTCACTTACCTAACATACTGTCAAATGAGTTAGCAACCAATAAAACACCATGGACTCAAAGTGTATGCATGGCTTATGATTGGCTGTTATTGTTCTGCAGTCAGATGTTTTTGGTATTGGATTTAAACTGGCGCCGTCTGCCATGACCAGAAATTCTATAACTGCAGTTTATTTTTCAAATTGGAAGTAATATTTCCCGTTTTCATTTGTGTGTTGTGGTATTGTGTCTGAATTTTATGAATTATCATAGATTCAGTATTTAGATCGTGTTTTGTACTATATTGTACTAATACATAAATTCATTACTATACGGAACACTGATGAAAGAAGGAAAAGTGGATTTGAAGGTGCCGGGGCCTTTTGTAAAGATTTCAAGAAATTAGTTTTGTTATCAAGATGATTTTAATATAAGTAAAATAAATAATAATGGAAAATAACTCATTATATTATGCATAGAAACGATCTAATCATAAACAAAATATGAACCAAAATGAAACAAACCATAAGCAAATGCAAATAACTAACTGTCACTCTAACCTAAACTTGTTTCTTTCTTCTTCAATTTTGGTGACTATACTATCTTAGAATTATTTTGTTCCATGTCATTTGTGCCTAACTTCAATTTATTCTAGTGACGTCAAAATGTAAAACGCGGATTTGAAAACAAAAATTTTTAAATGGGTATAAAAACAAAACAATACTATTAAATTTTATAAAATATGGCATGACGAAATTGGTTCTTTTAGAATTAACTATCTGTTATGCATTAACAAGAATCTGTGCATATTCATAGCGAAAACGACTCAATTTTTTTCAATATTCCATTTCATTGACAACGTCAAAGTTGATGGTTTTAACCTAATGAGCTAACTGCTTTCGGCTAGATTTTTTTTTGGTGGATTGCATCCTTCGATTATTAAACAGACTAGATGAATAACCAGCTATATCTATATCTATATCTCTCATTATAAAACAAGAATAGCAATACACACAGCAAAGGTCACAGATTGCAATAACAGTGCCGTGCTGTGTGAGAATTTGAATTTAATAGAAATATTTATCTTAGATTAATTCATTACTCGAGGAATGAATTGTAGTTGCCGTCGATATTGAATTATTAACATAAATTGTTACACATTGTTTATCTTCTGTTAATAATATAAATTTGTATTCTCATTAGAATGGGTATTTATATATCAAATAATGTGACACTGGGAGTTTCAGAATTGTAAAACTGTGGTACTGTTCAGAACTCGTTGCTTACCTGTGAAAGGATCTATATTGTAAACATCACTTATACTTTTTTTGCATGGTACACAACAGATTCACGATATTGTAAATATAATTTAACTAATATATAAAGTATCCTCAATTGATCTACATTGAAATTTCTGCACCATATCTACCACAATTGAATACAACCACCATAACATATTTAGTAAAAATCAAAACAAACAGCTGTCAAAAAACGTAAACATTCAATATAAGAGGTTTTTTCACATTAACTGAAAAATACAAAATTACAGAAGCCTTCACATTGATATCCTGTTTATAAACATTCACTCATGTTTTAATGAAATTTTGTATATTGTCAAAGATAAATCGCTTTTTATACATTTCTCTCAATTATATAATAAGTATTAATGGACATATATTGACGAACCACAAAAAAAATCAAGTCATTGGTTGATTACATTCAAATGGCAACAGCTGTGGAATCCAGCAAAATAAATATATAAACTTTGACATTGTTTATGTTGGCATCACATAATACGTCTGTTTATTCTTCTTGTAAATTCATTGTATGGATTGTATCCATCTATTGGTCGTATTTGGTCAGAAAACATAAGGTCATTGACGTAGGTATGGCATCCAAACTGTAAAAATAAATGGTTGTAGTTTTTTTATTATTATATCATAGATACATTTTTTCATTCCAGGCAAGAAGTTTTGCCATCCAAAATTAATGATCTTACGGAGGGAGAAGCTGATGTATATACTGACATAAACAATAGTTCGGTGGGTTACCATATTTCCAATCAAGATATCAGATATTGCAGTAAAAAAGGAAAGCCCATTAAATTGACAGAATAATTTATTTAAAGGTTTAATTTTGAAAATCTGTTGAATAACAAGAAAATTTAAATAAATAAATATCTTTTTCTACAATCAGTGACGTTTTTTTAATCGATTTTCGTACATAAAATATGTATTTGTTAAACAGTTTAGAAAAGTGACATTAGAGAGAGAGAGAGATAAAGTGACATTAGGGTGAGATAATAGTATATTACGTAACAAGAGTTGTAAGTAGCCCATTACGCACGAAGTGAAAAAGTTTAAGTAAATTTGCGTAATGAGATTACAACTCGTGTAACGTACTATACTTTTTCTACGCCCATCTATTTTCTTCTTAGAAATAAAGGAAATCGCAATTATTCAAACTTTATTATAATAGTTGTTTATAACAATTGAACAATGATTGTAAGTCGTTGGTGCCTTATTACTTAACGGTGATAAACAGTTATCTATAACTTTAGTACTGCACGATACATCAGAAGATGAAGATTGATAATTGATAATCGCTTCCGATATTCGTAAAGCGTTGTCATTTATATTTTTATGAGAGTGATTCACATAGCCTCCCGCTACTGTAGAAGATACTATATTTTCTTGCAAAAATTGACAGCATAAATGACATGACGTTTATTTCCATATCATGCTAAAAAAACGCGACTTATTTTTTGAGAAATTGTATAATGTGTTACCGACATTTAGGGGGCATTACTCTTTTAATCTAAAATGTATTTCACTAACGCTAAAAGCTTTTATATTTTTCAATTGACTAAATTTATGTAAATAGACCAAATAGTACGTAGATAAAAATTTGATTGCAATTTGACAAAGAAATTTAAGTTTTCTTATCCAAACGCACGTGTATGTTATGAGATCTCATTACGTGCATGTTATTGTTAAATGTCACTTACAAGGAATGTTGACAGTGCGATTTTTGACGTTTACGGACATGGGCGTAGATAAAGTAGTTTTTTAACGCTAATTTTAAATATTTCCGCTAATGCAGATTGAACTCATCTGACGTTTTACTTTTGTCGGCGTTTTGTCATCATGACAAACATGAACATTCAAATAGACGCCATTTTTAGTCCATTTGGAGATACCTAAATAACACATTTTTTGGTTTTTGCTTGATTGTAGAAAAAATAGTGTATGCAACATATGCATAAAGTGTCTTTTTTTCACTCGTGAAAAAAGCACCACTTTATGCACTTGTTGCATAAGTAACTATTTTCGACAACGGTCCCGAAAATACCTACTTCCCGGACGCTTTTTCTGTGAGAAAGTAGCACTTTTCCGGCCTAGTCCGGAAAGTACGTATTTCCCGGACTAGGCCGGGAACAATTACATCGTTGTTGTCATTCAAACAAACTGAATCCCTTTAATATTAGCAATTGTTCGAATTTCAATATAAATTTCAATATTAATATTAACAAGAATTAGAATGTTCCTAATTTTGTTCTAAAAATAAATATTACAAAGAAACGTGTTTTATTGATTTGTTATACCTACCACATGGTTGCCGAAAAAAATATGTACGCAACACGCGCGGAAACTGTTTTTTCGGACGAGTAGACAAGGAAGTCTGCGAGTACGAGTACGAGTATTTTCCGGACTTGTTACGTAATATACTATTTTCGTTATTTCCAAAATAAAAATAGTATGTAATGCGTATGATTTTATTTATTTGTTATAAATATTAACAGTGGAAAAGCGAGTTTGAAGAATAGCATATAATAGAGATAGATGAATTCGCCTGGTGACGCCCACGTCGCATTTAACCGAGTGACAGTCCCTTTACTGGGGTTGAGGTGGCAAAAGGGGGGGTTTTCTTAAAAATAAAATGATTACCGGTGTCTCAACGGAGAGGGGTCGAGGTAAAATAAAAGACAATTATTTAACGGTTTCAATAAATTATTTTACGTAAACTACTGATTTGATGGTTACTCAGTTTTATGTCCTACAGTTTTCTGGGTGTAGAGTAGACCCGATCGAAGTTGGCTCAAGCCATTGACCTACTTTCAGCTGTGAAGTGGCAATCGAGAGCACGCTGTTAAATATCAAACTAACCTAATAAAATCATAAAATATAAAATGATTATGTTTAAAAGTAATATGTGCAAGTGGTCTCAGCTGATGGTTAAAATGAACAGTATAAATAACAATGTACTAATATACCAGATGGTAGAATGGTTTCAAAGAGTATACTTTTGGATTACACTGAGGGGTTAGTATTGAAAATATTAACGATGATATATTATGAGCTGTAGTCACAAAAAAGTTACATTTGTGTAGATTCAACTTCCTAACGAATTGTGCGATGGAGTATAACAATAATACCTGAGAGTGCGTCTACAAACTATATGAGACACCTACAAGCAGCAGGCACAGGACAGTAATATGAACAATCTTACTTGGAATGTGGTGGTGTGTTTCCTGTATGTCGCAGGAACTGGACGAAGAGGGCTGGTCCTCTACTGGTAAGTTTTCTGCCACTCGTATATCTATGTGGTAACTTATACGGCTATGTTTCAGACTAGGAAGAAGTCTAAGAAGAAAAGTCTCAAACAGTCAGTGAAAAAGACTGAAGATGTTATTGAAGACTGTTAACGAGAAGGTGAATAAAACGATGTGCAAGACGGTGAATAAGAGATCTGAAATACGAAACTCCCATGATGCCTAGATCAATAAGAGAGAAGGGTGGGTACTTACCATGGATGCCCATTGGAAACGGATAACTCGGTGTCAGACGAGTAGAGTTAGAACCCTTAAAGGTCTTCTAGCACGCAGATTCGCTCTATGAAGTCTTCTTCAAATATTAAAGTTGGAATGACTCGGAGAACCGTACTCCGGAAATGAGCTCTTAGTGCTGAAGCTGAAGCTTTCATTCGATAACCAAGAATGTCCAGGACATGGTCTTTTTCTAATTGTACCAACTTCTTTATATCGATGAACTATGCGATGAACTATTCAGATGATCTACGGATATTTAGCGTTTCGAATATTTGATGATTGGACTATCCAGTATCGTGTAAATTTGAGAATACCCTTTGTGACATTGTACAAAAGGGACGAATAGTTAGTGTTGGCAGGTGGTATAAAGCCCCACCAAAGCCATCTTAATGGCTTTCAGTAAGAGAAGAATACTCTACCTCAAAACTGTTAAACGGGGACAATACATCAATTATCTATGTTTGACCATAGATAGTGAAGTCCCGTGGAAAAACACGAAAAAGAGATAACACACAACGCAAAAATAACTCTAGTAGTGTGCAGGAACCTGTCATGGAAAAATTGTGGTTGAAGCCATTAATAATAATAATAATAATAAATTTATTGACAAAAAAAATCTGGGTATTACAATAAGTTTAGTGTATGTATGTATGTAAATTGGGGTGACATTCACTGAGACCTAAAAGATCTATTGTGCCCCCTTACTTCTACTTAGTTCCTGAGGAAAGTCTCAGAGACTAGTAGCTCCTTTAGTCCTATTTCCCGGAGGAATTTTAGGAATAAGTAAAGTGAAACTAGTATCATAATTTGGTCAAAAGGACAACTGATCAGTACAACTGTTCTTCTTCAGAAGCCTTCAAAAAAAAAGGAAAAAAGGAACATACTATCCAAATAGACGTCCTACGTTATAAGGCTTCAAAGTTATAGTTTTAGGATATATTAGTGCATTGGTCATCCAAAATAAGTTTGGTTACTCTTTTTTTCGAATACTAAAATAGGCAATTCTTCCGGTAGAAGGTTATAATATTTTGAGATCTGATAAGTGAAAGAATTTTCAAACTGAACTGTTCGATGCTTAGGAATATTAAGATAAGATAAGATGTCCGGAAAGAGATTTTGTTGTAGAGATATGGAGGGGTTTGTGCTGTGCTTATAAATTAATGTATCACACAGTTCTTTTTCCAGTTGACTATTTAAAATTAATAATTTGAGTTTGGCAAATGATTTTTGAAGGATATAAGATATATGGTGGTCGAATTTGAATTTGTCATCTAAATAAAGCTCCAAGTTTTTTGCGGAATTGTAGACGTTGTTGCGTTATTGTTCAGCTTGATATTACAATTAAAATCTACCTAAAACCTCTTTCCAAAATGCAGAGCCACTGATTTTGACGGATTTATCATTAGATCGTGCTTTGAAAAAAGCTCCATCCACCAAATCTTCATTAATATTTTTTTCTGATTCTGCAATTAATGAGGGGTCAAAAAAGTAGTACAATTGGGTAGCATCAGCGTACATATGAAAAGTGCAATCGATGTAAAATTACTTGTATATATTGTATACAACAAAGGCCCTAGAATAGAGCTTTCTTGTCACGTTCTCTGAATATGTCGTATGTGATATTTAATAGAGCAGTGCCGCAAATGTGCCCTGCTGTAAAACCCGATTAATTTTGGGGGATTATATTATAGGTAGCTAGATGACAACGAATTTGCTGGTCTATAATTCTTTCTAGAATGTTGGATATTGTTGGCAAAATCATGATAGGTCGCAGAACACTGAGGCATTCGGGAGAATTAACTTTAGGAATTGGTAACACTAGGCCTATTTTCCAGACATAAGGAAAAATTGACATGCTTAAACAAAAATTGCAGATATGTGTTATGTATGGAATAATACATGGACATGTTAGCTGAAGTGGTGTGATGTTGACACCATCGGAACCACATGCTTGCGTTTTAATATCTAACAGGATTTTTGATATTTTTTCATCATTTTCTTTCTCAAAGTCCAGCCTAGAATTTATTATATCTTTTACATTATTTGTGTAGAATTGTGGTATTAAGCATATATGTAATACTTAGGAAATGATTATTAATTAGATTTGCATTTGTTTGAAAATTGAAAGTTACATTGTCATTTTTGTTGCCCAACTAGCTATGTATTGAATTTACTGTTTGGACCCTTACTTTGTGTAATCTACTTATACTAATGTTATAAATGAAATTACTTTTTCATTTAATTCCACTATTTAATGAAAAAATTATGACAGGATATTGATAATTATTTCGATATTGTCATATTATAGTCAGAATGTCAGAATTTACATTTGGTTAGATCTCTACCTGATGTTTAATATTTTGGCTAGACCAAATAGTGAGTGACCTATCTTGTGATTGACTTAATATTATGTGAATAGAAAAAAGTAGATATGATATTACAAATATTTAAGCTTAGGTATTATTAGCCCTATATGGGGATATCTTAGATATCTGTTTTCCCATTTAAGATCAGTATAACTGTGCAATGATATAGGAAACCAAAGAAAACTATATCTGCCGATCTTTACAAGAGCTTCCTAGATTTATCTGTTCATTGACAACTTCATATTGTGGGTCTCTAAAGTGTCTTCTTATTTCTAATTCTTCAAGGAAATCTAGTTCTTGTTTCTTATCACAAATATGAAGTACTTCTAGTTCTGTGTTAGGTGTTAATGAATGTTTGGTGTCAAGTAGATGTTTTGCATAATGGGATTTATCTGGCTGTCTTAATCTGGATGCTCGTGAGTGTTCATTGTATCTAATTTCAAAATTTCGAATTGTTTGACAAATATAGACAGCATTACATTCTGGAGATTTGAGATTATATATCCCAGACCTTTTTTATTGGGAAATTTTTTTGTTTTTAAATTTAACAATTTTTTACTTACATTGCTTTCTGTTTTAAAAGAAATTGCTGTATTTGTTGAAGAAGATATTATCTTTGAAATATTATTAGAAATATTACCAGCATATGTGATAGTTTTGTAATTTTGTATTTCTTTAGTTCTTTCAGGAAATATTAGTTGTAGTGACACTTTTTTATTAATTAATTTATTTATTTATTTCATGTAATGGATAACCATTGGATGTGGCTATTTGGTTGATTGTATTAATTTCTTTATCAAAATTATATTTTTTCATAGGAACTGAAAATGCTCTATGTATCATTGAATTATATGCTGCTAATTTATGTGACATGGGATGATTGGATTTATATGGAATAGTCACATCGGTATGTGTTGGTTTTCTGTAAATTGAAAAATCAAGTATATTATTGACTCTTTGAATCTTTAAATCAAGAAAATTAATGGAGTTATTTTCTTCAACTTTTAAAGTAAATTTAATGTTTGGGTGTAAATGATTAAAATGATTGAAAAATATATCTAATTGTCGTTCACTACCTACTTACAAAATAAGCCAATATGTCATCTACATACCTATATCAAAATAAAATATTTTTTGTAATGTTACATTCAAAAATGTTTCTTTCTAAACTGTCCATAAAAATGTTTGCAAAAATTGGTGACATGGGCTTTCCATTGGTAAATCTCCATTTTGAATATATACCTTATTGTCAAAAGTAAAATAGTTCTGATTAAAACATACATCAAACACATTAATTATATCTGATATTATTTCTGGATTTATATTTTTATCCTCTAGTAATTTTCTTACAAGTGTTCGATTTAAAGGATCTTCTTTGTTTCCCTTCAAACCGTGCAGAGAAAATGAATTATGTAACCAGACACTTTCCGAAATTAAACACTGTATTTTAAATTCAGTATAAACCTTTACTGATCTATTAAACACTATTATTCAGATCTATACAGTGAGATTTTTCACCAGCAGCTTATAGTGTGGTATGTATATGAAAATATTTAATAGGTAATTTAACGTAAGTTCGATTATAGAGGTTATGAGTAATGAAAGTTTTAGAATACAAAAAGTTGTGCATATTTTTAATTTGAATGTGATAAATTATAGCTTCTACATGTGCTGATATCTAAGTTGAGTAGGTACTGTCCGTAAATGTTTACCAATTTGTTTGGTCTGAGTGTAGATTGTGTTTTTCACAATTTAGTTTTCTAATTTGAATGTCACATATACGGGGGTTGTTCTATACATTATTTGGTACAAATAATAAAAAAATCTTAATATCAAAAATTTGTGTTCAACTTTAGTATGAAGTAAATATAAAACAATCTTTGTTTGAGATAATTTTAAACTTTTTATATTTTTGGGGAAACATGTTACTGTGAAAACCATAAATTCTTGATTTGATTTGAATTGATTTTTAATTGAGGAAATATTATTTGAAATTTTTTGTTGTCAATTTTTATAATATGTTCTAAATATTTTTTTTAAAGATTGATTGAATTTAGTTTTCTTATTTACATTTTATATATTATTACAATATTTTGTAATTTTAATTTTAGAAAGAGTTATGGTGACAATTGTAACAATATTTTGAATTAAAAAAAAATTAAATCAGGGTTGCTATTAGTTCAGTTATTGATATAGTTTAATGTTTTTACTTTAAATGAAATTATTAATTTTTGTTTCGGTCTAGCTCAGATACACAATAGTAAAAAAGAATATGAGAATTATATTTCTATCAGGGTGAACAGGTGGTAATATTATAATATGATTATAATCTTAAAATTCGAGCAATTTTTCTTAAAAATCCTTTATACTATTTATGGTAATAGAATATCCAGCATAAATAAGATACCAACAAACTTCAAATGATAATTTTTTTTTAGTTGCTCTCTAAATGAATATAATGACGTCAGACGTGACGTAAACAAATTAAAAGTAAAATTGAACAATAAACGTAATATATAAACAGAACTAAATACTACTATATCTTAATTTAAATAAGACATACTTTATACTCGTGAAACAAATATGAAATAATTAATAAAAATATTTTAAAACATAGAATCAGTATTTTTTTTATATCTATGGTGCTTCTCAATAACACACTAATATTGGTTCTATGCTTTATGTCATATGTCAATTAAATTCTGTGGTTAGAAAGACAACAAATACCTTTTTTTTTTTAAATTAAATACAATCACCGACGAAATGTACCCACGGAGCACTATTCAAACCTTCCAAGGGCTTAGTGAGAAAAACTTCACCAGCAACAGCACACGAAGTACAGGGAAAATTGTGAAAAGACCTTCAAGCCTCACAATAAGAAGACGAGCCTTATATCTACTTTGGCATCAAGTAGATAACGCAATGTTATTTTTTCTTAACTGGAACAAACAACTGCAGACGACGGCACTTCTTTTGAACTCGATACAAATTACCAAAAATATAATAATGAGAGGTATATTTACCAAACACAAGTTTGTTCAAACTCGTAGAATTTTTTATCTCAGGAACTCTGCTATATTTCCTTGATAATACCAAGGAAAACTCGCTGTGGAATCTTTGCTTTTCAAGATTTCCAACCTCACCAGTTTTTGCTTTTCGCCATTCAACAACCCTCTTTTATTTTTTATTTCTCCATGGTAACAACACTAAAAAGTTCTAGATTGGATTACAACAAATTTCCATTGGTAAGTTTTTTTTTTACTCTTAATGTTTAACTTCTGCCCTTTCACAGATTTCAATAGAACCCTCAAATTTCATGTTTTATTATAAAATTCATTTTTGAAAAATTTTTACTTGTGACAGAATGCTATCTACAGGATGTTATAAACTTGGTGAATTAATTTAACTGTTGTACTAAGTATAATTATATTTTTACAATCTAATTTATATGAATTTGTATAGTTAGAGTTGTCTTAATAATCAATGTTATACAGTTATTTATTTAAAATTTAGGTTGTAGATACATTCTGTTACAATATATCAGGTAGGAAGTTAAATAATCATGGAGCTAAAAAACCGAAATATCTTTTACCTTGTTTTTTTAGTAATATTTCTATTGTTATTTACTATTTTCTTATTTGTTTTCTGTTTCTTATTTTCTGATATTGCTATAGATAGTTACACTTTGATCTGTGTCTGTTGGTCGGGAAGTGATGATGAATTGAATTATGAAAACTATTGTTATGATTATTATTTGTAAAAGATGTGTTATTCCTAATTATACTAGTTCGACAATAAGAAATTCCATTATAATTTCACTACAAATATTTGTGACTGTTAGTCGGGTTATAATTGTTCGACGAGTGGAAGGAAATATGTGAATCTTGGTATATTCCCTTCCCCTTCTCGAAAAAACATCAAATAATTTGTATTCCACATGAAGTTTTGGAAGTTTATGACTATCTATATACATTCTTATCTATTCCCTTCCCCTTCTCGAAAAAATATCAAATAATTTGTATTCCACATGAAGTTTTTCAAAAAGGGGAAGGGATTCTCTTTGTAACATTCAGAGGATATTTGATATAAGCAGCTGTTTTTTTAAGCTTGTTCTTCATCTTTTGGTTTAGTTTTTGTTAGTATAGATCTTAAAGTATTGGTAGATTTGAAAATAATTTGAATATTGAATTGATTACCAATTTTCTTAATTATTTCTGATAAACCTTTAGCATACGGTACAGTAAAGCTTTTAAAAAGTAAGTTAGTTGAATTATTATTATCATTTTTATCATTGGTATTGAAAATTATTTTATTTTCTATATTTATTTGATTAACAACATTTCCAAAATAAATAAAAATGCGTTATCCTTAAAAAACCTTACTAGAACGTGCACTTCACTAGATTCCATTCCTATAAGATTATAATACTATCAGTATGTTATTCCAAAAAATATTTCTTTATTCGCGATCAATTTTCTCACAGACATAATCTACTGTGAATGACCATTAAAAAATTTGACATTTGTCATTGATTGTCTAGTTGTCGAATTTTTTTATCAGATAGGGACAAATTATTGAAAAAATAGAATTATTCTTGATAACGGTAGCTGCAACCCTACCGAAACGTTGGAATAAAAATAGAAAAAAGATTGTGCATTAATTTCTTACCCCCTTCCCAAATAATTAATACACCATAATAAACATACATAAGAAAAAATTTTCATAATTCGAAAACTAAATTTTTTTTTAGTTAAATATTTTTGAAAACATGAACAAAATGGTAAAACATCTAAAAATATTAATCACAATTGGCCGAAGTAACGACATTCATTTGGTAGGAAAAAATGTATAAAATTAATGGAAATCATTATAGGAAAGTTTAATAATATTAACCTTACTACTACCGAAAATTTGGAACGTATGTGTTCCAAAAATTAATTTTCTTAAATATTCCAAAATCAATTACAAGTATATAATGACTGATAATTATTTCACAATCACACATTCATCGGTATAAAAATCAACTTTCTAAAATCATAAAAATGTCATTAACTAATATTAGTTTTTCGAAAATATAAAAAGGTTTCCAAGTTTACGGTTGTTACTTTAGTGATTCCCATCGTTCAGTTAACATGTACAAGTTTGTAGCTGTTTTGTTTGCCATGCAAATAGTCAACGTGTTCGCACGAGAATATATTATCGGAGGGAAGGTGAGTTGAACAAAATCATTATAATTTCTATTATTTCACTTTTTGTCAGAAATGTTTCTTAAAAAACCTTTATATTTTTCTTTTGAAATTGATTATATTAATAGATTTTCAAAATAGAATTGTAATTGTTACGTAAAGGAAAAGACAAGAAAACATAAAAAATGGTGAACAAAGAGTTGAAATATTCTGTATTATGATTAGTATTTTAACAATTTAATTTTTGCAAGTTTTAATGTCTCAAACTGAACATAAAATGTTTCAGGGCTTTGGTTAATTTCAGTTTCATCCACCCAAAACTTCTAGTTAAATTTATATGAGCCTTGTGCATTTAAATTGAGTATTTTATAACGTACTCTGTATTTTTAGGCTGTAACACGTGAAGAATATGAGGAAAAGGTAAAAGCATTGGATGACATGGAAAATTTGGTGTATAGAGTGAGTATAGTTTATCAGATATTAAAAAATGTACACGTGGGAACGAAGAAAGCACCATTGTGCACTGAAAGTAAAATTCGGCATATGTATACAGACAATTTGAAATATTTTCATCCATAACGCCACCCGGTGGGTAGAATTGGTAGAAAGTCATAAAACTGTCAAAAATTATTATATATTTTGTGTGAAGGTTTGTGGCAAACATTTATCCAAATTTCAAAATTGTATTTCTGTGAACGTTTGTTTCGAAAAGTTGGTATATTTTAGCAAAAACTTCGTTTTCAAAATATTTTTATATTGTTTAAATTTCAGGGAACAGATACAGTAGTAACCCAACCACCCGTGGTAGAAGCAGTAAGTAGCATTATAGAATTTTCAATTATTACATTATTATTATTTATTATTATTATTTAAAAAATTATGGATGTTTACCGCATTCCAGCAAACCAAATAATCAATCGATAAAAGAAGTAGATGTTTTAATGTTGAAAGCCGGCTTGGCATTGGCTAGCATTCAGGGAACGCCTATTTAAATTCATTGTAACATTTTGATTGGTTAGCATTTCATTTATTCAATAAAAATAATAATTTCTATGATTCATTGTAGTCAGTTTGATGGAAAATTAATTTTGGAGAGGATTAGAAAAAATAATCGATGCTATATATTTTATCAAGAATGATCCTACGGCGTGGATAAAAAAAATCGCATTAAAACTTTTCAAATTAACAACCGAACGCGGGTGTGAGAATTAAGTGTTAACCCGTTCAGAAAATGCAGAATAACCTAACAATAACCTCATTTTCTTCATTACAACAAAAATTTAAATACAAAATTGTGTTTATTTACGCTGAAACTATATTACTGATATTCTGTCATAGTCTGAAGTACTCTTTAGCAATTACTAAGCTAAGTTCTTCACTTTCTGGCTAATTGGGCCAATAATCCCGAAAGAAGTGAATATTGATCCGAGGAAGCATCAAGTGATACGTACCCATTATCCTATTAAAATTCTATATGTGTCTGGATGCTTTGAGTGAAAGTTTATTGGATGTGAAATGGAAAAGTGTAGATATATGTAACAACACTTGAATTTATTTGCGGAGTGTAATGGAAAGTAATTTTTCGTTTCATTATCATTTGCATTACCTATACCTACAGCTGCTCTTCATTTAAGTTAAAATTGGATGTAGACTCGGTACATGCATAAAACAAACTTCCTGGTTAATAATAATTAGACAATGGACAAAGATAAGCATGTCTACCTTGTCAAGAAAAGGGTACTAGGAAAACCAAAACTGGATTCGATCAGAGTCAATAAGACACATTCATATAATTATTTTTATCATTTAAATTCAATTATTATTTGATGTTGTGAGCTTTTGTTTGTTTAATTAGAACGATGGCAACTTCTTGAATCCATTGCCTCCAAAATCCGGCGGTTACGACAAAGTCAATCCGGTAAGTTTTTCAACTTTAGCTTACTTCTAGTGGGGCCTTAAACAATTAAAATTGAATATATCAATAGTGTCTTCACTGTATTCTTATACTATTTTAGATTGGATTTAAAGTGGTGGGTTATTGTAGTTTTCCACTGCGACATTTCCAGATCTAATGTGATTGTCTAAGTCCACAGTGATTCTTAAATGTAAATTTTGCTGGTTTGTACGTATAAAAACGAATAAGAACGTCCTCAAACTAAGTTTTGTTAAATATCATTTTTCTTCTAATTTCAATTCTGGCTAGTTTATTCATGAATCTTTTAACACACAAATTTCAGTAACAAGAGAACCATGCACTTTTTAAAATAGGTCTAACTTTATAAAAACAAACATAAAATAATGAAAATTACTAGTAGGTTATCCAAGTAATTAACATTTAATATTGGCTATTAAGACACGAGTATGAAAATTACGACGAGCTGAAGGCGAATACGAGTGTATCAATAACCATTAAATGCGAATTGCATATACTATTTTTCCTACGCCCATACTTCAAATTTCATCTTCTGTATGTTACTTGTGGTGTATTCATGATTGTTTTTGTTATTTATTTTGGGAAATCAAACCAAGATCTTTTTTATGTTTTTATTTCAACGTTTCGGTAGCGTTCCAGCTACCGTTATCAAGAATAATTAAGTTTTATGAAATTTTGGTCCCTTTCTGACACCAATGAAAAAATTCGACAATTAGACGATCAATGATATTTTGTTTAAAACTGCACAAAATTGTTGTCAAATTTCTAAGGCCTATTCAAAGTAGATTATATTCCTGATAGAATGTGAATAACTAAATATATTTTGTATGACATTCTAACAATATTATAGTCTACTAGGAATGTGATCCAGTGAAGTGCACGCACGGTTTTATTAGGGATAGCGCTTTTTTGCTTATTTCGGAAATGTTGTTAATAAAACGCGTCTGGTGTTACTTTTTTTGTGGGATGATTATTTTTGTTTTAAAATATGTCTAAATCAGTTTTGTGATTTTGTGTATTTGAGTGTGTATTGATTAAGAGCAATTCCAATGATAAATCATAAGAAACACTGGATAAAAACTTATATTACTCTTCTGATAACGAAGGTAGGTAACTGAGCATAATAAATTTCTCTTTTTAACATTAGTAATAATTTGACTACATTCGGCTGCTACATATTTAGTAGTATTGAGGGCCTCTCTTTGATTTTCCGTCTTTTACTATTGGGCTCTTCCAATATATTGTGCGCTGAATCCCATTGAACGTGATGCCCGTCTTACCAAGTATATTTGCAAATACCTGACTCCCTATCTTTAATGTACTTTTTGTGTTCATTTAATTAGATTTTTAATAGTCTAGATGTTTAACCTGAATGAAATTTGTCACATTCGGAGGATATTTATAGATGCAGTTTTTTTAAGACTTTTCTTCATTTTTTAGATTAGTTTTTGTTAGTATAGATCTCAACGTATTGTTATATTAGAAGCTAGTCCAAATATTGAACTGAATTACCAATATTATCAAATATTTAATTAATTCAGGATCTGTCAGATACGTAGTCATTGAAGCATGGGCGTAGAAAAAAGTTGTAACTTTTCTCTACTCTCAATTATTCAACACTTCATTTTTGTTGAATAAAGAGTGTCAAAAATATCTTCTCCTTTTTTGCAAAACAAAGCCCAGTTCACTTACCAGTCAGAGTAGGATTGATTATATAATAATGCCATACCTGGAACAGAAAGTTTTGTATTAATACTCTGAAAAAAATATATTTATATAACTATATCCATGAGATTCAAACTCTTCAATGATTCTTCACGTACATACAGAGATAACATTTTGAATGTAAAAGCGAAGACAAACTGTATATTATTATATTTATTTGAAAAACGGTTTTTGATTTAAAATTATTTATTGTTTTTCAAGTTCCAAACATACGCCATCGGAGATAAGATTCTTATTGGAACGTCAGAAAAACCCAGCAATGGTAAGTACGTTATGATCAAGAACTATACTTTAATTAGGTTATGGTATAGTTGTTGAATAATTTAAAACATGTGGGCAGTTCACAAACGGTAGACAAGAAGGGGAAGGATACGAAGCAACGTAGCAACGTAGAAAAATAATAGGAAGGAAGCATTGTATATCTGTTTCATATCTCATTCAATTTTGCTTTAACGACTTGCAAATAATCTTTTCATACTGTTTTCACTCCAGAAACAGTTAACTCTTGGAAAATGAATTAGAATATTTGCAAACAGGATCTGTAACTCCTGTATAACAAACTTTTGCCACTAGATGCTGATGGCAATGCTGAAGATATATTCATATTTAAAAAAATATGCAAAACTCTAAGCGAGTTACTGAAACTTTTTTTAGACAATTGCAAGATTTTACTTGCACTCGAAGGATAAATGTTTCATTTCTACTTGCAAGGAGCAGGTGTTCAAATTGGTGGTGGAAATTCCCCAAAGCTTCGTTAATGAGTTATTTCTAGTGTTCTTTACAATCAACAATTACAGTTAGAATAAGAAATGTTTTTTTAGGATACCTTATCGATCAACTTAGTCCAGTACAACCGCAAAATTCCAAAATATACACACCAGAAAATTGGCCAACTGCACATCAAACTAGCGAAGAAGAATTAAAACAAGCAATAAATGCCAAATACCATTTTGACTATAAAATTGAAGACGGTATTTTTAATAATTACCAGCAAAGAGAAGAAACCAGAGAAAATGGAGTTGTACGCGGCAGCTATTCTTATGATGATGGTTATGTATTCAGAAGTGTTTCCTATATAGCTGATAGCGATGGATTTAGAATCACCGGGTAAGTATCCATTCACATAGTGTTTGATATTTTTAGTTTCTTTCCTCAAAGCTGCCTCAAACTAACTTAATTACCTTCAACAAGTTGACTTCCCCCTATCACATCACCAAACTTAATTTATGATATCTTTGCTTCTTGGTGGTGAACTTTAACCATCTTTCGATCAATTTTTTTATTGATTAAGCGATCCATAGTGGTTATGTTTATCCTACAGCTCCTTATCTTATATGTACCAGTCATGGTACAATTATCTTCTGCTTCTTTTTCATCAACTTGAAAGGAAGTAATGTTATTTTCATGGCTTGTTAGCCTATATTTTCTTCTTTTTCCTTCAATATCTACAGTTTACTTTAGCTTTGGTTTCCATCCTTTTGCATACAAGAATGATAGTAGATACCTACCTAGTTTTTTTATTATGGTGTATTTAGTAACTTAAATTAAACTGAAAATTGTTCTTGTCGTATTTATTAACATACTTTTTCTTTCAAATTTAGCCAAGACATCGCACTTTCAAGAATGAAGATACCTACTGGTATAGGGAAGATACATGTTTCAGGAAATGGTGACTCTGTGGATTACCGTATTACTGAAAATGATCTTAACGACTTTAGAAGAAAGGCAAAAATAATAACCGAGAAAACACCATCTGTTTAGTGGTTCAATTTTGTAACAACGCATGATTCATGGAACATTTTCAAATAAATAAATACAATGTAATTCCTTCAGTTTTATTTATTTATAACAAAGATTGAGTGTTGGTAGAGAAGCATAGTACACCAGCTGTCAAATTGGGTTGTGAAATGGCACATGAGCCGTATCCCATTTGAATTCCGTACTTCTGCGTATTATTTCAACAACTGTAACATTAGGAAGACAAATTAATTTTGATACACTCGTTTAGGTAGTACTTTTGATATCTCGAGTGTCAAATATGTGATCTACTCATTTTACTTTCTTAGTATTTATATTAGACAACGCCGCGTAAAAGCAAAATATATCGAAGTATCAAATGGAAGCAGTAATTAACAAATGCCACGACAGAAATATAAGATAGATTACTCGACCGGTTTCACAGATTAAAAGAAATTATAAAAATCTTGTGATTTGTGAAATCGTCCGAGTAATATAATATGTTTTTTCGTTGACCGTGCATTTTTGAGCTAGATTAATGTATACAAAATCATTCATTAATGACCCCTATTAATGAACGATTTTCTATTAATGTGCACTGAATTATTTTTCGATTTATTGAAAGTTGTGCTATACATACTAAATACAAGCTAGCACAATTTTTTTTCAATAAGCATCCGATTTCAATGAAACCATTGCTGTTATTTTGTGTAAATTATGTGCAATGTATGCGCACTAATCAAGATTTTTGTGCACTTATATTTTTTGTTTCATTAAAAGTCGTACTACCTTAAACTCAAACTAGCACAACTTTTTTTCAATTATCATCCGATTTTGTTGTTATTTTGAGCAAATTATGTGCAGGATATGAAGAAATTCATTAAATAACAGATTATTTGGGAAACTTTGTAGTGAAAATGATGAAGAGTATAATCGCTTGCTGCTGCATACGGAAGTACGATGACTCTCGAAAGGTGTTTTTCTGAATCGCTTTTTCTATCTATTTGGCTCAGTATGGGACTTCCTTGAAAACAGAGACGATCAACTGCGTGGAAACTTGATAGCCTCCAAATATGACATCGCTTATTTGACAGACCTTTTTGAAATATTCAATGACGGTCGAATTGAGTTGAATTTAATAACAACAAAAAACGTCACAACTGCTTTCGTGGAAAAAATTCTTCTATTCAAACGAAATCAAAGAAGAGGTGAATACAGCCACTTTCCGACATTATCGGTAAAACACGAAGATTTACTTACTTACTGCCAACACCTCGATGCTCTTCATGCTGATTTTACAGAGCGATTTCAGGATATTAACACGTTTTTATGATTTTTGCCTGTATGTCAATAACGGAATCTTTGAACTCGATTTTCACCCACTTCAAGACGTAAGATTAAATTGAAAATTTGCATTCTTATCAAGGATCGTTGACAATGCAATGATTTGATAGTTTTGTCTAATTATCTTGAACAAGTTTGTCAAGATAAAAAAATTATTCCGGAGAGGGCATTCGAATGCATTGTATATGATGTACTATTAGCCGATGTTCTTCACTTTCAAAGTGCAGACGGATATCAGCTAGTTACTAGATGTACGTGTGCCATGGAGCTAATTTTGATATTTCTGCAATCCAATATATGGTGAGAAACGTCCCGAGGGATGAATGGAAAGAGGGTGATCAAAAATATCTTGTCACTAGCGACAACAAATATAAACAAGACAAGAAGGGTCACTTCGTGTCGGTACTTTGATATTGGGTCTTTAAATGCGAGCCGTCGGCGCCGTATTCCGACTAAATAAGCATGTGTCTAGTATTTTTAAAGCATTTTAACCGTTTTTGTGTTCAAATAAGGCAGTATGTGTTATATATAAATAATACATATAAATAATAATATACTAAAAAGCAAAAAAAAATCAAACATAAGTCTTTATTACGTACCAACTTCAACATATTTTCTTAATATTTAATAAATTGATAAGCAAAGTTTATACTAATTTTAACTACCCAACCTCAATACCAAAGTGAAAAAGAAATGAGGCAAACATACAAATATTGTTGTTGTTTATTGTTGCAGCCATCTACACAAAACATCACCGGTATTTTTAATGTATAAAATTCGCTCACAATACTTTAATATAACTGTGATTTTTAAAGCACACCGGTATATCCAATCTACGCATCAGCTGAAATCTGCTGAGGAAGAGTAGTATAACAGAGGAAGCGAGAAAGTCACCCTGGATTGTGAGAAATAGTACAGAAATTTTCAATTGCGTTTCCTTCAACATATTTGGCTTAGCGTGGGTTTAGTGTAGTGGCACTGAGAAAACTAATAGACTGCAGATCACTGAGCCTGGTGATTTGCGACCGATATTATCTAAATTGAAACCTAATATTATCAAATTGTTAATTACAGTTTCCTGTGAAAATTGTCATATTTTAGTAAAGCGTGTTATCAATAGATGTCGAAGATAATAGTTTAATACCATTATAACGCATTACAAAGTTTTTGAAAAATATTTTTCACTAAGAAGCAACAACTACTTCTCGGGCTATATGCCTCAACAGACATTGAATTACACTTCTAAAGTAAAAGTAAACCATTCTGGTTGGTTATATCTATTATATCTATCTATCTTTACATAAATTACATACATAAATAATCAGGTTATACATCGATAACTTGTTGCATAATTACAAAGAGTGTCAGTTTGACAGTCAAACTGACACGATTTGTAATTATGCAGGAAGTTTGAGATGTATAACCGTATATATTTTGAAGTACGTATTGTATTTGATACGATTATTTATTGAGTAAATCAAGTAGATATAAAAAAATTATTAATTTAAATACAAATTGGTACAATGGAAAATGTAATTATTATATATTACATTTTTTTAACTGAGTTAGTATTTTCTGCGCTGGAAACATGGCTACTGCTCATTGAAGTGCTGGAAGTACTGAAGGTGTTATCACTTGAACTTGTAGAGTTTTTAAAATTGGATCTCATCTTATTTATTATGTTTTGGTGATGTTGTTCATCTAACTGTAGGTAGGTTTTGATAGAATTGCTATTGCCATGTCCTGTTATTTTAATAAGTTCTTGTTTCGATACACCTACTTTTGCCAATTGTGAAACAGCAGTGGCTCGGTGAGAATGATTTGAAAATGTTCTATTTGTCATATTCAAATTTGCTAGTTCTGCAGACTTTTTGGTCCATTTACTAATTTCATGCATTCCAATTGGCATATTTTTGTACCAGCCAAGGGTTTTTGGTTTTCTCCAGTTAGGATTTACGGTCAGAAATAACCTATCTGTATTAATATTAATGATTTCGCTTCTTTTTATCATTAGTTTATCTAGAAGTCTCACTGGACAACGACTTACTTCATTATGGATGGGTACAAGCCATTTATTAATTGCACACGGTTTTGCTCCTCCCTGTGTGGTTTTGGTGAAAATTAGAGTATTTGCAAACAGGATCTGTAACTCCTGTATAACAAACTTTTGCCACTAGATGCTGATGGCAATGCTGAAGATATATTCATATTGAAACTGAACTGAACATACTGAAACTTTGTTTGAATAATTGCAAAATTTTACTTGCACTCGATGGATAAACGTTTCATTTCTACTTGCAAGGAGCAAGTGTTTGAGTTGGTGGTGAAAATTCCCCAAAACTTCGTTAATGAGTCAGTTCTTTACAATCAACAATTACAGTTAGACTAAGGAATGTTTTTTAGGATACATTATCGATGAACTTAACCAATAGCGCAAAATACCAAAATATACACACAAGAATATCGGCCACCTGCACATCAAACTACCGAAGAAGAATTAAAACAAGCAATAAATGCCAAATACCACTTTGACTATAAAATTGAAGACGGTATTTTTAATAATTTCCAACAAAGAGAAGAAACCAGAGAAAATGGAGTTGTACGCGGCAGCTATTCTTATGATGATGGTTATGTATTCAGAAAGACATCCTATATAGCTGATATCAATGGATTTAGAACCATCGGGTAAGTATCCATTCACATAACGTTTGATATTTTTATTTTCCTTTCTCAAAGCTGCTTCCAACTATCTAATCACCTTCAACAAGTTGACTTCCCCCTATCACATCACCAAACTTAATTTATGATATATTTGTTTCTCGGTGGTGAATTCTATTCATCTTTCGATCAATTTATTTATTGATCCATAGAGCTTATGTGTCTGTTAATATCTACGGTTTACCTCAGCTTTGGCTTCCATCCATACGATCCTCTCTCGGCGTTTTTTGTTTTAATTTCTGTAATGTGGTCCTGATGTTTAGTGTAATAGTTTTAAGCATCACTTCCAAGTTTTAGTACCAATCCTTAGCATGTTTTCTTATTATGGTGTATTTATCATTATCAATCTTAGTAACTTAAATCAAACTGAAAGTGTTTTTATCGTATTTATTAACAAACATTTTTTTCTTCTAATTTTAGGCAATTAGTTCCACCTTCAAGATTTAATAGTCGTACTGATCTAGCACATCTAATAACTGTCATAGATGGTGGCTCTATGGAATACCTTATTGATGAAAATGATATTAACGGCTTTAAAAGAAATGCAAAATTAATACCAATAACTGTTTAATGGTTAAATTTTGTAACAACCCATCATTCCTGGAACATTTTCAAATAAATAAATGAAATGTTTCAGAGCTACCTGATTTTATTTTATCATTTTCTTTTCCGATATTATCTAGTTTCAGGAGTGTAAAATTGGGTAACATGTTTACTGCCTCTTCAACTTCATCTTTACTTAAAATGGTGAAACAATTTAATCACCATTCTGCTTGTTTAAAATATTTAGGTATAAATACATCTTAATTTCGCTTGTTTTTTGGTAGGAAATACGGCATAAATAGACAAACGACAGTTTTGGAAGAAGAATAAAGTTAGCACAACCATTTAAACACAATTAATCTGAAAGGTATTGATAATTTTTTGAAAATGATGTGCAATTTATGTGCACAAATCACGATTCTTACTCTGTCAAACTGACAAACTGACAAAGTAAGAAGAACAATAGTTGCAGTTAATACACACTAATTACATCTAAAATAGTTATTTCTAAAATTAAAACAAAAACTAACATGTTAAAAAATTGATGTCTCATAAATCAAATACTCCTCGAAGGAGTAGAAACAGTGCCTCAATAGTGAGTGCTTAACTCTAACCTTGAAACGGTTATAACTCAAACCAGTAATAGGGAGTTAAGGCTGCACATTACATACATACGTAAACGTATCTAGTGACAGCTACGCATGCGCCGTTAAAATTTTCGTTGGGTTACGAGATACGTTGGACGTAAAGATACGGATTCCTACGTGCACCCAAGAACGCGGTATTATCGACCCGATACAGCCGACGATATCCGATAAGCTGCCAGATATTCCGAACTGCGAAATAAAGAAGACAAGAAAAGAAAACGAAGAAACATCATAACTTACAAATCCAGTTGTTTTTTTGTGAAAACCATAATGCAAGTAAATAATGAAAATCGTTTACCAGGACGCATATACTTTTCAAATGAGGACGATTTACATTTATTACGGGAGGTTGTGGGCGGTCAAAACCCCTATGAAGACACTTCCAGATGGAACATTATTCAAACTAACTTGATGCAAATAATTGGTAAATTCATATCAAGTAGAACTTTGAAAGATAGGGTGAACAATTTAATGAAGAAATTTATAGAGAGGGATGGGACACTACAATTTCAGTAAGTTACCTATTGATATGTACCTACATAGTAAACGCATTAAATCTTTCTCTCTTATAGATCTGGAATTGAGGAAGAAATCACTGAGGTAGATGATTTGCTGAGGCATATAGTAGACCTCAGAAATGAATTTAAAGATAAAAAATCTACCAAAAAGGCAGTTTGTAAGACACCATCAAAGACTTATAAACAAAGTGATAGCTCTTATCAGAAAGGACTTTTAGCAAGAGCTCATGCTACCGCTACAGTCTCTTGTTCACCATCAATAAACGGTCAGTCCAATGAACAAACATGTGGAATATCAAATATAGAAGAACCAAATGAAGAAATTGTGTATAATGAAAGTATGATTTTTTTTTGTTAATCACAGCATGTCAATTAATTAATGCTTGAGTTTTTTTTAGCTGAAACTGAAACCGAAACTATTATGTTAAACATCGTTGAATTTGATGAACCCGGATTAAATGAAACTAATACTAAAAACAATGATAAAGAAAACAGAAAGCCAAAGATACCCTCTTCTACTACAAAAAATGTTTTAAGTAAGTAGTGTGTGTATGGGCATTATGTGTCATATAAAAGAGTGGCAAATGCAATGGTTTGTATAGGTGTATAGGGACTATTAGTTTGTTATTTCATTGTTTACCCTGTTATTTATGATCAATTTTTTGGCTTTGCTTTTCAAATCAAGGATATTAATAAACAATAATAAATGCACATAATTTAAAAATAAATCAAAACGTTTTTTGTGGCAGTACATTTTCAACTTTTTTCTACTACCTTCAATAATAATTATTGATTGTTTTAGCCCCTACTAGAAAACGAGCAGCAAACTCTTTAAAGCAGGCAACTCTGGCTTTCCTAACAAAAGAAAATGATAGATGGCATGAAATTCGATGCAGAGAGCTTGCATTACAGGAAAGAGAAAAAGCACTGCAAGAGAAAAAATTCGAATTGGACAAATATGAGAGAGAAAAAAGAATTGAAATTGAGGAAAAAAAACTTGAAATTGAATTGAATACACATAGAAATCAACAAAGATTATTAGAAATTGCATTTCAAAGAAATATATAGAGGGACCTTTTTCATTGGATGTTTTTGGAAAGTGGGTCACCCCTAGAACTATTTTATTTATCAAAATAAACAAATGAAAACCATTGTGGGCATATGACATAAATATGCTTTGATCGGCTCTATATAACTGATTTTCATCTGTTGAAAAACAAAAGTTTAGGAGTGCCCACTATCCAAAAACACCCAATATATTTGTATATTTCATTTTGATTAGTTTGTAGGTACATATTATATGGTTTGTTAGATTTTATTTTGTGTTTTAATTATATTTTAATTAATTTATAATAAGTGATTATATTTTTGTTCCTTTTGTTGCCAAAGAATTATTTTTAAGTTGTTAAATCATTTTTTTTATCATATTATTACTTAGACTTAGGTATATGTTCTTTTATTAAAGATAGTTGTTAAAATCTAATGTGTTAGTTATTTGAAAAATTCATTAGTTCCTGCCTCGTAACTTGACAATAATGCACACAAAAGATAATTTATAATAATAAATTTGTTTAAGAAACATAATAAATTCTTAATGTTGGTGAAAAAAATTCCTTTATCAAATTAATTGGGGCAGGTTACTTTCATGAATAAGAAAACGATGGGAAATCTTAATTTTCAATTGTTTATTAAGCATTTAAGTAAACTTCCAAAACAGGAGGAACGATATTAAAATAAGTAGCTGTTTGACTTCCATACAAACATGTATGACAATTTGTCAAAAGTACACCCACTTTAAACATTGTCCCTACATCCTGCAACAATATTTTCTGTTTTTTTTTAAATCCAGAAATGCAAAATTTTGAATGATTTTACTAAATCCCATTCAACAGATATACGTTGAATAGACATTAAATTATTGAACTGCTGGGCCTCTGGGTTGTTTACAATTTCATGTTGTGAGTAAGGTCTTAGTAATAGCTCTCTTAATCCATAAGCTTGATCCCCATATAAAACAAAATTGTATGGATTTTGCCCAGGAAATATCATATTGGTTTCTAGTTCATTGTAAAGACCTGATTCTCTGAAAATGCCAGCATCATGTCTACGCCCTTCATAAGGGCCTTTAAGGCTAACAATAATTCCATCAGGGCAAATTACAGATTGAAATTTAAGACAGTGTGTTCTTTTATGTCCTGAATAATAATATTCCTGGTTTATACTAGGTCTACAAATGGGCCGAACTGTCCCATCTATAAAACCCCAACAGTTTTCTACAGGTGATCCATTTTTTGAGACACTCTAAAAAATATTTTAAGGTTTATATTCTTGATAAAGCATATTAATATTATTAAAACTACCTGTGCATATTCCTGAAGCTTCTGATAATTAATGTGTCTATTATGAATTAAATTTTCAAGTAAATATGATTTACTGTCTGAAATTAAACAAAGCATCAAATTAATTAAATTTGACAGAACAGTAGAAGAGAATCCAAATAGTGGCTCTAAATCTACGAGCCTATTTGGGTAGGTAAGTCTTCTTAGTAGGATGCATAGCCCATCTATTCCTAAAAATATAATATTATTGTATTGTCATTATGGTTTATTTACTTTGGCAACAACTGCACAGGTACTTTCCACAATGCAATGAAATGAAGCTATGTATATATAATAAACATGATATTTTTTATTTACGTTTATAGGAGCGTTAATAGTTTCCCTATGCATATAGGGTATGATGTATTTTTTAAAATCTACTTCCTTTCATTGTATTGGTAGTCATCCCATGGTGTGCCAGTAAAAAATCTTCCTCCAGATGCAGAACTGAAAACCAAGTGTGAAATTGACAACTTACCAGATACAGTAACTCGATCTATAGTGCTTACTGTTTCAGGAATGGCTAGGGATCTGGCAAGCCTCCTTATATCTGCCTTATTGAATCGGAAGAGATTACCACATTCTTCTTCTAAAATATTATTGAATGTAAATCGCCCATATACAGCTGCCCTTGGTCCAAGTGTTGCCACATCATTAAGTATATGTTCCACAAAGAGATCATCAATATCCTCATCATCATCACTTTCATAAATTCCTACATTTAGTATTTCTTCCATTTTTTATACAAAGAAAACTGGATATCGTTTTTAATCAAGAACAAAAACACAAAATCTAACCAAAACCAGAGGCAACCCAAAGGAAAAAACCAAACAAAGATTTGACAGCTGACAAAAACAAAACGTGACGTTTAGATACGTTGCGTTACCATTGATCTGTGCCTTAACTGTTATATTTCTCATCCTGGTAACGACGCCGTAATAGTCCAGGCGATTTAGAGTTTAGCGCGATAATCGCTGGTATCAGCTTGAAACTTTGTATAAGGGTTGCAAAAAATACGTACAATAAAATAGTACTAACCCGCAAATGCAAAACCTTGCACGACATTGTTTAAATGACCATATTGTGCTATTTTCTAGTACAATTACTCGTTCATTCGTGAATATCTTTTTTGCTCTTGATTATGAAGGAAAAATGTTAAATACTTTTTTTTTGTCTTCTAAAAACGAACAATATGAAACCATCCGCGTCGAAAAATATTGTTTAGATCAAAAGTTATTGATGATTAAGTTTACATAAACATTAGTTTGATTAAACAATATTAGATTATTTTGTTAACAATGACAATATCCTGCAATTGTGCTTAATTACTGTACTCCGTCAACAGATCACGTGTGCCAAACCCGCAATCGGTAAGTTGAATAGTTAATGAGTTATAGCGTTATAAACAAATTGACGTAGCATTTTTTTACAATAAACCTGTACCACTTTGTCACTTTCCCTGCATGACGCTGATTTTTTCGCCGCTCGGCCGACTCGCTGAAAATCTTGACGCAGCCATTCAAATTGAACGGTGCTACTTAAAGTCGAATTTTCTTGGGATCCAATAAAGATATTTCATATTGTTCGTTTTTAGAAGACAAAAAAAAAGTATTTAACATTTTTCCTTCATAATCAAGAGCAAAAAAGATATTCACGAATGAACGAGTAATTCTACCAGAAAATAGCACAATATGGTCATTTAAACAATGTCGTGCAAGGTTTTGCATTTGCGGGTTAGTATTATTTTATTGTACGTATTTTTTGCAACCTTTATACAAAGTTTCAAGCTGATACCAGCGATTATCGCGCTAAACTCTAAATCGCCTGGACTATATCTATGAACACTTGTTTCAGTTGTTAACAATCTCGTCAGATTCTTTTTGTTTTTCATACAGTTAAGATTGTAATTCAATTAAAGTACATGTAAAACTTAATAATTTGTGAAAATAAATCTATTTAAAAACGACTTCGGCATTCTCGATAAGTTATTTCATGCCTTTGATAGCTGTTATAATGATTTTATCCCAGTTACTGTTGTATTTTTCATTTTTACATATTGACATTCCATCACTGTCATCCTTCTGATGATGCGAACTTATGTTCGTGAAACCGGTCAAGAACCAAAATAAATAATATTGTATTGTGGAATTTTTAATTATATTTGGTTTTACTTAATATTATTCGGGTATTTTTTTAAATGTAACAGCCTTGCCGAAATATTTCTGTAATATTGCTTTCTAGGCACTTTTGTAAATCCACTGAGTACTTATGAATTTAAGTTTTCTGCTTTGCACAGAGCATAAATTTCTGTATTTATTCTGCTAGTTTATTTCATTTGTTCTTATGCCGTCCGCTTGCTAACTTACTGCTTCACTAGGTTCAGATGAAGATTCTTTTTCATTTTCTGTTTGCCGATTATACATAACTATTACATAGAATATTATCCTACATTGAATTGTTGTAGTTTTATTGATAACTTGATAGTAGTCCGAGATTTGCTTTGGTTTCAGTTTATTTCATTTTAGTTTGGCAACACTAGTTATTATATTGGTAGTTTATTTCAGGGTAATTTTTTGCCAACAGTCGAACAATAAAAATAAGTATACGGGCCTTATTTGTTTTGTAATAATAAAATAGCTCTAAGCCCGGGAATATACTCGGGGAGGTTCGGGAAGGGAAAATTGAATTCATAAGTGAAAATTAGAGCAAGTTCTTCCTTTAATTGTGGTTTTATTTCCCTAAAAGCAAAGCTATTCCATTAGTTCATAATGCATGCCACTGTATTTATTTGGAAAAAATAGTTTTAAGCTGAAATAAATAATGGCACGCATGTATGTTAATTCAGTGAAAAAATCATAAGTTTTTAAAATTTTCGAGAATCTTATTGAAATTAAGGAACTTGGACCTTGAGTCATCATAGAGATAACCCTACTATATAAATACAGCCACACAAACGATAAGAAGGAACTCCGATTATAACTTTTATTCAGAAAGCTAGTCTAGTTATTATATTTAGAAATATAAACAGTTAATTGCTCATTCTATATATTGTATTCATTATTAAATAAAATTGTTGTTAAAAAGTGAAGTTTATCGCAAGAGCTCGAATTTATACATTAAAATAAATAGCAAAAATAATAATGTTGCGAGGTCACCAACTCAAAGCCGGCCCTGTCCCTCGACTGTAAATTTTGGTGGCTACGCCGGGATTTTCCCTGCGTCAGCATGTTCGAGAACATTCAAGTACAACGGTTTTGTTCGTGCGTAGCACGAGCGCCGAAGGCACTAGAGTTTTTCAGAACAGATAATGACTATATATCCGCGGGTTTTTGAGTGCGCAAACAGTTAGTTAGTTCGAGAGAATTAGTGAAACGGACAGTAAAGAGTTAGTTTACAGACAGTTTACCGAAGTTCTTAGTAATCGGTCAGTGATTAAATAGTGCAGATAAATAGTGTAATAGTAAAGTGGTGAAAATAAATTAGAACTAATATACCGAGTGTAAATAAATTAGTAGACATTAATTAGAGTGTATATATAAATTAAGTTCAATACAGTGGCTGTTTCTTTAAATAAATAGATAGTAATTAGCCATGGTGTGTATAATTTTATCCCACAAGTTAAAAACTATTTAAATAAATAAGAAAAACATTACAATAATGCTATTCATTTAGGACCGATTCTACTATGCCAGTAAAAAGTCAGTATAGTTATTCCTTAGATATTTTATACCTAGATTTATACTGAGAATAACTGGTTGTCGGTTCTACAATGGATTTCTATGACAGGTACAGTTATTCCGAAAATATCTTCCAATCAACCAAGGTTTGACATTTGAAAAGCGTCCCGAAAATTTGCAATTATAAAATCGGAATGGATAAAAATAATAAAGTAATGCTATGATCTTCACAAGACCATTGGATCCGATGTTTTTTTTTTAACAAATAAGAAATGGCTAGATTACAAACCAGCATTTTGGCCACAATGCTATTGGAGGTTTTCCCAAAAAAATAGCGGCTTTTTTAAATTAGAAAATGCTCACGGGTTCACGGGACATTGTTTAAGATGTACTTCAACTACATTGCTAGGAAATACAGGTGGAGAAATTATGAGGATGGAAATCCAGCCCGTAGCCGAAGGATACGTGGAGATCTCGCAACATTGTATGTTATCTCATACAGAAAATCCGGGAACGTCGGCCTCTTTGTCAACTTCCGAAACCCAATACAATGTTAAGCAACAACGTGGACTTACATTAACGATTCACAGTAAGGGGCTATCCATAAATTTCGTCTCACGTTAAAGGGGGGAGGGTATCACCGGAATGTGACATTGTGTGACAAGGGGCAGGGGTGGTCAAAAGCTTTGTGACGTCACATGTTAAAATTTAAAATACTGAAAGTTTTGTATCTTTAATTAACATAATTAGTCGTTTATTGTTTCCTAGCTAGTCGTTTTTTTTCTGTTCGACAGTTTGATATTTGACTTTATGTTGATTTTATTAAAGATTATTCAATAAAAATAGGAAAAAAATGAAAATAACTTTTTTCTTTTGGTTCTTTTTAAATACATGCATAAAATTGAAAAATGTGTGACGTCACATCAGGAGGCAAGGGGTTCTAAAAATGTGACAAAGACGGGAGGAGGGGTTAAAAAGTCCTAAAATTCGTGAGAGGTAATTTATGGATGGCCCCTAATGAGAATTCAAATGTTACAATTAATATTTACAATAATTCAAATTAGTTTTGGTTCTAAATATTTTTCTTTAATTTAATTAAAAAAATATCAGTTGTTTGTATTGACTTATTTTTTTTAAATCAGCCTAACATAATATTGCCATACTTCGGAAAAGTGACATATGTTTCTAGCTGTAAAATTACCATTCCGGCTGGCGTGGAAGTGAAGATAAGTAATGAGTCACTTGCCTACCGTGTTAAAGGTAAGAAATGTCTATATTAGGTACAAACTGATTGTGAATAAACAATATTTTTCGTGCATTCCTCTTATTTGCAACATCCTGTCGTGCATTCTTATATATCAAAAAGTTGAGTAAATAACATGTTGTTCAAAAAGCATGTGGTTTGAAATCACGCAAAATCTGTGGTAAATAATTACACAATTTCCACGAAACTTTCCGTACCTTCTTCAATGAGTACATGTCAGTTTCCATAGAGTATTTTTTCGACTAAAAATAGAATTCTTTACGTCAGCATGCAATTTGGAAATACAGAGGAAACTTTTTTTCTATTATTTTCATGCTGCCCTTTGGGATCTTTTACCTACTTCTCACAGCAAGCCTTCCAATATTGCACCTTTGATTTGTTCGAAGTACCATATATCATGATCATGAAGGCAGGCAAATTTACTTAACGGAAAAACACTTGAATTTTCAAAAATTTAAATGCGTAAATCGATGAAATACATTTTTATATTCAATCTTTTAGGGTCATCTATGAACCATCCAAGAGACTAGCACTGTCATTGGCTCCCGTTCTAATTGTCAAGTTTTTAAAAATTATTATTATTATTGGGTATTTAAAATTTTTTATTTTCTATACCTATTTATTTTAATTACAGAATTTCTAAATTAAACATTCTTAAAAAGGTCCCTGGAACATGCACTTCACCAGATTCCATTCCTAGAAGACTATAATACTATCAGTATGTTGATACAAAAAATATTTTTTCATTCACAATCAATTTTCTCACATACAGAAGAAAAATATTTTCATGATTCGAAAACTTCTACATTAATTTTTTTTATTTAAATATCTTTAAAACTTAAACAAATTGGTAAAACATCCAAAAACATAAATCACAACTGGCCGAAGTTGTTAGAAAACATAATAATTATAGGAAAGCTTGATAATATTAACCTTACTACTACCAAAAGCTTTTGGAAAGGAATGTTTATGACACATTAAACAAGAGTAATTTCCAAAAATTAACTTTCTTAGACATTCCAAAATCGATTACAAGTTTATAATGACTGATAATAATTATTTCACAATCACACATTCATCGGTATAAAAATCAACTTTCTAAAATCATAAAAATGTCATTAACTAATATTAGTTTTTCGAAAATATAAAAAGGTTTCCAAGTTTACGGTTGTTACTTTAGTGATTCCCATCGTTCAGTTAACATGTACAAGTTTGTAGCTGTTTTGATGGCCATGCAAATGGTCAACGTGTTTGCACGAGAATATAGTATCGATGGGAAGGTGAGTTAAACTAAATCATTATAATTTCCTATAAGTCCACGATTACTTCACTTTTTTTCAAAAATGTTTCTTCAAAAACCTTTATATTTTTCTTAATTATCATTTTTTCTGTTGGAATTGATTATATTAATGAATTTTTGAAATAGAATTTTAATTTTTAAGTAATGGAAAAGACAAGAAAACATAAAAACATTGAAAAAATGGTGAACAAAGAGTGGAAATATTCAATCTATAGTATCATATTTAGTATTTTAACAATTTCATTTTTGTTTTATTGTGTCAAACTGAACATAAAATGTTTCAGAACTTTTGTCAATTTTAGTTTCATCCACCTAAAACTTCTACTTAAATTCATATGAGTCTTGTGCATTTAAATTGACTTATTTTATAACGTACTCTGTATTTTTATTTTCAGGCTGTAACACGAGAATATTTTAACGCCAGGGAAAGAGATGGATCACTTGATAACATATTCCTAGATACTGCGAACAATAGGGTAAGTATAGTTTTTCAAATATTAAAAAATGTACACCTGAGAACAACGAAATCACCATTGTGTACTGAAAGTAAAATTCGGCATATGTATACAGACAATTTGAAAATTTTTCATCCAGAACGCCATCCGGTGGGTAGAATTGGTAGGATGTGAATTGGTAGAAAGTCATAAGACTGTCAAAAATTATTATACATTTTGTGTGGAAATTTGGCAAAAAATTATCCAAATTTCAAAAATGTATTTCTGTGAATGTTTGTTTAGAAAAGTTGGTATATTTTAGCAAAAGCTTCGTTTTCAAAATATTTTTATATTGTTTTAATTTCAGATAACAGGAACATTATTAACCCAACAGCCCCTGAAGAAACCAGTAAGTAACATTATAAAAGTTCCTATTATTAAAAAAAAATAATGGTATCTACCGCATTCCAGCAAACCAAATAATCGATCGATAGAAGTAGATGTTTTAATGTTGAAAACTGGCTTCTCATTGGCTATCACTTAGCAAAGCCCAATTTAAAGTCATTGTAACATTTTGATTGGTTAGCTTATCATTTATTTATTTGGTCAGTTTGATGGAAAATTAATTTTGGAGAGGATTAGAAAAATAATCGATTTTAAAATGTTCTCAATAATTTCACACGTATCCACTTTCTGATTAAAATCCACTGACGATTTGAAAGGTACTTGTTATATTCCGTTGCAGTAAGATATTTTCTGTACAGAAATTTGAATTATAGATGATACGAACGACTATTATTGTTGTTACGCTTATCTCCCATGTTATTTGTCAAAAGGCATACTTGTTTTCAGTTTGCCATAGTACCTTTCAAATAAGCACTACATATGAAAATTGAGAGTAACATCCTTCAAAGACCAGATGAGGGAAAAAACCAAACCATGTTTTGAAAAAATATTAGATTATTATAGATGTTTGCAAACGTTTTCGTTATCCATGTCACTACAAGAAGATCAGATACAATTTTAGGGTTCAAAACAATGTTAAGAACGACATTTTTAATTTGTACAACAAACAACGAGACCAGTCGCAACTATTGACTTTCTCAATCGCCCTGTAGAAAACAAGGTAAATACCAATGCGGTTAATACTTTAATTTCTCAAAATGGTAACTGCAAATTTCCGAAAAAAGTATGCATGTATGTATGTTTTTGGGGTGGACATTCGGTGAGATCCAAAATATTTATTGTGCCCTTTTTTCAACTCAGTTCCTTAGAAAAATCTATAGGATAGTAGTTCCCTTAGTCCTATTTTTTAAGGTTCGAGCTTTTTGAGATGCCCATTCAGGAGGCAGCTTCCTACTAGGATACTCACCTTGCACCGAACTATGTATTTTTTTTATCTCAGAGCTTCAATGGCTGCTTGACTAACCGACATGATATAATCCTTTGTCTGCTATATATTTTATCAAGAACGATCCTAAAGCCCAAATTTTGCTTAAAAAATGGAAAATTATAGATAAAAAAATCGTATTACAACTTTTTTGTCCGAGTCCATAGTTAATCTGGAATGTAAGTTTTTCTGGTATTGTACGTATATAAACGAATAAGAACGTAAAATATCATTTTTCTACCAATTTCAATTCTGTCTATTTTACTCATAAATCTCGGTAACAGGAGAACCATACACTTTTTTAAATAGGTAAATAGTAATTAACATCTAATAATGGCTATTAACACACGTGTATGAAAATTACGACGAGCTGAAGGCGGATACGAGTGTCTCAATAACCATTAAATGCGAGTTGTATATGCTATTTTTCCTACAACCATACTTCAAATTTTATCTTCTGTATGTTCCTTGTGGTGTATTTATTATTGTTTTTGTTATTTATTTTGGGAAATCAATCCACGATCTTTTTTATGTTTTTATTTCAACGTTTCGGTAGCGTTCCAGCTACCGTTATCAAGTTTTATGAAATTTTGGTCCCTTTCTGACACCGATGGCAAAATTCGACAACTATGACATTCTAACAATATAATAGTCTACTAGGAATGTGATCCAGTGAAGTGCACGCACGGTTTTATTAGGGATAGCGCTTTTTTGCTTATTTCGGAAATGTTGTTAATAAAACGCGTTTGGTGTTCCTTTTTTTGTGATAGGATAATTTTTGTTTTGAAATATGTCTGAATCAGTTTTGTGATTTTGTGTATTGGAGTGTGTATATTGATTAACAACAATTCCAATGATAAATCATAAGAAAACCTGGATAAAAACATATATTACTCTCCTGGTAACGAAGATAACTGAGCATTATAAATTTCTCCTTCTAACATTGGTAACCTAATTTGACTACATTCGGCTGAAATATTAGCTCCACATTTATCTACATTTAGTTGTATTAAGGCACTCTCTTTGATTTTCCGTCTTTTACTATTGGGCTCTTTCAATATTATGTGCGCTGAATCCCATTGAACGTGATGCCCGTCTTACCCATGGTTAAATAAGTACAGGTTAGCCCAGTAGCGCTTGACCTTGGAACCAAAATAAAAATCTGTTGCGCAGGGGGCTAAAGGCGGCCATTTTGCTATACATTTATGTGTGTGTCGTGTATGTGTATGTAAACAAACAGCCGGTTGTAATATTTTTTAAATAAAGTATAAATTTCTAAAGAAAGAAAAAAAAGTGAAATAAAAATTATTATGGGTAAGTGCAGTATAAAGTGTTGCAGAAATAGAAATGATAACAGGTTAGGCACAACAAAAAGCAAAATATTTTTACACGAACGAACAAAAACATTTATTAGCAAAAGTTAATAAATTTCTACCGTTACCTATTTACCCACAATATGATTAAAAATATTTTACACATGTTTAACTAGTTTTTAAAACATATTAAATTTTATTTTAAAGCATGTACTGTTTGTTAAAATGTTATATATTTAATGTAAATTCTTAAGATTTAGATATATTAATGTACATTATTAAAACTGAGAAAAAAAATTACTAGTATGTAGCATGTTGACTTATTTTTTTAAATATTGTAACATTATATTTTTAAAAAATATGTTATTTTATACCACATTAAAAAGTTTTTTAATTTTAAAATAAAAAATTTTATCAATAATTTACAATTATTTTCAATTTTCATTGATCCTATCCTAAAAAACCTTTTTATACTTTTATACTTTTTTTAAATTCCAATTTGTTAAAAAATACTTCTATTTGTAATGTATAGGTAATAAAATACATTTTTGTAAACTTTAAATTATGATAATTTTTAATACTAATAAAAGTAAATTTTTGCATGAATTATTACTTGAATATAAATATACATAAATATAAATTGTAGTTTTAAAAACTAGCGCCTCGATTGTAATTGGCTTTGCGCGACAAGATGGTTGCCTTTAAACCCCACTTCTCATTGGGCACTATATTTTTAATAAAAGCTTATGCGCGAACTGCTACTGGACTAACCTGTACTTATTTAACCATGGTCTTACCAAGGATATTTGCAAATATCTGACTTAAAGAACTCCCTATCTTTAATATACTTTTTGTGTTCATTTAATTAGATTTTTAATAGTCTAGATGTTTAACCTGAATAAAATTTGTCACATTCGGAGGATATTTAATAGATGCAGTTTTTTGAAGACTTTTCTTCATTTTTTAGATTAGTTTTTGTTAGTATAGATCTCAACGTATTGTTATATTAGAAGCTAGTCCAAATATTGAACTGAATTACCAATATTATCAATTATTTCATTAATTCAGGATCTGTCAGATACGTAGTAATTGAAGCATGAGCGTAGAAAAAAGTTGTAACTTTTCTCTACTCTCAATTATTCAACACTTCATTTTTGTTGAATAAAGAGTGTCAAAAATGTCTTCTCCTTTTTTGCAAAACAAAGCCCAGTTCACTTACCAGTCAGAGTAGGATTGATTATATAATAATGCCATACCTGGAACAGAAAGTTTTGTATTAATACTCTGAAAAAAATATATTTATATAACTATATCCATGAAATTCAAATACACCGTGGGCCACAGAAAACAATCCACCCCGATATTTGGCAGTATTCCTTAGATTTTAAGGAAATTAGGAAACACGTCGATTTTTGTTCTAAGGGGGCCACATTTTTACGATACAGGCATCTGTCAAACCCCCTCCCTTCTACTTCACCAACCCCTTATTTTTTAATAGGGAATATACCATGTGTGGCACATCACTAGAAAGGCATTTAGATGGAGTATTCAGACATAATGATCCTCCACAATTTTTTTCGATATTTATACCATATTTGCAAAAAATGTCTTAATTAATTTAAAGTACAACACCTCTTAAAAATGAAACGCAACGCCTATGGTTTGCTAATGTGTCATATTTTATTTCACATCAAAAGTAAATTATTAATTAATTCATCAATTCAATATTATTATATCATAACTTCTAATTTAGTTCATTTTCGTTATACCTAGTATTACAATTAATAATTGTATTGTAATATTGTTTTTGCAATATTTGTTTTAATTTACTTTTGAAGTGACGAGAAAAATTTACACATTAGCAAACCATAGGCGGTGCTTTTCATTTTTAAGAGGTGTTGTACTTTAAATTAATTGAAACTTTTTTTTGCAAAAATGGTATAAATATCGAAAAAAATCGTGGACGATCATTATGTCTGAATAATCCATCTAAATGCCTTTCTAATGATGTGCCGCACATGGTATATTCCCTATTTAAAAATAAGAGGTTGGTGAAGTGGAAGGTAGGGGGTTGACAAATGACAGATGCCTGTATCGTAAAAATGTGGCCCCCTTAGAACAAAAATCGACGTGTTTCCTAATTTCCATAAAATCTAAGGAATACTGCCAAATATCGGGGTGGACTGTTTTCTGTTTCCCAAACTGTATATTATTTCAAACTGGATTATTACTCTTCGATGATTCTTCACGTACAAACAGAGATAACATTTTAAATGTAAAAGTGGAGACAAACTGTATATATTTATTTGCAAAACGGTTTTTGATTTAAAATTATTTATTGTTTTTCAAGTTCCAAACATACACCATCGGAGATAAGATTCTTATTGGAACGTCAGAAAAACCCAGCAATGGTAAGTACGTTATGATCAAGAACTATACTTTAATTAGGTTATGATATAGTTGTTGAATAATTTAAAACATGTGGGCAGTTCACAAACGGTAGACAAGAAGGGGAAGGATACGAAGCAACGTAGCAACGTAGAAAAATAATAGGAAGGAAGCATTGTATATCTGTTTCATATCTCATTCAATTTTGCTTTATCGACTTGCAAATAATCTTTTCATACTGTTTTCACTCCAGAAACTCCTTAACTCTTGAAAGATGATTTAGAATATTTGCAAACAGGATCTGTAACTCCTGTATAACAAACTTTTGCCACTAGATGCTGATGGCAATGCTGAAGATATATTCATATTTAGAAAAATATGCAAAACTCTAAGCGAGTTACTGAAACTTTTTTTGGACAATTGCAAGATTTTACTTGCACTCGAGGGATAAATGTTTCATTTCTACTTGCAAGGAGCAGGTGTTCAAATTGGTGGTGAAAATTCCCCAAAACTTCGTTAATGAGTCAGTTCTTTACAATCAACAATTACAGTTAGACTAAGAAATGTTTTTTTAGGACACCTTATCGACCAACTTAGTCCAGTACAACCGCAAAATACCAAAATATACACACAAGAATATTGGTCACCTGCACATCAAACTACAGAAGAAGAATTAAAACAAGCAATAAATGCCAAATACCAATGGAACTCTGAAATGGAAGACGGCATTTCTCGTAATTACCAAAAAAGATCTGAAACCAGACATGATGGAGTTGTAACCGGCTCATATGCTTATGATGATGGTATTGTATTCAGAAGTACATCCTATATAGCTGATAGCGATGGATTTAGAATCACCGGGTAAGTATCCATTCACATAACGTTTGATATTTTTATTTTCTTTCCTCAAAGCTGCTTCCGACTATCTTAATCACCTTCAACAAGTTGACTTCCCCCTATCCCATCACCAAACTTAATTTATGATATCTTTGCTTCTTGGTGGTATCCATCTTTCGACCAATTTGTTCATTGATTAAGCGATCCATAGTGCCTATGTTTATCCAGTCATAGTAAAATTATTATCTTCTACTCCCTTTTTATAAACTTGAAAGGAGGTAATATTTTTTTTATGGCTTGTTCGCCTATATATTTACATTAGCATTGGCTTCCATCCGTTTGCATACTGCATCTGTGCGCTTTTTGTTTAACTTACGTAAAGTGGTCCTGATGTTTAGTGTGATAGTTTTAAGCATCACTTCCAAGTTTTAGTACCTATCCTTAGCATGTTTTCTTATTATAGTGTATTTATCATTATCAATCTTAGTAAGTTAAATCAAACTGAAAGTGTTTTTATCGTATTTATTAACAGACTTTTTTTTTAATTTTAGGCAAGAAGTTTCACCTTCAAGATTGAAAAGCCCTACTGGTCAAATACATGTAAAAACTGTCATCGATGGCGACTCTACGGAATACCGTATTGATGAAAACGATATTAACGGCTTTAGAAGAAAAGCAAAATTAATACCATCATCTGTTTAGTGGTACAATTTTTTAAAAACCCATTATTCATGGAATATTTTCAAATAAATAAATGCAATTGTAACAAATATACACTACGGCCTTCCCTGGTAATACTTATATCAGAGATAAAGAAGGTTACTTATATGTTAGATACATCAGTAAGAGGTCGCAAGCGACACCCCCCTCCTACGGCGACCTAGGTAGTGGGAGACAGTCTCATAATCGACCTCGTAACGTAACGATAATTAATTTTTTATCCTTTTGTACTTTTTCACATTAATTATACTTTCTATTTAACTAAAACATATTTTCTTACTCTGCAAACCCAAAATCCCGAGACGTACATGCTACACTGACACCCAACTTAGAGCAGAGTTGAACATTTTTTGTTTAATCTTTGTAAAAGCCGAAAAAGCGCGGTTGTGAAAAGTGAGGTCGTATTGAAAAAACGTGAATGATCCAAGTTCTTGCTCCAGGTTTTCCGATCTTTGGACAAGAAAAAAGTGAAAATACTGTCTGTTTCCAAATAATATACTAGACAGGGCCCGTATTATTAAGGGACTATTATAGTGAGAATCTCCCCATGAGATTGGTGTATTACGGGTTGCCTAAAACGAGAGAGTTTCAATTTCTCATGGTTCAGACCGATAGAGAATCTCGCCCAAACCGGTGAGAAGCCAAGAAGCATGCGTATTGGATGGACGTACCTAAACTTGTCCTCAAATTCCATTTTAATCTCTTGGTCAATTTCTTACCTAGCATAATTTACTTGAACTCATCCCTGAGAATTGCAGGTCGACAAAAATAAACAACTAAACCCGTCCCCAAAAAATATTTTATTAACAATAATTGCAAAATTGGTTATTTTAACGTTCCACTATCTTGGTTAAAACAGATCATTGGTTAATTTTATCGAGAAGGACAAGGAAGATCATTGAAGAAGCTATCCAGTGTTGAAAAATTGGCTTCTTCGCTTATTTTCCTTGCCCTTCTCGATAAAATTAACCAATGATCTGTTTCAACATTTTGAAAAAGTAATTCCTACTACAAGCTAATTTCTAAGAATATATAATCCTTTTCTCGGGAACGAATTTAGTTATGTAATTAATGAACGTTACTTAGCATGGGATGGATTTAAGGGTAGGATTATCGGTTACTACCTGCTCGGGGACGAATTTAGGGCCGTCCTATTGGATATCGGCCGGCATAATGAAGAGTTTTTAAATTTTTATTACTCCATTTTGTAGTTCTAGACTACTTCTTCCATTATTTTCTTAGTTTTTTAATTTTTTCCACTGAGTTGTATTGTTTCAAATTTTTGTTTGGAGTTTGTGTTGTTGATATTTTCGTTTTGAGTCTAAGGCGGCCTTCACACTAGGTCACTGTGACCAGGAAGTGACCCATGTTGTTTTATCCACGGTCACTGTGTCGGTCACAATGACTGCTATTTTTGTTCGGGTTTTGTATTACACAAGTACTGCTGGGCCGCTAGTCAAATATGGCACCTGCTAGTGACGAGGAGTTATTATTGTTTATATTACTAATTAAAAAAAAACGTCGATCAAGAAGAAGGAAGATATGGGTCCACCCTATGTTAAGTTCTCGTATGGAAAAGGGTTTGTACTATACATTGCTTGACGACCTTTGTGCTAATGAAGAGAAGTTCTTCAACTACTTTCGGATGTCGTTACCTTCATTCAAGGAATTACTGACCTACAAAAGGAATGACATTACTGGGACTGATAATCTTTTTAGGCCAAGTATTCCACCCGAGGAGAAGCTGGTTATAACTTTAAGGTGAGTTTGATGTTACTAAATAATTCTTAAATTAACAAAACGTAAACAAAAGTGGTGTACTAGTATACTACGTGTTGTCTCAATGGTACGGGAAGATGGTACATAAATACATAGTATATATGTTTAAATGAAACATTTTTTGTTACATACAGCAGCAAATGTTGCAATCAGAAATATGTAAAACAGTATTGTGCAACTTATTAAAAGAAATTGAATAAATATTATGCTATGCTTTTTGGCGGGTGTAAAAATAACACACAAATAACACCTGTTACAGTATATTAATTTTTACTATGAGAAGCACAGTAAATATTTGACATATTACTTATTGAATACACTGTATAACAAAGTTTTTGGTAAAATAATAAAGTTTGCATACTGTGACAGAAATAATCAAATTAAATTCCAATCCTTATTACAAAACACCTAAAATTACTTATATGCTATCTGTATAACAAAAAAAACACACACACACAGTAGAGGGAGAAAGTAAGCTAACTTCTTTACGAAAGTGTGTTAGGAAACTTATAACAACTGCTAACTGTTTCAGTATAAGACAACACATTTAACACACACAAAATTTTAGGCGAATTAATTGTAATGTCATAATGGTTTAAACTGTAAGAACTCTGATAAGCTTTCAGAATCGCTTATATGTCTGTAATTTTAAATATACTTTATACAATTTTATATGAAGGTTTCAAGATTTTTTATATTTTTTACACTATTGAAGAGCTAGCTTTCCATTTAAATCTCAAAAAAGAAGTGATTGAAGAAGCTAAAAAAATTTACCGAAAGCTTTCACTAAACCTTTAAAGAGTGTACATTTATAACTACTGGCTGCAATCCCCGATATTTAAAAATATTAAAAGTCGAAAATTACCGCCCTTTCTCATTGTTATCAGTGTTTTCGAAAATACTGGAAAAACTTATAAAGAATAGATTGTATGAATTTCTTGAAAAGATTCATGTACTCTCTAATAACCAGTACGGTTTTAGAGAAGGACGTTCTACTGAGGATGCCATATTGCAGCTAACATCGCAACTATATAAGGCGTTAGATAAAAAAGTCCCACTTATAATATGCATATTTGTGGATTTATCAAAAGCTTTCGTTACTGTTTGTCATAAAGGTTTATTTAGGCCAAGCAATAAATAAATATTTTTGACAAAAATCCTAGTAGAAAACGGATGATGCCATCATATAAAATACATCACGTAGTATAATTTTGATATGTTTTGGACACGCAAATGTTTTTCAGTAATTTGTTATAAACATTTAAAACAAAAAAAAACCACCCTTTTTGGTTTTTTTTCATATAACGTAAAAAGTACTAAAGCAATCTCAATGGTATGTATGGATAAATCGTAGGTAATTAAAATACTACAAAATGAGTGGCCGAGCGAGTTAATTTGGAAAAACCGAAAACTTAGTAATTTTTTTTGAAAATTCATATTTTTGCCATTTTTCAATTGTAAGAGCTGAAACTTGGTACAAAGGAAGTTCTTCATATGTGCGAAGATCAGACGCCAGGCGACGGTTACTTTTATCGCAAATGCAATTGTAATTTTTTGATGCGATAATTTGCAACGTGTCTGGATGCGTTGTCGATTGTCCAATTTTAAATTTTAAACCGGCTTTGAAAAGTGTAGATGTAGAGCACCAAAACGTATGTATGTATTTTTGGTGAGGCTGTCTTGTAGAGTTTTGGGGATTAGTCCCGTCAAAGATTACAAAAAATATATAAGATTGTTCACTCGTACGAATTCTATCGATCAAAGGATTCATACCGCTGGTTACTGTCTAGTGACTTAGCGGTTGGCGCCATGCTACAGTATGTCGCTAAATCTTTACTTGCATTTAATTTTGCATATTATACGGGTCGTCGCCTATCGAGCGCTGGTATTTTAGAATGTTGTGTTTTGTGAGTGTTTTATGTTTATGTTCAATAGATATTTCAAATTTATTAATTAATTATTGCAATAAGGAAAAAATAATATTAATATTTTTCTCTTCAATAGCAAAACTTATAAAATAAATATTTTGTTATATTTGTTAATAGTCTTAGTTGTATACATAATAAATCGTAGAGTTTATCACTTTCCCACGAATTCTGAATGCAGTCTTGGTATTAAGTTCTTATAATGTAAACAAAGATAAAAATATAGAGAAGCAATTAAGGGCCAGAAATGTGCCTACAATCTCTAGGAACCTTGTATAAGTATTTCATTTAGTCTTTCGGGAAACGTTCCGGAAGTAAAATTTCTTGTTCGCATTATTTTAACTCCTGTCTTCCAAAAGTAACATTAATAATATTATAATTGTGGTTTTAAAATGCCTGTGTGTTGTGCTGTGATGGGTTGTTCCAGCAAGGTGGGAAAACCAGAAATATCCTTTTATCGTTGTCCCGAAGACGTTGAGAGGTGCGTAAATTAGTTATTATCAAATACGGAATTCAACTTTTTCAAAACTATTGTAACAAAGATATTTGATAATAAAAAATTAGTTAGTTATTTAGTACTTATAGGTACTGGGTATTCATAGAAATTTGAAAATTAACATATCTAATTTATTAATAAATATATCCTGCAGCTGCATAATATGTTTTAACCTTGTGAATCCAAAAAATACGGGGTGTCCAATTTGAAGATCAAAATTGTTTTAGTGGTCCTATTATTCTGGTGGCCAGTGAGTATATATAATTGAATTTGTGATATTCTGTATAAATAACCGCTAGATCATCTATTACTAAAATGTTGAATAAAATCTGTCAATTGATTCATTTTAAAAATTTTGATGTATTTTTTACTTATACCTAAACTTTCCTTTTCAAATTCATATCCTGAACATTTTTCGAAATAATTAACATTTAAAAACATTATATAAAAAAAACCTTTAATATATCATCCTATTACTTTGAATATATATTTCTCAAGTTACCCCTGTATAGCTTGGAATAAAATATACTTTTCTAATGCCCTGGTACCTAGCGGTGTCGTTATTTACAACAAAAGCGAGCCGTAAATATGATTTATGAGTGCGGCGATCGTTTAAAACACTAAGAAGTGAACTCAAGTGAACTATCTTATATTTAATTTGTAATCTTTGGTCCCGTAGATGAAACGATGACCGGCACCACCTCTACTTTCCCTGCATGCCACATTTGTCCTACCTCAATTGCAAGATCGGTGTATTTTGCAATTTTCTCGTTGTATTTGTCTAAAATATTGTTGTTATTGGGTACAGCAACATCCACTAGAAGAATCGAGTTAGTTTTTTTATCCACAACTACAATATCAGGCCGGTTATTAATCACCCGTCTATCGGTGATAATTGAGCTATCGTAGTATAGTTTAAAATCAGCATTCTCTAGAACTGCATGCGGATTCGACTTGTAATAAGGCGTGTAGGTGTTAACTAATCCAAATTTGTTGGTCAACTTCTGATGGATGATGTTGCAAAGTTGATTGTGCCTGCGTAGGTAATCAATGTTAGCTATGGCTGAACATCCCGACGTAATGTGTTGTATCGTGAAAGCTTGTTGTTAATAATTAGACAACAAGCTTGAATGGAAATTATCCGGTTAATTTTTAAGCACAAGCGGTATTTAGGGAGAATATTTCTCGAATAAAAATACAAATTACTGAATATCTCCACTATTTTCAGATAGATAATGTAACGTCTCTAACTTAGAAATCTCAATAAAAACAAATTATTTATTTATTGAAACAGTAACGTAATACATTTTTGTTAATTTCCCGTTCTATTACATCTCCGAATCGATTCATGACCTCTAAGAAACTCTTCTTTGACGTTTCAGTTTTCACGTTTATTATTTTAACGTTGTCTGACAATGGTTGTCATGGCAACGTGGAATTATCGCTGGGTTGTCATAGAAACGTGGAATTTCCGCTGAATTTCCATTCAATAATTTAGCATTCGTTGCATTGATACAATATGTATGTGTGAAATATTCACTTATAATCTCCCTAGAGCACGAATTATTTCCGGAAATTTTCTCGAAGTGCGAATTTTCTTAAAAAATTCGCAACTGAGGAAAATTTCCGGAAATAATTCGTGCTCGCGGGAGATTCGGTAAGAAAATTTTATACCAAAACTTTTTTAAAATAGAAATTAGATTGGTGACATACTTACCTTACTCGCCATTGAGGAGAAAAGACGTGGAAAAGGAATTTCTAATACATTTGAAATTTGTAACAGATAATAACATGTACCTATAATTAAGTTATAAATAAATATCTATCAAAAATATTTTACGCCACTGTGTTTATGACAGCTGTCAAGCCAGAGGGAAATTTCCGGAGAAATTAGGTTATTGTCATAGCAACATGTCAAAGTGCAGGCATCTGATTTGCTAAAATTAACTGGTATAAAATTTTCAGGGTAATTTTTTGCCAACAGTCGAACAATGAAAATAAGTATACGTGCCTTATTTGTTTTGTAATAATAAAATAGCTCTAAGCCCGGGAATATACTCGGAGAGGTTCGGGAAAATTGAATTCATAAGTGAAAATTAGTGCAAGCTCTTCCTTTAATTGTGGTTTTATACCCCTAAAAGCAAAGCTATTCCACTAGTTCATTATGCGCTAACTTCACGACAAGCTGCTTTTATAGATCTGATATACAAATACGTATTTATATTTACAAGTAATGATGCAAGCATACATATATTGAGCATGTACCTAACCATCAGATCCATCCATCAATTTCGAGCAATGTATGAAGTTTTTCAAGTGAAACAAAAATGTAAATGAATTCAAATAAAATGCATGCTTAACTGAATTAGAAACTACAGTTTCTGATATTGATACTATTTTGATGTTTTAGGATTCTAAAATTACTATAGAAAATGGAAATTTAATATTTCTTAACAACGGTGATCAAACTCTAATTCCAACACCCAATCAAATAAATAAATCGGCAGTTGATCTTACCATAGTATCACCAGATATAGCTACGTTATGCAATTGGCATACGCAACAAATGACATTAGGCTCAGACCACTTCCCTATACTTATAAAAGTACAGCTGGAAATACCTAATAAAATTACAGTTTCCAAAAGATGGAACCTCAACAAAGCCAATTGGCCACTTTTCTCTGAACGTATGGACTATGGCACCTCTAGTAATAATATTACATATTATAATGAATTTATAAATGAACTAAACCAAGCAGCAGAATATTCCATACCCAAAAATAAAAAAGTGGTCAACTCAAAATTTGATAAACATTGGTGGAATCAAGATGTGATATTTCATTGAAAAATCGATTTACACAAAAGTCAAATTTTGAAAATTACATTCAATTAAAAAAAATGATGGCTATAACGAAAAGAGTTATAAAAAAACGCAAGAGGGAATCTTGGAGATTATTTTGCGCTAACTTAAACAAAAATTCGCCCATTAAAGAAATCTGGGCAGAAGTCAGAAAACTCAAAAATACATATATCGAACCAATACGTAGACTAAGTCCAGGAGAATGGTCAAATGATTTTATAAATAAGATAACACCTCAATGGGCAGAAGAAGATATGGATAGTATACTACAAGTGAAGGAAAACATTGTTGATGATACAGGAGATCAACTATGCAGAAAATTTTCTATAAGCGAACTTAGAGATAGTCTCAGATCACACAAAAACACAGCTCCTGGAGTAGATAATATCCATTATATAATGTTATTTAACCTCCCTACGTCATGTCAAGTTATTTTGTTGGAAATAATAAATAATATATGGGAAAGTGGATCCTATCCAGAAGATTGGAAGAAATACATTGTTATTCCTATCATAAAACCGCACAAAAATCCAGAAGTAGCAGAATCATATAGGGGAATATCATTAGCTTCCTGTATACTGAAAACATTTGAACGCATGGTTAAGACAAGAATGGAACAATGGCTTGAAACAAACAAGAAGTTACCAAAAAATCAGTTTGGTTTTAGAAAATTCCACTCCACGATAGAAAATGTAGCTCATCTTGTAATAGATGCAAATCTATCTTTTTCAAACAACAAGTCAGTTATAGCTGTTTTTGTAGATATTGAAGGAGCTTATGATAACGTGAATCTACGAATTTTATTCCAACAAATGATCCAAATCGGGTTTAGCCACACATTTTCTCAGAGAATTATCAAACTATATATTAATAGAATTATATTTATCAAAATAGATGAAGAGATTACAGGACCCAGAACAACCTCCCTAGGCATACCCCAGGGTAGTATTTTAAGTCCTCTTCTGTATATTATATATACCTATGATTTGGAAAATCTGGTAAACCGATGTAATGAAGTCACAGTGCTGGAGTTTGCTGATGATATCTGTGCTTATGTTGACAATTGTGATATAGAGAATGGATGCAATTACCTTAGTACATTTTTTGGAATACTTAAAGATTGGTGTTTTCAAAAAGGACTGACTATATCCTTGAAAAAAACCAAGGCATGTATTTTTAGTAGGAAAAGAAAAATTCCAAATGAAATCCTGTTACAGAATACCGCATTCTCTGCATGTCCAAGTGTAACTTACTTAGGTGTGACGATGGACCGAAAACTTCTGTGGAAAGAACATATAGAGAAAATATCTAAGAAATGTGAAAAAAGCTTGAATATTTTAAGGGCTGTAAGTTCCTACAATTGGGGAGCAGATCCAGAAATATCTCTACTACTATACAGGTCATACATAAGATCCATATTTGACTACGGATCTATTCTGTATTCGCAAGCAGCTGCAACTCACTTAAAGAAGTTAGAAATTGTGACAAATAAATGCTTAAGACTAGCAATAGGGACCTTAAAGAGTACGCCTATCTCAAACTTATATGTCGAATGGTGTGAGATGCCACTTAACCATAGGAGAGAATTTTTATGTAGTAAGTTCCTAATGAAAACAATGTCCAAAAATAGTAGTCTAGTTAATAAAATACACAAACTATATGTAAACGACTTAACCTGTGAATACTGGAGAAGAAAAAAATCCTTATTAATTTGTGAATCATATGCAGAATGTCTAGAACTCACAGAACATATGTATAAAAATGATGTGATTCCCTTATACCAAACAAATTTAACGATAATAAATGAAATTAAGGTAGATTATTTGAGAGATTATTCTCTATATCCCCCGGCCATCAGAAACCTACTTTTTACTTCCGATATAAAATACAAATATTCTAATTATCACTTAATATTTACCGATGCATCAAAAAAAGGTGATGATGCTTCCTGTGCTTTCTGGGATCCAATAGAAAATTTTTCCGAATCAATAAAATTACCAAAAATTTTTTCAATATACTCTGCAGAACAACTAGCAATACGAGAAGCTCTAACCTATGTAAAAACAAAATTGACTAATAAAAAACATATTCTAATAATCTCAGATTGTAAAAGTGTTCTACAAAAACTTTCTTTCTAGTAAACATAAATTGAATTATATACTTAAAGACATAATAAATACCGTTATAGATCTAGAACAGGAAGATAAACAAGTTAAATTTGTTTGGGTTAAAGCTCACTGCGGAATAATTCATAATGAAAAAGTGGACATATTAGCCAAAGAATCATTACAAAGTAAACAGATTGTAAACTATCCGCTTAGTCTAGAAGATCTCTTTCTGATATTAAAACATAAAAGTATTGCTAAATGGATGGTAAAATATAGAGATTCCAACAAAGGTTTATTTTATAAGGAAATAAAACCAACTTTTACATCAGCACCATGGTTCAGTGGGCTAAGCTTGTCGAAAGATTTGATAAGAACTATATCTAGTATTAGATTTAATCACTCGTTGGTTCCATTTCATTTATGCAAAATTAATATCATAGATTCCCCAAATTGCGAATGTGGTGAACATGGTACAGTAGAACACAAAATATTAGGATGTGAACTAAACCGGATAATTATTGATCAGTTTATGAGTAATATTAGTAAATATGAATCTTTAGAACGACCAATTAATTTATATGAATTAATAATCTCAAACAATGTGGATATTTATAAATTGATTTATCAACATATTCGCAATTTGGGTTTAAGAATTTAAGCATCTTAATATATCTCATGTATGTATATTATTGTATATGTGTATATATGTGTGTGTATATATATGTATATGTATATATTATATAAAAAGACGGGAAAAATGTAGGTTTGATTTAGCATAGGTAATTTCAATTTGGCTCCTTGTGTCTATCCTCGTGTTACTATTTTCCCTTCTAAAATAAAAAAATAAAAAAAAAATAAATAAATAAAAAAAAAAATTAATAAATAAAACAAAAAAAACGAATACAAAAAACAAAAAAATAAAAAAAAAATAAAAGAGAGTAAAAAAAAATATAATAAAAAAAAAGTATTTATGTAGCTTATGGTATCGTATTATAAAATGTATATATCTAGATTTATTGTATAAATTAGATTTAAAAAACTATTAATGCATGGTAAAATTATGGTAAGTCAAGAAATTGATTAGGCTAATGGAACCGTAGGGATCCGCAGTCAATATCACAACCTCACACACACAAAATTACTATAAGCTTATCCGGTGGCGGATTTACCACCAGGCTGAGTAGGCTGGAGCCTAGGGCGGCAAATTTGGAATATTTTTTTATGTCTCACAAAAATCAATGAAAAATCATATTTATATACCTATAAATGTTATTAGGTCCACACAAACAATTCAATATGTAGGGGAGCGTGGGGCACGAATGACTTTATAAATATGTCTTTGCTACTCCTATGCTTTAATTCCATCATTATAAATGCAGGAACTGTTCTCGTATCCATTACGACACTCCACCACCAATTTTGATAAACCGGAATCTGGATGATTGAAAAGATCTTCGTTCCTGCGGAAACAGAATTTGCAAAACGTTTATGCTAACTTGTATTTAGCAGTTCGCATAGCTCTATGTTTACCAGCAACAGTAGTTGAGAAGTTTCCTTTGCTGGAAACGAGTGAGAAATTGTCTAAGATCTACCTTAAGCCAAGAAAACCAAAACGCCTTACCTTTGTTGTACCAAAAATGTACAAAATGGTATTGTGAAACTTTCATATCTGTTGTGATGGAATGTGATCGACATTATCAGCCGGATTCTTACTAGATAATCAAATATAATTCTTCTGAACTTTAAGTGAGCCTAATTAGTACTTTATTAGTACTACATGAGTGAGAATTAGCTCAGAAACCAACCTATTTCTTGTGCAGTTTTAACTAAATTGTTGGGATTTGGAAATAACCTAGAAACTGACACATCGGTCCCCTAGTTCACCATCATACTAATTACTGGAAAAAAGTTTTATAATTAGGTCACAATTTCATTATCGAAAAAATTTGTTATTAATAGGATTGTCAACAAGGGTATCGAATTGTAGAGGTCGGTAGGGGCGGCAAAATTTGAATAGCCTACTGGCGGCATATGTGTAAATCCGCCACTGAGTTTATCTATTTATTTCAGCTGCATTCATGTCTGTCAACATTTGATCATTAACAATACAATCTGTTACTTCCAAATTTTTAACTACTTCTATGTATATTTTTACGATTGATGCGATACGCTCCTGTCTCGTTCAGTTCTCAATTGATACGGCACTGACACCGTATTTAAACAATGCCGAGAGGCTGTTTTCCCAACCGGCACCCTCCCCCCACTATCCAAAATAAAAGTATAAACTCTATCTAATTTATCGAGAAGGGACAGGACAAATAACCATTCCATTCACCCTTCCCCTTCTGTATAGATTCTTCAATCATTTTCCTTGCCCTTCTCGATAAATTAACCAATCTTTTGTTTTAACCAAGAAGAAATAAGGTTAAGATTTTGAGGAAATTATAAATAGTGGAGGGTGCCGGTTGGGAAAATATACTCTCGTAAACAATGTGCGGGGGCCATGATTACAGCAACTCCGAATCCGACTAAAATCGAAAATACAAGTTTTGCTGTTCTACATCTATACTTTTCAAAACCGTTTTAAAATTTAAAATCGGACTATCGATAACGGATCCAAACACGTTGCAAATTATCGCATCAAAAAATTAAAATTGAAATTGCGATAAAGAACTTCTTTTGTACAAAGGTTCAGTTCTTGAAATTGAGAAATGACAAAGATATGAATTTTCAAAAAAATTAATAATTTTCTTGTTTTCTCGGTTTCTAATTAGCCGATCAAGTCGCACGACCTCTCAATTTGTTCGTATTTTAATTATCTACGTTTTTTCTATACAAACCATTGAAATTGCTATAAAAAAGTACGATTTTTTCATTTTAAATGTTTATAACAAATTACTGAAAAACATTGGCGTGTCCAAAACTTCTCAAATTTATACTACGTCTTTTATATGATGGCACCATCCGTTTTCTACTAGGCACTGCACTATCTATGTACAGTACCCGAAATAATGAATTTAATCCGTATGGCTTTTATACACTGTATCTAGTCTCCATGGTAGTTAGAAACTTCAAAATATTATTGATTGTCGAGTTGTCCTATTTTTTTTGTTATTGTCAGATAGGGACCAGAATTTTATAAAAATTTATTTAATTTTGATAACGGTAGCTGGAACGCTACCGAAACGTCGAATTGAAAACTTTTAAAAAGACTGTATTTCGATTTCCCAAAATAAATAGCAAAAAGAATAATGAATAAACCGCAAGGAACATACCAGGAGTCGCTCAGAAGCAGAGTGGCCCAACTGAAAATTTTGCGTTTATGAGTTAGACCCAACAATCAGTAGCATTTGCCTACATTTTATTGTCATAGTGGCTCAAACAACCTTTCTCTATTACCCATTAGATGGCGCAGCATAAACACTTGGGCCGCATAGGGATTTTAATACTTTTTGATACGGAAATGTGGCCTAAGTGACAGTTGGGCCAGTCTGACGTTCCAGATTTTGTAATGTGTCGTTGAGGGCTTACGTTATACGTGTATTCATTTATCAAGTATATTATCAACTTGTTATCTTATTTGAGTTTGTGCAGATTTCTGTAACGGTAAGTAGCTACTTGTATTTTATATAAAGAATGATTCAGATTACTTAATTAGTGGTGTGAATTGAAAATATTCTTTTTAAAGATTATAACCTAAAATTAATTTGGCGGAAAAGTACGAAAAAGCTAGGTGTTGCCAAACTCGTAAAATGTTCCTTATTTTGAAGAATAGTGATTTAAATATAATATTTAATCAAAATTCTTTGTTTCCAGTTTGATACATCCAGTATTCGTGAACCAAGTGAATTTGACACTGATTCTTAATCTGACTTCAATCCATCATCCGATGCTGAGTCTTCAATGTCTGAGCAAAGTTTAGAAGAAAATGAAGTTGCCAGTTTAGAACTCACATCAAGTAAGGGTAAAAAGCGAACACAGATTAAGCAGGGTTGGGCGAGGCATAAATCTAAGATTGGACGGAGTTTGGGAAAATCTTATCTTAACTATCGTGGTAATCTTGTTCCCGGAAATACATTTTTTGAGGGTGTTTGTAGTTGTCGTCGGAAGTGCCATTCGCTGTTAAGTATTGGAGAAAGAAGAAATATCTTCCAAAGCTTTTACAACTTATCCAATTTTAATTTACAAACTGCTTACATAAATTCGCAAGTAAGAACTGTTAATAAAGGACGAGTTACATCAGCTAGGGATCCTAATAAACGTCAAAAGACAAGAATCTATACATTACCAAAATAATCAGGTGAAATGGTAACCGTTTGCAAGTCATTTTTCAAGATTTGTTTGAGACTTTCGCATGGAAGACTTACTAGTGCTTTAATAAATAAGACAATGGGTGGCAAAGTCACCACTCCGCCGTTAGATAAGAGAGGAAAACACCCTTCTAAGAATAAGACTACGGAAGAGGTTATTCAAAACGTAAAAAAATTTATAAATAGGTTCGCCAAATACACATCCCACTAAAGCCGCCAGAAAAATACCAATCGAGAGTATATTTCACCCGATTTAAATATTACTAATCTATTCGAATTGTATGTACAAAGCGAGGAGCCAGAAGTAAAGGTATCCAAATTTGTGTTTTCACAAATATTTAATGAAGATTTTAATCTTCATTTTCGTTACCCTGTCACCGATACATGCAAAAGATGTGATTCCTATAACATGACAATCAAAAACTCTAATGGTGTGCAAAAAAGTACAGCGGAAAAAGAAAAAGAGTTACACTTACGGATGGCAGAGGCCAGAGGCGACTCGAAATGGCTTGAAGGAAGATCCAACCAAAGATAAAGACACTACAACGACCATTGCTTTTGATTTGATGAAGACCTTAACAACTCCCAGTATTTCTACGGGAGTGGCATATTATAAAAGACAGCTGTGGACGTATTGTTTGGGCATCCATAATCTAAGCACAGATGTACGAACGGCATGAGGGTATGGCCTCACGGGGTCCGCAAGAAATAGGCTCTTGCATTATGCACTATGTAAGAACCTATGTAAAAACAACAGTTTTGATCTTTTACAGCGACCAAAGCGGGGGTCAAAACCGCAATATAAAATTCGCATCTATTTGTACATACTCGTACATGACGGCCTCCAATGATTTTACTCCCACAGTTTCTTGTTTCCGGTCATTCGTACTTGCCGTGCGACAGAGACTTTGGGATGATTGAAAAACAGGAACGATTCTCCCATGATATTTTTTTGCCAGATGACTGGGTAAAAGTTATTTCCAACGCCAAGAGAACTAACAAATTTCAGGTGGTAAATATGACATTTGAAGACTTTAAAAGCACCAATAGGCTAGAGGCGCTAGTCACTAACAGAAAAAGAAAGAGGAACAAGACATAAAAGTAGAATGGCTGAAAATACAATGGCTTATGTTTAAGGCTGAGGAACCGTTCAACATTTATTTCAAATATTCTAATAACGAGAATGTACTTTTTTATAGTATTAATGTTTCTAAAAAAAGAACAGAGGTTACTCAAATGAAAAACCAAGCTTTTTACTTGGACATCCTCTATCCTACTGGAAGACCTGTGGAAAAATTAAAATATAAAGATCTTCAAAGTCTTTTTCCGTATATTCCGCCAGTGTGTCACGATTTCTACACCAGTCTAAAGATCAATGAACAAGCAGAAGATGATGACATCGGACCAAAAACGGATGAATAGGGGACCCAAGTGGACTGCTCATGTTTTTTTTGTTAAAATTTTGTATTTTTATCATTATCATTATAATTATTTTTTTTTTATCATTATACTTATATATTGTATACGTTTCTAACCAAATGTTCACTTATGAATTAAATGATAATATAAACCAGAAAAATTAGTTTCAATTTTTGCTCCATTTTTTAATTGTATATTTTCTCAAAACTCTAATTTTGCACTTAGGCCACTCTGCTTCTGAGCGACTCTATTTATGTGTTAAAAAAAATATATTCTTTAATCAAACAACAAATTTGCATAACTATTTTATTAAATTTTTACCCAAATTTCACTAATTTTCGAGCACTAACAATAAACTTTTATCAAACAGATATTAAACCACAAGGGACGAAAGTTGAATTTTCGGCCCTGCGCGTCAGGATGACCCGAGGCGAAGCCGAGGGCATCATGAAGGGCAGGACCGAGATTTCAACTCTTGGCCCGTGTAGTGTATACGACTTTTCTTCATAGCCGGTCGAAAGTACGTTATTAATTTTACCTTTTTTTAACTTTAAATGTTTTTGATCCTGCCCCGACATTTGCTGGTCGTTACGAGTATAAATACACATGAGAAATTCGTTCATCCCGCCGTTATAGAGGGCGAGCGTGTACTTCTCATAGGGAGTAAATGTTAAACTTTCGTCCCTGCTACTATTTACTTTCGACCGAGGTATTTATTACGATTCCACTGAATTAACATGCATGTCACTATTTATTTCATCTTAAAACTATTCTTACTACATAAGTACAAATTGGCATGTAGAGAGAAATCGTGGAAAGCTTCTTCATTTTTTTGCATTAACGAAATTGTTGTTCCTTATCTTATCTATTTAATATTTCTCTATTTCAGACTACAATTACGTATTATTATTTTTGTATGGATTAGAAACAATAGTATATTACATAATTTGTTATCATAATTTAAAATTTTCTTCTACAAAGAACTTCATGAAACTGTTGCAAGGCAATATTACTTATAGTTTATTGGTTTTGACAATTAAGTCACAAAATATTCTTTCCGTTAAGAAATTTTAATTTTTTTTGTTTAAACAAGTGATTAATGTCTGATTTTGAATTAAGCTGTACTTCTCCGGAAGTCCGAGAAGCTGCGGATACTGCGGTTGACGGAATAATTTCGAAGAAAAGCAAAGAAAGGTACGAGAAAAATTTTTCGTCTTACATTAAATGGTGCGCAATTGAGGGTGTGCAACATACTTCAGAAACGATACTGCTTGCATATTTTGTTGAAATGAGTAAAATAAAGTTTCAACATTATGGCGAGCTGTATATATCAAGCAAAATATCGCCATTAGCCAGTATGCCAAATTGCTAGCATTTTTGAAAAGGCAGAATGCTGGATATATACATGAACAATCCAATGTTCTCTAAGAATAAAACATCAGTACTTTCTTAAATTTCTACTATTTAATTCATATCAATTATGTGATTATTGGTATATTTTACTTTAAGGTTGCTTTAATTATTGGCATATCTGGCGCCTGCAGATGCGATAAACTCCTAAATTTTAGAAAAGAGCATAATGATAGTTATTTCTGTAACATGAACATACACTTCCAGAACATTTGCAATTACAAAATCGGAATGTAAAACAATAATAATGCAATACTACGATCTTCACAGGACCATTGGATCCGATGTTTTTTAACAAATAAGGAATGGCAAGATTACATCAGCTTTGTGGCCACAATGCTATTGGAGGTTTTCCCAAAAAAATGGCAGCTTTTTTTAGATTAGAAAATGCTCACGGGTTCACGGGACATTGATTTAGACGTATTTCAGTTACATTGCTAGCAAATACAGGAGGAGACATCTTACAGTTAAAAAAAATTAGGAGGATGGAAATCCAGCGCCGTAGCCGAAGGATACGTGGAGAACTCGTTGTGATACCTTTTGGCCCAAATATAATAATAAATATTTAAAATAAGAATTAAATTCCCTTGATCTTATTTCAACAAAACGTTCGAACATTTCATTATCATATAAATAAATTAAGAAGGTTATTGTCAAGTTCAAGCATGAAGCAACACTAAACAATTATATGTTTATTTGGTTTACTCGAACTTGACTGGATTATATAAATATACATTTAGTATTTATCATAGGGAAGTCGATGCAGAATGCTTGAAGAAAACTATTACCTATAGTTGAATAGTCAGCTAGTAGTAATCAGTAACCATTACGCATAAGTATGCTATACGGCTAGGTACTTATGCATGGCATTACTTTAGTAAGTAGTTTAATGTATTTAGTAAATGAACCAAACATATCCCAGTGCAAGAAGTAGTTGTTTCATTCTCTTGAAATGATCCTCCATGTGACCTTCAACACCACCTATTCAGAGGCCCTTCCACACCTATAACCTAACCAAGTATCCATCGACGACGCATATATTACATCGTTACATGGTCAAGTAAAAATTGAAAATGTGTTATCCCATACAGAAAATCCGGGAACGTCGGCCTCTTTGTCAACTTCCTAAACCCAATACAATGTTAAGCAGCAATATGGATTTACATTAACGATTCACAGTAATGAGAATTCAAATGTTACAATTAATATTTACAATTATTCAAATTAGTTTTGGTCCTTAATATTTTTCTTTATCTTATAATTTAATAAAATAAATATCAGTTGTTTATATTGACTTATTTTTTTTAAACGAGCTTAACATGATATTTCCATACTTCGGAAAAGTGACATATGCTTCTAGCTCGAAATAGTACTATAGTAATAGTTCTACATTAATTTTTTTTTATTTAAATATCTTTAAAACTTAAACAAATTGGTAAAACATCCAAAAACATAAATCACAACTGGCCGAAGTTGTTAGAAAACATATAATAATTATAGGAAAGCTTGATAATATTAACCTTACTACTACCAAAGCTTTTGGAAAGGAATGTTTATGACACATTAACAAGAGTAATTTCTAAAAATTAACTTTCTTAGACATTCCAAAATCGATTACAAGTTTATAATGACTGATAATAATTATTTCACAATCACACATTCATCGGTATAAAAATCAAATTTCTAAAATCATAAAAATGTCATTAACTAATATTAGTTTTTCGAAAATATAAAAAGGTTTCCAAGTTTACGGTTGTTACTTTAGTGATTCCCATCGTTCAGTTAACATGTACAAGTTTGTAGCTGTTTTGATGGCCATGCAAATGGTCAACGTGTTTGCACGAGAATATAGTATCGATGGGAAGGTGAGTTAAACTAAATCATTATAATTTCCTATAAGTCCACGATTACTTCACTTTTTTTCAAAAATGTTTTTTCAAAAACCTTTATATTTTTCTTAATTATCATTTTTTCTTTTGGAATTGATTATATTAATGAATTTTTAAAATAGAATTGTAATTTTTAAGTAAAGGAAAGGACAAGAAAACATTGAAAAAATGGTGAACAAAGAGTGGAAATATTCAATCTATAGTATTATATTTAGTATTTTAACAATTTAATTTTTGTTTTAATGTGTCAAACTGAACATAAAATGTTTCAGAACTTTTGTCAATTTTAGTTTCATCCACCTAAAACTTCTACTTAAATTCATATATGAGTCTTGTGCATTTAAATTGACTTATTTTATAACGTACTCTGTATTTTTATTTTTAGGCTGTAACACGAGAATATTTTAACGCCAGGGAAAGAGATGGATCACTTGATAACATATTCCTAGATACTGCGAACAATAGGGTAAGTATAGTTTTTCAAATATTAAAAAATGTACACCTGAGAACAACGAAATCACCATTGTGTACTGAAAGTAAAATTCGGCATATGTATACAGACAATTTGAAAATTTTTCATCCAGAACGCCATCCGGTGGGTAGAATTGGTAGGATGTGAATTGGTAGAAAGTCATAAGACTGTCAAAAATTATTATACATTTTGTGTGGAAATTTGGCAAAAAATTATCCAAATTTCAAAAAAGTATTTCTGTGAATGTTTGTTTAGAAAAGTTGGTATATTTTAGCAAAAGCTTCGTTTTCAAAATATTTTTATATTGTTTTAATTTCAGATAACAGGAACATTATTAACCCAACCACCCGTGGTAGGAACAGTAAGTAGCATTATAAAATTTTTAATTATTAAAAAAAGTATGTCTACCGCATTCCAGCAAACCAAATAATCAATCGATATTGAAAACTGGCTTGGCATTGGCTAGCTTTCAGGGCCTATTTAAATTCATTGTAACATTTTGATTGATTAGCATTTCATTTATTCAATAAAAATAATAATTTTTATGATTCATTGTAATCAGTTTGATGGAAAATTAATTTTGGAGAGGATTAGAAAAAATAATCGATTTTAAAATGTTCTCAATAATTTCACACTTATCCACTTTCTGATTAAAATCCACTGACGGTTTGAAAGGTACTTGTTATATTCCGTTGCAGTAAGATATTTTCTGTACAGAAATTTGAATTAAAGATGATACGAACGACTATTATTTTTTTTTTTATTTAATACAAACATGCCCGCATCAACTACTAAGAGTTATTAGCAGGAGGACTTACACAAGTAGTATGAGTTGAATATGTGTTATAGATAATTTTTAAATTTTGTTATACAAATTAATGTCTTTGAAATATTTAATTAAAGCACCTGTGTCTTTGGTGAGTACATTTTTGAATACCGCACTTAGATTATTCTGACTTCTATGTCTGGAATATTCGGGACACTCTAGGATGATATGTTTTATAGAAAGAGAAACATGGCAATGTATACATTCTGGTGCTGGTTCTTTGTTGAGGAGATATTTATGTGTAAGGAGAGTGTGACCTATTCGCAGACGTGTTAAGACAACTTGATCTCTTCGTTTTTCTGGAATTGATAGAGTTAATTCGACTTGTGGCTTAACTTCTTTCAGTTTGGATGTCGTACGATTCCATATCATTTGCCAGGAATTAAATATATGTTTTTTGATTGGATTTATGTGGTCAGTGTAGAGAATTTTTTTAATGTAAGGTGTTTCTTGATTAGATGTTGTATCTACTGCTAATTTATCGACTTCTTCGTTTCCTTTTATACCAGAGTGAGATGGAACCCACAGAAATGAGATGTTCTTTTGGGTAAGGCGTATTATTTCCATTTCACTTTTGATTCGTATGAGAATAGGGTGTGAAGGGTAAAGTTGTTTTAAGCCCAGTAACGCACTCAGTGAATCTGTTATGATGAGAAACTTGGTTGCTGTAGAGTCTTTGCACATGTTTATGGCTTCCAGAATTGCAGTGGTTTCTCCCGAGAATATACTACATTGGTTCGGTAGACGGATGGCAGATTTGTTATTTCCACATATGTAAGCTGCTGCAATTCCATTGTGATTTTTTGAAGCATCTGTATAGATTTGCAGGGTATGGGGGGATTTTGATATAATTTCCTTGGAGAGGTTTTGTAGGAGACAGGGGTTGGTGGAATTTTTAGGATTTTGAGTGAGGGACGTATTAACATCTGGCTTATGAGACATCCAGGGGGGAAAGTTAGAGTTTTGTTGGAGCGATAATTTAAATTGTTCAAATTCATAGTTAGCTCGTCTCACTCTTTCTCTAAAAGGGAGATTTTTTGTTGGTTTGGAGTCGTATATTTCGTCGGGGGGAACGACTATTATTGTTGTTACGCTTATCTCCCATGTTATTTGTCAAAAGGCATACTTGTTTTCGTTTTGCCGTAGTACCTTTCAAATAAGCACTACATATAAAAATTCAGAGTAACATCCTTCAAAGACCAGATGAGGGCAAAAACCAAACCATGTATTGAAAAAATATTAGATTATTATAGATTTTTGCAAATTTTTCCGTTATCCATGTCACTATAAGAAAATCAGATACAATCTTAAGGTTCAAAACAATGTTTTTCAAGAACGTGTGCAATGTCTTGGCCGTAATAACAGTATATTTCTGTATGATTCTATTAATTTTTTTTAAATTTTAGCCTCAAGTTGAAGGAACTAAAGCAGTAGTTATCCCAGCATCAGTACAACAAACGACGCCACCAAACGTGTATGCAGAAAAAAAGGTGAGTACCAATGCGGTTAATACTTTAATTTCTCAAAATGGACATTCGGTGAGACCCAAAATATTTATTGTGCCCTTTCTTCAATTCAGTTCCTGAGAGTCTTATTTTTTAAGAAGTTTTATAGAATGTCTGTAGTCTTCAGCTTAGATAAGTATTCCTCTTTTATCTAGTTGTCTTCCAGGTATTCTGCCTGTGATTTCGCAATTGTGTGAATGAAGGTTTCTTCTTCTTCTTCTTCCTTTCCACAGAATCCATATTCTTCCTTTTCCACTAGTTCGATCTTTTTGAGATGTCCATTCAGAAGGCAGCGTCCTGCCAGGAAACTGGTCATGCACCGGCTTATGTATTTTTTTATCCTAGAGCTTCAATAGCTGCTTGACTAACAGACATTAGTAGTTTGTGCAACTAGTGTGGATATGATGGCCATATCGCACGAGGACGAAGTTTGAGCACGACGCCGTAGGCGGAGTGCTCAATCGTCCGACAGCGATATGAACAATCCACACGAGTCGAACAGTATATTTTTTCTCCGACCCACTTAAGAAAAAATCTAGAAAATAAACATTTTATTAAACTATAATATAACTTCAAATTAAAATTTTTTAATAATTTTACTATTATTATTATTTTATTATTATTTAGAAATAAAATTAAAATTTAAAAAAAATTTCCCAACGGAGAATCGAACTCTGATCTACCGCGTGAAAGCCTAGGATACTTACCACTGGACTACCGATGAATATACTAATCATCTATCTATAACGTCAAATGTATTATATTTATAAAAACTGACGTTTGTCAGGAGTACCCTTAAATATTTAATTTATTCTGTTTCTATACGTTATACGTCTCCTTTGCGGCAAAGCGAATATCTGGTGGAAAATTATTTATTGATTCATCACTGGAATCACTCATTTTTACTAATATTTTTCTTGAAAACTATAGAAATATTTTGACAAGTTATTTTGACGTTTCTATGAAATTGAAAAAAGATTAGTTGGTGGGTACTAAACGCAAATGCTGATTGGTGGATTTCATATACGTTCTAGGATGTATATGAAATCATATCCGTTCAGTTAACCGGAATGGCCTACATTTACATTCTGTAAATTGTGCAGAAAATGGATAATATACATGTAGGTGTAGAAAAAATAATAATCCTTTGTCTGCTAAATCGCATTAAAACTTTTCAAATTAACAATCGAATGCGGGTGTGAGAATTAAGTGTTAACCCGTTCAGAAAATGCAGAATAACCTAACAATAACCTCATTTTCTTCATTACAACAAAAATTTAAATACAAAATTGTGTTTATTTACGCTGAAACTATATTACTGATATTCTGTTATAGTCTGAAGTACTCTTTAGCAATTACTAAGCTAAGTTCTTCACTTTCTGGCTAATTCGGCCAATAATCCCGAAATAAGTGAATATTGATCCGAGGAAGCATCAAGAGATATGTACCCATTATCCTATTAAAATTCTATATGTGTCTGGATGCTTTGAGTGAAAGTTTATTGGAAATGAAATGAAAAAGTGTAGATACAATACTTGAATTTATTTGCTCTGTGTAATGAAAAGTAATATTTCGTTTCATTATCATTTGCATTACCTATACAGCTGCTCTTCATTTAAGTTAAAATTGGATGTAGACTCGGTACAGGCATAAAACAAACTTCCTGGTTAATAATAATTAGACAATGGACAAAGATAAGCATGTCTACCTTGTCAGGAAAAGGGTACTAGGAAAACCAAAACTGGATTCGATTAGAATCAATAAGACACATTAATCTAATTAATTTTATCATTTAAATTCAATTATTATTTGATGGTGTGAGCTTTTGTTTGCCTAATTAGAACATCACTGGAAACGATGGCGACTTCTTAAATCCAATGCCTAGTACTCCAGGTGTAATACCACCAGTAGTAGACCACCGGCCACCAGTAGAGGAAATAATTGTACTTCCAAAATCCGACGATTACGACAAAGTCAATGCGGTAAGTTTTTCAACTTTAGCTTACTTCTAGTGGGGCCTTAAACAATTAAAATTGGATATATCAATAGTGTCTTCACTGTATTTTGATACTATTTTAGATTAGATTTAAAGTGGTGGGTTATTGTAGTTTTCCACTGCGACATTTCCAGATCTAATGTGATTGTCTAAGTCCACAGTGATTCTTAAATGTAAATTTTGCTGGTTTGTACGTATAAAAACGAATAAGAACGTCCTCAAACTAAGTTTTGTTAAATATCATTTTTCTTCTAATTTCAATTCTGGCTAGTTTATTCATGAATCTTTTAACACACAAATTTCAGTAACAAGAGAACCATGCACTTTTTAAAATAGGACTAACTTTATAAAAACAAACATAAAATAATGGAAATTACTAGTAGGTTATCCAAGTAATTAACATTTAATATTGGCTATTAATACACGAGTATGAAAATTACGACGAGTGTCTCAATAACCATTAAATGCGAATTGCATATACTATTTTTCCTACACCCATACTTCAAATTTCATCTTCTGTATGTTACTTGTGGTGTATTCATGATTGTTTTTGTTATTTATTTTGGGAAATCAAACCACGATCTTTTTTATGTTTTTATTTCAACGTTTCGGTAGCGTTCCAGCTACAGTTATTAAGAATAATTAACTTTTATGAAATTTTGGTCCCTTTCTGACACCAATGAAAAAATTCGACAATTAGACGATCAATGATATTTTGTTTAAAAATGCACAAAATTCTTGTCAAATTTCTAAGGTCTATTCTAAGTAGATTATATTCCTGAAAAAATGTGAATAACTAAATATATTTTGTATGACATTCTAACAATATTATAGTCTACTAGGAATGTGATCCAGTGAAGTGCACGCTCGGTTTTATTAGGGATAGCGCTTTTTTGCTTATTTCGGAAATGTTAATAAAACGCGTCTGATGTTACTTTTTTTGTGGGATGATTATTTTTGTTTTAAAATATGTCTAAATCAATTTTGTGATTTTGTGTATTTGAGTGTGTATATTGATTAACAACAATTCCAATGATAAATCATAAGAAACCCTGGATAAAAACTACTCTGCTGATAACGAAGGTAGGTAACTTAGCATAAGAAATTTCTCTTTCTAACATTGGTAATAATTTGACTACATTCGGCTGCTACATATTTAGTTGTATTGAGGCACTCTCTTTGATTTTCCGTCTTTTACTATTGGGCTCTTTCAATATTATGAGCGCTGAATCCCATTGAACGTGATGCCCGTCTTACCAAGTATATTTGCAAATACCTGACTCCCTATCTTTAATGTACTTTTTATGTTCATTTAATCGGATTTTTAATGGTTCTGATGATTAACCTATATAAAATTTGTCACATTCAGAGGATATTAAATATATGCAGTTTTTTTAATACTGTTCTTCATTTTTTGGATTAGTTTTTGTTAGTATAGATCTCAACGTATTGTTATATTAGAAGCTAGTTCGAATGTTGATTTGAATGTACCAGTATTATTAAATATTTAATTAATTCAGGATCTGTGAGATACTTAGTCATTGAAGCATGGGCGTAGAAAAAAGTTGTAACTTTTCTCTACTCTCAATTATTCAACACTTCATTTTTGTTGAATAAAGAGTGTCAAAAATGTCTTCTCCTTTTTTGCAAAACAAAGCCCAGTTCACTTACCAGTCAGAGTAGGATTGATTATATAATAATGCCATACCTGGAACAGAAAGTTTCGTATTAATACTCTGAAAAAAAAAAATATATATATATATAACTATATCCATGAAATTCAAACTCTTCAATGATTTTTCACGTACATACAGAGATAATATTTTGAATGTAAAAGCGAAGATAAACTGTATATTATTATATTTATTTGAAAAACGGTTTTTTATTTAAAATTATTTATTGTTTTTCAAGGACCAAAAAAACACCAACCAATCGCCAGGAAAACCCAGCAATGGTAAGTACGTTATGATCAGGAACTATACTTTACTTAGGTTATGGTATAGTTGTTGAATAATTTAAAATATGTGGGCAGTTCACAAACGGTAGACAAGAAGGGGAAGGATACGAAGCAACGTAGCAACGTAGAAAAATAATAGGAAGCATTGTATATCTGTTTCATATCTCATTCAATTTTGCGTTATCGACTTGCAAATAAACTTTTCATACTGTCAAAAAATAATAGTTCAATACTATTAAACCCTTTACAAAATTAGAAAAATGAATTTCCAAAGAGCAGACCGTCCACTAAGAAGCAACAACTACTTCTCGGGCTATATGCCCCGACAGACATTGAATTACACTTCTAAAGTAAACGGGGTTGGTATATCTGTTAAGATAGAACCAACCATTCTGGTTTGCGATTAGAAGGAATAACATCACTTGTGGACCGGTTTCGGCGTTTTTGCGCCTCATCAGCACAAGGTAGATACTATTCGTCCAGAAGCTCTGAGAGCATAATCCTGGACTAGAGACTACGTTGATACCACACCAATACATTAGCCTCAGTAGAGGAAATGTTAAGAGTGCGATATCGGCGACATATCTACATCTAATCACAAACCAAAATTCTATATCGACAAAAAACCATCTCGGTTTTGTAGGTATTTACTTAATTACAGTTACCTGTAAATAACTGTCATATAAGTAAAGCATGATCTATAGACGTCAAAAAATAATAGTTCAATACTATTAAACGCTTTACAAAATTAGAAAAATTAATTTCCAAAGAGCAGACCGTCCACTAAGAAGCAACAACTACTTCTCGGGCTATATGCCCCGACAGACATTGAATTACACTTCTAAAGTAAAGCAAGAAGTATTGCACAAGTATACAGACATATCCATACTTTTTCCCCGGTTCGAATATAAAGTGGGACGGCCAAATCCACACCAATGACCTCAAATATGTGAGCTTGTCGTACTCTATTTTCGGGTAGAGACACAGGTGGAACTTCTACATGTTTGGCGTTGAATCGGCGACATGTGGAACATTTAGAAACAATAGATTTTACCGTTTTTTTTCCTCTAATGATCCAAAACCTTTCTCGCAGTATACCAAGTAAAGTTTCAACACCAGCATGCAAGGATTTCAAATGTGTTTCGATGACCAGTTTAATCACAAGTGGATGCTTGGATGGCAAAATCATTGGGAAACGGAAATCAGTTAAATCGTCCCTCTCAGAGACCTTGGATCTTATTCTAATGATACCATCATCATCGATGAAGCAGCAAAAACTCTTCAACTGGGTATCCGCAAGTCCATCAAATGCTTCAGTCTGCACTAATTTCAGAATACATTTTTCTGCCACATCTACCTCTGACAAGGATAATTCTTCATAAAAAATCCTCTTATCCTTATTGTTACGACAATTTGTTATGAATCTTTTAATCCAACCAAGAACTCGAATAATTTTTTCGTATTTCGAAATTCTTTCATGAAACCAGGAAAAGTCAATGGCTGTGGATAAATTTGTTGAGACGATAGTTCTACCCTTCTCAGATACTATTGCCTCTTCATCTCTGGTGTAAATTTGACTTGGCCAAAATTTCGGAGATTTTCTAAGCCATTGAGGCCCCTCCCACCATTTCGAATCGATCAGTTGTTTTGGTGAGCAGCCACGGGAAGGAAGATCTGCTGGATTGAGATGTCCAGGTACGTGATACCATGCGTTTTTATTAGTCAGACTTCGAATTTCTTCTACTCGATTCCAAACAAAAGGCATCCATTTCTCATCATCCTTTATCCAGGACAAGACTGTTGTCGAATCAGACCACCAATAAACCAACATACTAGGATTAATGGTATCAGAAACAGCTTTGGATAATCTGGCTCCGATGGTAGCTGCTAATAATTCGAGTCGAGGGATAGTTATTCGTTTGACGGGGGAGACTCTAGATTTGGCTTGTACAAGTTGAACATTCACGCCGTCACATGTTTCGGATCTTAAGAAAATAGCTGTAGCATAAGCTTGTTGACTAGCGTCACAGAATACATGCAAACTGCAGTGATTTTTTCCTTCAGTTGAAGCAAAAAACCACCTAGGTATTTTCAGGCTCAAAAGCGTGGGAATTTCTTTGACCCAATTCAAAAAAATACTTTTGATTTCTTCTTGTACTTCTGTGTCCCAGTCCGTTTTCAACATCCATGTTTTCTGTAATAATATTTTGGGACAAATAGAAACCGGACAAGAAAATCCTATGGGATCGAAAAGTCGATGAGTTATTGACAAAATCACTCGCTTGGAAATAATTTCGGTATTGATTTCTCGGAACCATTCGGAATTCAATTGCAATGTATCTGTAGTTTTATTCCAACAAAGTCCCAAAACTGAAGATATATTGGTGTTTAACGGAGAACCATCAAATACTGTGTACTACCACCCCCTCAAATCGAATTTTGCATCGGCAAATAATCTCGTGGAAACTTGAATGAAAGTTCCTCTTTGCTATCAAGACTTGTTACGCAGTTGTCAACATAAAAACTTCTAAGAAGCTGCTTAATGATGGATCTCGTTTCATCATCCAAAGAATTCTCAAGGCAATGTTTTAGATGGTACTCGATTACTGCTCCTAACAAAAATGGGCTGCACGTGACTCCAAAAACTACCCTTGCATGACGATACGTTTCCAACACTCCTTCGTCGTTTAACCATAAAAAACGCATAAAATCTCTTTCTTTCTCACTTAAGTTAATTTGTAAAAAAGCCTTTTTTATGTCAGAGATCAGTCCAAATTTTGAAATGCGGAATCTCATCAAGAGAGAGGGAATCAACTCAATCAGATTAACTCCTTTCTCCAAACACTGGTTCAGGGATGGCTGATTCTTCTGTCGAGCAGATGCATCAAAAACAGGCCTTAACTTGGTGGTTGAACTGTTTTCTTTTACTACATGACGATGAGGTAAATGATGTGCCTCTTTTTGTAAGTCTAATAGAGGAACCTTTTCAATGATGTCTTCATTCAACCATTCCCTGAGAACTTGATTATATTGTTCATAATAACCATCTGCTTTGAGTTTCTTCAGCAATGAATCAAGTCGTTTTCGGGCTATCTCATAATTACTCGGAAGAGGAGGGTGATCTTCGACCCAAGTCATACAAACTTCATATCTCCCATCATCGTTTCTAGTGACCGTATTCAAGAATTAGGACATAATGAGGTCCTCGGTTTCCTTCTGAGTTATTTTCTCTACAGGATCAGATATACCAAGAATATCTAAATTCCATAAATCAGAAATTGAATCATTTTTCGAAAACATTGACATTACCATTGAGGATTTTGTGTTTTCGTAACAGCCTTCGAGTTTTCCCATTAGTGTCCAGCCTAGCTGGGTTTCTAGTGCTACTAGACCACATTCCAGTTCATAACGGTTTCCAGTAAACAATTTTCCGGCTATATCAGCACCAATAAGAACGTCAATTGGTCCATCTCGAGAATCTGTTATTTCAATACCAACAGATTGTAACTCATCAATCCATGGTCCCTTACGAACACAGGCCACATTGCTACATATGATAGACTGGTCAAGTGCTTCAAAGTTGCAAGCATAATCGTTCTTCAGGCTACTCAATCTTATGCGATAGCAGTTATGTTTGACAGCATTCGTTCTTGAACCGCCGAAAAGTGCGTGAATAATTTCTTCTTGTCGCAAACAATCAAAACCAATTTCTTCTGAGACTGCTTTTGTTATATATGACTTCTGAGAACCAGTATCGACAATTACTCGGGCAGTCCTAGATATTTCAGAACCATTCAAGTTGACAATTAATGTTTGCAAGAAAACTTCAGAAAAAGTGCTATTCGACAAATTGTTCTCCACATTCGTGTTTACCCTTTCAGATGGCTTCGATTCTGGATCCTCGTGTTCTGGACACATAATAGCATGGTGTTTTCTTCTACAAATGGTGCATGTAACATTCACACGACATTTTCTAGAAATATGTCCATATTTCAGGCATTGGTGACAGCAAGCTTTTTCAATTAATTTTTTCTTGCAAACATTTTTTTTGTAAAGCGTTTAATAGTATTGAACTATTATTTTTTGACGTCTATAGATCACGCTTTACTTATATGACAATTATTTACAGGTAACTGTAATTAAGTAAATATTTTCATACTGTTTTCACTCCGGAAACAGTTAACTCTTGAAAGATGATTTAGAATATTTGCCAACAGGATCTGTAACTCCTGTATAACAAACTTTTGCCACTAGATGCTGATGGCAATGCTGAAGATATATTCATATTCAAAAAAATATGCAAAACTCCAAGCGAGTTACTGAAACTTATTTTGGACAATTGCAAGATTTTACTTGCACTCGACGGATAAATGTTTCATTTCTACTTGCAAGGAGCAGGTGTTCAAGTTGGTGGTGAAAATTCCCCAAAACTTCGTTAATGAGTCAGTTATTTCTAGTGTTCTTTACAATCAAAAATTACAGTTAGAATAAGAAATGTTTTTTTAGGATACCTTATCGATCAACTTAGTCCAGTACAACCGCAAAATTCCAAAATATACACACCAGAAAATTGGCCAACTGCACAACAAACTACCGAAGAAGAATTAAAACAAGCAATAAATGCCAAATACCATTTTGACTATAAAATTGAAGACGGTATTTTTAATAATTACCAACAAAGAGAAGAAACCAGAGAAAATGGAGTTGTACGCGGCATCTATTCTTATGATGATGGTTTTGTATTCCGAAGTGTTTCCTATATAGCTGATAGCGATGGATTTAGAATCACCGGGTAAGTATCCATTCACAAAGTGTTTGATATTTTTAGTTTCTTTCCTCAAAGCTGCCTCAAACTAACTTAATTACCTTCAACAAGTTGACTTCCCCCTATCACATCACCAAACTTAATTTATGATATCTTTGCTTCTTGGTGGTGAACTTTAACCATCTTTCGATCAATTTTTTTATTGATTAAGCGATCCATAGTGGTTATGTTTATCCTACAGCTCCTTATCTTATATGTACCAGTCATGGTACAATTATCTTCTGCTTCTTTTTCATCAACTTGAAAGGAAGTAATGTTATTTTCATGGCTTGTTAGCCTATATTTTCTTCTTTTTCCTTCAATATCTACAGTTTACTTTAGCTTTGGTTTCCATCCTTTTGCATACAAGAATGATAGTAGATACCTACCTAGTTTTTTTATTATGGTGTATTTAGTAACTTAAATTAAACTGAAAATTGTTCTTGTCGTATTTATTAACATACTTTTTCTTTCAAATTTAGCCAAGACATCGCACTTTCAAGAATGAAGATACCTACTGGTATAGGGAAGATACATGTTTCAGGAAATGGTGACTCTGTGGATTACCGTATTACTGAAAATGATCTTAACGACTTTAGAAGAAAGGCAAAAATAATAACCGAGAAAACACCATCTGTTTAGTGGTTCAATTTTGTAACAACGCATGATTCATGGAACATTTTCAAATAAATAAATACAATGTAATTCCTTCAGTTTTATTTATTTATAACAAAGATTGAGTGTTGGTAGAGAAGCATAGTACACCAGCTGTCAAATTGGGTTGTGAAATGGCACATGAGCCGTATCCCATTTGAATTCCGTACTTCTGCGTATTATTTCAACAACTGTAACATTAGGAAGACAAATTAATTTTGATACACTCGTTTAGGTAGTACTTTTGATATCTCGAGTGTCAAATATGTGATCTACTCATTTTACTTTCTTAGTATTTATATTAGACAACGCCGCGTAAAAGCAAAATATATCGAAGTATCAAATGGAAGCAGTAATTAACAAATGCCACGACAGAAATATAAGATAGATTACTCGACCGGTTTCACAGATTCAAAGAAATTATAAAAATCTTGTGATTTGTGAAATCGTCCGAGTAATATAATATGTTTTTTCGTTGACCGTGCATTTTTGAGCTAGATTAATGTATACAAAATCATTTTTCGATTTATTGAAAGTTGTGCTATACATACTAAATACAAGCTAGCACAAATTTTTTTCAATGAGCATCCGATTTCAATGAAACCATTGCTGTTATTTTGTGTAAATTATGTGCAATGTATGCGCACTAATCAAGATTTTTGTGCACTAATATTTTTTGTTTCATTAAAAGTCGTACTACCCTAAACTCAAACTAGCACAACTTTTTTTCAATTATCATCCGATTTTGTTGTTATTTTGAGCAAATTATGTGCAGGATATGAAGAAATTCATTAAATAACAGATTATTTGGAAAACTTTATAATGAAAATGATGAAGAGTATAATCGCTTGCTGCTGCATACGGAAGTACGATGACTCTCGAAAGGTGTTTTTCTGAATCGCTTTTTCTATCTATTTGGCTCAGTATGGGACTTCCTTGAAAACAGAGACGATCAACTGCGTGGAAACTTGATAGCCTCCAAATATGACATCGCTTATTTGACAGACCTTTTTGAAATATTCAATGACGGTCGAATTGAGTTGAATTTAATAACAACAAAAAACGTCACAACTGCTTTCGTGGAAACAATTCTTCTATTCAAACGAAATCAAAGAAGAGGTGAATACAGCCACTTTCCGACATTATCGGTAAAACACGAAGATTTACTTACTTACTGCCAACACCTCGATGCTCTTCATGCTGATTTTACAGAGCGATTTCAGGATATTAACACGTTTTTATGATTTTTGCCTGTATGTCAATAACGGAATCTTTGAACTCGATTTTCACCCACTTCAAGACGTAAGATTAAGTTGAAAATTTGCATTCTTATCAAGGATCGTTGAAAATGCAATGATTTGAAGTTTTGTCTGATTATCTTGAACAAGTTTGTCAGGATACAAAAATTATTCCGGAGAGGGCATTCGAATGCATTGTATATGATGTACTATTAGCCGATGTTCTTCACTTTCAAAGTGCAGACGGATATCAGCTAGTTACTAGATGTACGTGTGCCATGGAGCTAATTTTGATATTTCTGCAATCCAATATATGGTGAGAAACGTCCCGTGGGATGAATGGAAAGAGGGTGATCAAAAATATCTTGTCACTAGCGACAACAAATATAAACAAGACAAGAAGGGTCACTTCGTGTCGGTACTTTGATATTGGGTCTTTAAATGCGAGCCGTCGGCGCCGTATTCCGACTAAATAAGCATGGGTCTAGTATTTTAACTGAGCGACTGATACGGGGGTTAATTGAAATGAATTCGAAAGTACAGATGGGATTTAATTATTTTTAATGCTTTTTAACCGTTTTTTTTTGTGTTCAAATAAGGCAGTATGTGTTATGTATAAATAATACTTATAAATAATAATATACTAAAAAGCAAATAAAAATCAAACATCAAGTCTTTATTACGTACCAACTTCAACATATTTTCTTAATATTTAATAAATTGATAAGCAAAGTTTATACTAATTTTAACTACCCAACCTCAATACCAAAGTGAAAAAGAAATGAGGCAAACATACAAATATTGTTGTTGTTTATTGTTGCAGCCATCTACACAAAACATCACCGGTATTTTTGATGTATAAAATTCGCTCACAATACTTTAATATAACTGTGATTTTTAAAGCACACCGGTATATCCAATCTACGCATCAGCTGAAATCTGCCGAGGAAGAGTAGTATAACAGAGGAAGCGAGAAAGTCACCCTGGATTGTGAGAAATAGTACAGAAATTTTCAATTGCGTTTCCTTCATCATATTTGGCTTAGCGTGGGTTTAGTGTAGTGGCACTGAGAAAACTAATAGATTGCAGATCACTGAGCCTGGTGATTTGCGACCGATATTATCTAAATTGAAACCTGATATTATCAAATTGTTAATTACAGTTTCCTGTGAAAATTGTCATATTTTAGTAAAGCGTGTTATCAATAGATGTCGAAGATAATAGTTTAATACAATTATAACGCATTACAAAGTTTTTGAAAAATATTTTTCACTAAGAAGCAACAACTACTTCTCGGGCTTTATGCCTCGACAGACATTGAATTACACTTCTAAAGTAAAAGTAAACCATTCTGATTGGTTCTATCTATTATATCTATCTATCTTTACATAAATTACATACATAAATAATCAGGTTAAACATCGATAACTTGTTGCATAATTACAAAGAGTGTCAGTTTGACAGTCAAACTGACACGATTTGTAATTATGCAGGAAGTTTGAGATGTATAACCGTATATATTTTGAAGTACGTATTGTATTTGATACGATTATTTATTGAGTAAATCAAGTAGATATAAAAAAATTATTAATTTAAATACAAATTGGTACAATGGAAATTGCAATTATTATATATTACATTTTTTTAACTGAGTTAGTATTTTCTGCGCTGGAAACATGGCTACTGCTCATTGAAGTGCTGGAAGTACTGAAGGTGTTATCACTTGAACTTGTAGAGTTTATAAAATTGGATCTCATCTTATTTATTATGTTTTGGTGATGTTGTTCATCTAACTGTAGGTAGGTTTTGATAGAATTGCTATTGCCATGTCCTGTTATTTTAATAAGTTCTTGTTCCGATACACCTACTTTTGCCACAGCAGTGGCTCGGTGAGAATGATTTGAAAATGTTCTATTTGTCATATTCAAATTTGCCAATTCTGCAGACTTTTTGGTCCATTTACTAATTTCATGCATTCCAAATGGCATATTTTTGTACCAGCCAAGGGTTTTTGGTTTTCTCCAGTTAGGATTTACGGTCAGAAATAACCTATCTGTTCTAATATTAATGTTTTCACTTCTTTTTATCATTAGTTTATCTAGAAGTCTCACTGGACAACGACTTACTTCATTATGGTTGGGTACAAGCCATTTAAGCACACGGTTTTGCTCCTCCCTGTGTGGTTTTGGTGAAAATTAGAGTATTTGCAAGCAGGATCTATAACTCCTGTATAACAAACTTTTGCCACTAGGTGCTAATGGCAATGCTGAAGATATATTCATATTTGAAAAAATATGCAAAACTCTAAGCGAGTTACTGAAACTTTGTTTGAATAATTGCAAGATTTTTCTTGCACTCGATGGATAAATGTTTTATTTCTACTTGCAAGGAGCCAGTGTTCAAGTTGGTGGTGAAAATTCCCCAAAACTTCGTTAATGAGTCAGTTATTTCTAGTGTTCTTTACAATCAACAATTACAGTTAGACTAAGGAATGTTTTTTAGGATACATTATCGATAAACTTAACCAACAGCACAAAATACCAAAATGTACACACAAGAATATCGGCCACCTGCACATCAAACTACCGAAGAAGAATTAAAACAAGCAAGAAATGCCAAATACCAATTTCGGTATGATATTGAAGACGGTATTTCTCCTAATTGCCATCAAAGAGAAGAAACCAAAAAAAATGGAGTTGTACGTGGCAGCTATTCTTATGATGATGGTTCTGCATTTAGAAAGACATCCTATATAGCTGATATCAATGGATTTAGAACCACCGGGTAAGTATCCATTCACATAACGTTTGATATTTTTATTTTCCTTTCTCAAAGCTGCTTCCAACTATCTAATCACCTTCAACAAGTTGACTTCCCCCTATCACATCACCAAACTTAATTTATGATATATTTGTTTCTCGGTGGTGAAATCTATTCATCTTTCGATCAATTTATTTATTGATCCATAGAGCTTATGTTTCTGTTAATATCTACGGTTTACCTCAGCTTTGGCTTCCATCCATACGATCCTCTCTTGGCGTTTTTTGTTTTAATTTCTGTAATGTGGTCCTGATGTTTAGTGTAATAGTTTTAAGCATCACTTCCAAGTTTTAGTACCAATCCTTAGCATGTTTTCTTATTATGGTGTATTTATCATTATCAATCTTAGTAACTTAAATCAAACTGAAAGTGTTTTTATCGTATTTATTAACAAACATTTTTTTCTTCTAATTTTAGGCAATTAGTTCCACCTTCAAGATTTAATAGTCGTACTGGTCTAGCACATGTAAAAACTGTCATAGATGGTGGCTCTATGGAATACCTTATTGATGAAAATGATATTAACGGCTTTAAAAGAAATGCAAAATTAATACCAATAACTGTTTAATGGTTAAATTTTGTAACAACCCATCATTCCTGGAACATTTTCAAATAAATAAATGAAATGTTTCAGAGCTACCTGATTTTATTTTATCATTTTCTTTTCCGATATTATCTAGTTTCAGGAGTGTAAAATTGGGTAACATGTTTACTGCCTCTTCAACTTCATCTTTACTTAAAATGGTGAAACAATTTAATCACCATTCTGCTTGTTTAAAATATTTAGGTATAAATACATCTTAATTTCGCTTGTTTTTTAGTAGGATATACGGCATAAATAGACAAACGACAGTTTTGGAAGAAGAATAAAGTTAGCACAACCATTTAAACACAATTAATCTGAAAGGTATTGATAATTTTTTGAAAATGATGTGCAATTTATGTGCACAAATCACGATTCTTACTTTGTCAAACTGACAAAGTAAGAAGAACAATAGTTGCAGTTAATACACACTAATTAAATCTAAAATAGTTATTTCTAAAATTAAAACAAAAACTAACATGTTAAAAAATTGATGTCTCACAATTCAAATACTCCTCGATGGAGTAGAAACAGTGCCTCAATAGTGAGTGCTTAACTCTAACCTTGAAACGGTTATAACTCAAACCAGTAATGTCTGCTGGTATTTTATTGTATAAATGTAAATTGAGTGCATTTCGAGCTGATAGATCCAGTCGATAAAATTGAGGCCTCAGTTGTGCACCTCTTCGAGTTGGGTAATTATGAAAGTCAGCATTTGTAAGGTACTTAGTATTATTTTTCTGTATTTCTAAAACATTGCAAAGTATGAAAATACATGGCAAGGGTAGAATTTTACGTTCTTGAAATAAAGGACGACAGTGTTTTCTGTGAGAAACATTGGCTATGATCCTGATTGGTTTTTTTGCATACGAAAGGCTTTAATAATTGTATGTGAAGACTGTCCTCATAAAAGTATGCCATATGTTAGGTGTCTGTTGAAAAGAGAAAAGTATATCTGTTATACCATACTTTTCAGTTGTCTTAGTACGAATAGTTGTGTAGAAAGTTTTTTGCACAAACTAGCAATATGTGCTTCCCAATTTAACATGTCATCAATTTTAAATCCCAATAAATCTACATGTTGCTTCGTTGTTACTTGTCGATTTGATGATATTATAATTATCCCTGTTTAGTTTTAGATAATTTGAAGTAAACCAAGCTTCAGCGTAGGTCCCTTAAGTCGTTAACATTTGAGTTTGCCTCTACTGTTGATACATCATCTGCATAGCAAAATGATAAGCTTGGAAGTAAGAAATTGAAAATATCATTAATATATACCACAAAAAGAGTTGGTCCCAGTATGGAACATTGTGGTACACCGTGCAAAATGGATCTACATGTGCTAGAATTTCCAGATGTATAAACAACTTGCTTTCTCCCACATAAGTAGGTTTTCATTAGATCTAAATATTTGCCACGTATACCATAATATTACAGTTTACCTAGTAGGAGCTCATGGTTTACACTATCAAAAGCCTTACTCAGATCACATAAAGTTAGAGCAGACACTAGGCCCCTTTCTATATATATATATATTTTTTAAAAAATTCAAATCAAAATTATTATTATTAGATGTATTTACCATTTGAAACAACTTGTAATACAATCTCGAATGCTGTCCTTGAGAATGGAAATAAAGATATTCCGAAAGCTTGGAAAATAGTGTAAAGAGTACTCATTTTACAATTTTGCCGCTTCCCCAATATTCCTGTCCTTGTATATATATATATAGGAAATAGTTCGTTGCCGATACTAGTTAGGTCTAACTATTATTGTGGGGGATGCGGCAATGTGAAATATGAAACTTCCTCCAAATTATGTTTTAACAAGTCTAGATGTAGTATCTTTATTTAGTAATGTATACTTAGAAACCTGCTTAAGATCTATTGATAAACATTGGGATTGTATTCGTTTACATTGTAATATAAACAAAAATACTTTTTTAGAAATTATCACTTATTTGTTTAATAATACTTTTTTCACATTTAATAAAAATTTTTATAAACAAACTTTTGGTACCCCAATGGGAGCAAATATATCTCCCATATTAGCTGTATACGTTATGGATGACTTGTTAGACATTGTTGTTCCAGTACTTTCTTTCAATCTTCATTTTATAAAAAAATATGTAGACGATATTATCGTAGCACTACCTATCATAAACATCAATGAGATATTAGAAACATTTAATAGTTATGACCCTCACATTCACTTTACAATTGAAACTGAAGATACAGAACAATCCGTTCCTTTCTTAGATACCAGACTTATAAGGAAAAATGATACTATTACAGTTGATTGGTATCGAAAACCCTGTAGTTCTGGTAGATATATCAACTATTTTTCATACCATAAAATTTCAACAAAAATAAATTTGATAAAACAAATGAAAAATAGGGTACTTATTATCTCAGATAGTACGATGCATGATAAAAACTTACATATATTATCTAACCTATTTATTAATAATGGTTATCCTAAAACATTAGTAAGAAAAATTCTGTTTAACACCCCTCATCCCATACATACTGCAATTGAACCAAATTTAGTTATTACGAACTCAGAAAATGTAACGAATACAACTGCAACTAACATATTTTTTGCATCTTTACCTTACTTTAGAGAGCTTACACCTAGAATTTCCAAAATATTAAAAGAAGTAACTAATATAAAACTTGCAAATAAAAATGTTCTCTCACTTAATTGTGTTTATAGTAAGTTGAAAGAAATTGATCCTCTTACTGATCTTTCTAATGTAATATATAGATTGACTTGCTCTACATGTAAATCTGCATATGTAGGTGAAACATCACAAAAAATAACTAAACGTATAGCTCTACATAAGAGCGATGCAAGATTATATCCAGAAAGATCAGCATTAGCTGAACATGTTTTTTCTACAAATCATATAATAGATTATAAAAACTTTGAAATTTTACATAAAGAAAACAACTACTCTAAAAGGATTTTCCTGGAAATGGCATTCATATCTCAAGAAGATAATTGCTTAAATAAAAGAACTGATATTCAAAAACTTATACAATTTATAGCTATTTATTATCTTTTGACAAAAAAACAAAAAAAAAATTGAAGATGAGAATTCTGTTCCTTTATATTAACTTACCAACTATTATTTCACTTGCTAATATACTAAACATATTTAAAGACATTTCTATGACTACTAAAAATTAACATCGATGTCGTAATGTCAATTTTGATAGTTTTATTTTTAATTTAATTTCTTGAAAAAGAAAATTATATCTTATACCATGTTTTTTCTCCATATTATACATATTATATATAGATATTGTGATTAACCTCGCTTAGTTGTAAGTAATTAATGTTTTACTTTTAAACTGAATTTATTTATACCTGTTTTAAATATCTATAAATGTATCTTTTGTAGTTCTTTGATAATGGTGATAATAAATTACCGAAAGCTAAGAACAAACTAAAAAGAGTTCACTTATTCACATTGCCGCATCCCCCACAATAATAGTTAGACATATATATATATATATATATATATATATATATATATATATATATATATATATATATATATATATATATATATATATATATATATATATATATATATATATATATATATATTGATATGGAAAGTGGAATCATACAACACATACACCAAACAAGGGTTATTTCAGTATAAAATCTAAATAAAATCTAAACAAATCACCTGACAAATATTTACAACCCAAACTTTAAACGGGAATCTTTATAACTTTTCTCTAATTTATTAAAATCCTATCACATAGTTTCAGAATTTTCAAAAGCTTTGCAAAAGTTTCTTGGCTCGTCATAAATCTAAAAAGAAAGAATCTGAAAATTAAAAATTATTAGTTAGGTTATAAAATCTGACACTAGTAAAAATAGAAGAAGTACACTTATGAACATATCTAACAAAGTGTGAATCTAGATTTGTCAACTCGAACGGAAGAAAGGACATGACAACTGAAATTAAAATAGATGTCAAATAATTTTAAAATATTTTAACTAAAAGATAAAAACAATAATAGATTATTTGGAGACATTAAAAATAAACTTTCATATCAGAAAAAGACCAAATTATAAAACAATCATGTCAAATAACAGAAATCAAAAATTATTAAATGAATTTGATTGGTCAACAAATATAGAAAAACTTAAAAAGGATAGAAAAATTTGATATTCGTTGCTATTGATTAGAAAACGGTTAGTTACAAAGAAATATACAGATTTGAGAAGTATAAGCTTTTTTATGTTTAAAAATTTATTTAAAAATTAGACTACGTTGTATTAAAAGTGAAACTATAAAGTGATTTGTGTTTCTAACCTTTCCTTATCAAGTTCCTGTTAAAAACAGAGGTTGAATAATCTCTGTTAATATAAAATTCCTTAAACAAACCATGAGTGAAGATTCCGAGAGGTAAACAAAACTGAAAATCTTCTCAAGCCGACCCCGAAGCCATATTGAAGCCACTTCTACGAGAGACTCCAAGGCCCAGAAAGGTCTAAAACATAGAAAATCTTAAAAATAATACAAGATAAAAAGGTATTTCATAAACTATAAGTTAAATTATTAAACTTACTTGCGTGTGATCAAATCCAGAACTTAATATTTATTGATCTTCGTTACGATTACAATATCGTCCAATTTGTATATAAAATCTGTTAAAAACAGATGTTCTATTTTGTCTTTGTTTATTAGTGTTACATGTTAAGAGAGTTACATAATTTTCATATATTTATTAGATATAAGAACTTCATTTAGTGTGAACGTTGAGCGAAAGATCATTTAGATAAGTGTTTTGAATTGTTTCTTATGTATTTACTTATCAATTCTATATAAATACGCCGTTTATTAAAAAATAAATTAAATAATATTTCATAAATTTCTAATATAAAGAGTTTTCTTCCTATTAAGTTGGCAAAACTGCTTCACAGTTGGATAATTCCTATTATTCAAGGGCAAGGACACAGGACCGGCCTGAGGATATATTAAATAATAAAATTTAAAAAAAAGAAACTAAGTGAGCATTAGACCCATGAACCCAACCTGAGGTGAAGAGTCATCATAAAAGGTGAGTGGTGTATGATATCACTAATATTTAAATTAAAATTCATATTAATTGGCGCCCAAATAAATATATTAATATACCAGGTGTCCCAGACTAATTTTCCCATGCTTTATCTCTTAAACGAATAGAGATTTTCGAATGGGACAAAAACTGATATATTCCATTTCTAATACACTTTAGTATGGCGTAGAAAAAACCATCCCCTAAATATTCATCCCTTAGTTACAACCCCTTACTTTAAATTTTTCAATAGCACCCTGTAAATTTTTTTTTATAATTTTTGATGTGGTCTTCCTTCGTCTATTCAACAAATAAGGGATGAATATTTAGAGGATGATTTTTTCTACGGCATATTAAACTGTTTTAGGAATGGAATCAGTTTTTGTCCCATTCGAAATCTCTATGCGTTTAAGAGATATAGCCTGGATAAATTAGTCTGGGAAAACCGGTACATAAGTACACGTTTCTTTCTATCCGAGCTCGCCCGAAGTTTACAGGAAAAAGTCATAGAGAGTAGCAATTGCGTCGATAGAAAGAAATTTCTTTTATATCTACCATAAATTTGTTGAGAAATAAAATTATATGTTCGAATTAAAATCTGCAGTGTAACGAAAGTAGATTATTTCTGAAAATATTACATTTCAAATCTAAGATAAAAAATCGGTTTTTATATATACCAAATGGAATAAAAATCAGATCAAAAATCAGAAATTTATTTCAATTATTTTTCAACAGGATTCGAGATGGACCGTAAAAAATATTTGTTACAATTAGCGGTTCAGAATAAGGTTGCATATGTATCAGAAAATGTTAGTGTTACCAGTATTCTCAGTAGCTCTACATCCTCGGAATCAGAAAAGTCTTTAACGCATCCTGCTGATGAAAACGATATTTGTAACAGAGAATTCAGTAAATCACCATCGCAAGAAAAAATTTGTATTCTATCAAATATTCTGATACCTACTAACTCTGGGGTAACTTCACCAACTGGGAGCGAATTAACCGTGAAAAGACATGAAACTGATTCACAGGAGAAAGTAAAACTCCCAATCCCCTTTGAATCAGAAAATACTGAAGAAAAACTTGAAGATTTAGTTCCTGAATTTGATGAGATCGATTTACAAGAAAATGGTACATCTTTTGATGATTTTGAAGACTCAAGTTTTGGGTCTGTTTATATTCCTTCAGATTACTCTTCAAGTTCATCCTCGAATATGGATGAAAAAGACATGTTATGGGAAAAAACTTATTTAAAAAATTATCCAGTTGAGCACCCAGTCAAAGTTAGTGACCAAACATTAGCGGATAAACAGGTAAAATCAATTTAATTGATTTTGGGGGTATCATGGTCAACTCATTTAAAATTTCCCTGTTTCAGGAAGCCATATCTAGAATATTGAATGGAAGTGGCAATCCAAATATTGAACATGTTGGCTCAAACCTGCGAACAGCTCCGGTACGTTGAAAAAAACTCACAAGTTCTCCAAGATGAATCTTGTTGTGACACTTTGCCTTTGTTGCACTAAAATTAATCCTAATTGTATGTGATTATATTGTTTTATCTGTTTTAGGATATTGACAACATATATCTAAAAAAGTCAACGGCTAGGGAAAGACCAACGTTATGTCCAATTTGTTACCAAGATGTCATTACTCATTTCCCCAGGCACCTCTTCAGGCATCATAAAGATAATAAAGATGTTAAATTAATACTTAGTCTTAAAGCTGTAAGTTCAGAACGCCTAGCTATGATTTCTACTCTTAGAAAACAAGGTTATTTCCATTTAACTACTGAAAAGGATGTCCTGAATCCAGTTCGATCTTCCAAGGACCCAAATACTGAATATTTTGTTTGCACTTTCTGTCTTGGTCATTATAGTAAAAAACTTCTGTATAAGCATGTGAAGATCTGTAAAAATAAACCCGCTGATATAAAAAATGCGGGTAAACGCTGTTTATCTAGATCTCAAACGTTTATGGCATCAGTTATGTCAAAAAATCAAGAATATCTTAAAAATTCTCGAATAAAAAAAGAGGTTTTTAGTATAATGAGGGCTGATAATATTAGCGAGGCTGCAAAAAATGACCCGTTAATCTGTCTATATGGTGAAAGTCTTTTGGTGAAACACAAAAGACAACAGATCGCTAACGTTGTTTCTAATAAAGTAAGAGAAATGGCAAGAATGCTGATATCAATTAAATTGATGGATGATACAATAAGTACCTTCTTTGACTTACTTAGACCGGAGATGTTTAGGACACTTTTATCGGCAGCAAAAATTATAAGTGGCTATGATGATATAAATAAGAGCTTTAGGGCACCATCCTTAGCATTACACATGGGAACAAATTTAAAATCAATTTGCAATGTTGCTTTTAAAATTGTATTAGAGAAGAAAAATTTGCCCAATATAAAATGGGATGATAGAGATCAGAAAAAAAGTGAAATTAAAGATCTAAGAGAGTTAATAGAAGGGCATTGGTGCAACGAAATATCAAGTCTCGCTTTGAAAACATTGAAAGAAAGACAATGGGAGGAACCTGTTAGATTACCATTAACTAGTGACATACTTTTATTCCAAACATACATAAATGACCTTGCCAGCAAAGCTTACGAAGAACTAAAAAATCATATAGAAGTGGAAAAGAACTATAAAATTTTAACTGAATGTGTACTTGCTCACACCGTTATGTTCAATAGGGAACGAGTAGGTGACGTACAATATTTGAAGATAGAGACTTATAAAATCGAAAACCAACGAATGGAACAAGAAGCTTTTACCGAGTCACTCACTACAACTGAAAAAATATTGAGTAATAAATTCAAAAGAGTCGTAACAGGCGGAAAAGGGTCCAAACCAGTGCCAATACTATTTTCCCCAAGAATTCAAAAATACATCAACTGTTTACTAAATATTAGGACAAGTTCCGGTGTGGTGCCATTGTCGAACCCGTACTTATTCGCTAATCCGAATTCTGAAAATAGATGGATGACAGGAACGAAAGTTATCAGATGTCTGGCTGAAAATTGTGGTGCCAAAGAACCTAAATTATTGACATCGACTAAATTCAGGAAGCACATAGCTACAACTCTACAATTGATGACAATGGAATCAGACGAGATGGAACAAATAGCCAAGTTCATGGGTCATACAAAAAAGACCCATTCTGAATTTTACAGGTAAGTTTTTATATTTGGTTCCACCCAAAACTTTCATTTCTCTTGAGGATTGTGAAATTATGGCTTTAATTTAAAAAGGTATTTTGTTTTCTATTAAGTAACTATTAGTTATTTAAATGAATGGAATGAAATATTTTCTTATTTTAGATTACCTCAGGATTTTTACCAGACGGCTAAAGTAGCAAAAGTGCTCCTTTTATTAGAAAAGGGTAAGGGAAAGGAATTCAAAGGCGAGAGTTTAGATGAAATTGAGCTTGACAAAGATGTTTATTATAGTTCTAAATCAGAAGTAGAATTACTCGAAAATATTGGGGATGAAACATTAACGAAAGCAAAAAAAGAAAAAAAAACAAGTATTGGACAGTGAAACCAGTAGCGAGGATTTGGAGGAAGAAGTAAAATTAGCTACAAAAAAGTCGAAGAGAACAAAAATGTTAGGAGACAAAAACGATTACTCAAAAGAAAAATATCAGGAGCAAGAAAATAAACATAAAAAAACTAAAATAGACAATGACGGAACCAGTAGCGAGGATTTGGAGAAAGATATAAAATTAGCTGCAAAAATGTTAAGAGACAAAAACAATCACTCAAAAGAAGATCAGGAGCAAGGAAATAAACCAAAAAAAAACAAAATAGACAATAAAACTGATGAAGATGAAGGGAATCAAAAAGGAAAAGTATACACAAAAGCCTTAAAAGCAATAAAGGGACGGGTTAGGTGGAGTACGAAAGAAAAAGAACTTGTTCGTAAGTATTTTGCCGCACATGTGAAAAGTAAGAAAACGCCAAGAAAATATGAGTGCGATGAGTTTTTAAAAAAATATGGACAATTAGTCGTAAACAAAGATTGGGTAAAAATAAAAACGTTCGTTTACAATTGTTTCAAATAAATTTTATTTGTTTTTTTGACTACTTCGATATCATTAATGTGAATTCGTAGGTGCAGTAAGTTTACTTTTGCAATAAAGCATTTTAAAAATAATGGTTTTTGTTTTGTTTTGAACAATATTCGAAAATAAGAACTAGTTTTACAGTGGATGGAGCATTAAACAAATTTCATAAGTAACATTTGGACAGTTTGGTTATGTGGATATAAACTAATGGAGAAAATCAATACAAAAAAAAATACATAAATAATTCCAAATTCTTAGCCTTTTTTCAAATGGCCGTCGTATCTTCGTTAAAAATGAGTCGTAAAATACAGTTTGAAGTCACTAGTTTTCAGATCTTAAGACAAAACATTTTTCAAATTGATTTCCATTGCCCAATCCCAATGAATACATTAAAAAATGGACTTGGAAATTTTCGTTCAGCTTCAACTTATTCTTTTGTAGGCCTTGATTCGATCACTTCTTGCTAAGATATCGGATTTTAAATGGAAAAGGATCGTTGTGTCTTTGATCATCGATATCTCGTTAGGTTTCGAGAACTTGAATTAATTAATCATGGTTGCCCAGAACTTAAAAAATGTTTCGTCTTGAGATCTAAAAACTAGAGACTTTATACTTCAATCTGCTTTTTCACGACTCCCATACGATAATTTTTAACAAAGATAATGCCGTTTGAAAAATTGCAAGACATTTTTGCTGTAAAATGTAGTGGCTTCCTATCATATGTGGTCTGTGCCAAATGTACATACAAATGACGTAGTGCCTCTGGTGGCAATAGTATTGAACTAGAGGTGTATGAATTGAGATAGTAAGCCAACTTTACGAAGCCTTTTCAGTTATTTCAAAATCCAAACAGAGGGTGTTATATGGTATAATAAACTTATATACACGCTAAACTTTTAGGAAGCCCATTCTGGGCTTCGTAAAAATTTCGCGGGCTTCGTAATATATGTTATATATACCATTTTGGGCTTTGTAATGCTTGTTGATATGTCTATATATATATACATATTATGTTTACGTTTGCTGTGCGTGTATGTGTGATAGTGTATTAGTATGAGTGTGTTTGTACTAGATGTGTTTTACGTATTGTCTATGCATGTTTTATTATTTATTTGTTATTGTGCTCAGGCTAACAATGATATGGGTCTTATTAACAATTATCATTAGTACTTACTTTCATTTAAATAATTAATATGCTCAATCGGTTCGCATGAAAACGTCTCAATCTCTGGGAGAGTTCAAAAATAGGCAACCACCATTACCAACAGACTTGTTTTCTTTTAAATTATAAGTAAGAGACTTGTGTAGTTTTGAATTAAATGCTGAACGTATAATTTAATTCATATGAATGAACTCAACAATATAGGATAGTCATTAATATGTCTGTTATTAATATTTAATAAAAGTTTAGCGTTGCGATAGACAATGGCAACTATGCACAGAGAAATCTCGTTTGAAATATGATGTGGCAATTGTGTAAGTTATATGAATCTACGATTTACGCAAGATGGCGAAGATAGTTGTGACAACAAAACAAAATTCCTATAAATATCGAAGAATGACGTCACGGTAGGAAAAATTATATTAATTACACAACCTAGATCTATCTTATCTAATCACTGATATTTTATATGTGCAAAATAACCTTTTAAATCACTCATAACCTTGTGTAACCTTGTCGTCGCACTATCTAATACTCTGTTTTTCTCTGTATCAGCATCGAAGAAATCGCCGGAGGCCTAAATCTTTTATACCAAATGGAAATCGAAAATAATGTGCTATACTGCTAATTGTAACATGTATTGATGATTGTGATTCCGCCTGGAATTATCACGCTCCTTCCTTTCTCGTGCAGGTAAGTTTCGTAGATTTTGTTTCACTTACCAATTCTTGTAAAACTTGTTGTAGATTGACTGGAACTGTGGACCAACTATTCTACAGTCCTTGCTAACGAATTGATGCACTTATATTTGAATTTGACAATTTATTTTCTGCCTTTTTCAAAATTTTACTTTATTTTCAATTCAAACATTTTTTTCACTCTCAACCACCAACCGCTTCCGCCTTCAACAACCTCCTGGTTACCGTCCTCCAATCATAATTGTTCATTTTTTTTGTCCCGATTAACAACTTTTATTGGATAATAATTGTTTGTCATAATTTGACATATTCAACTAATTTGCTTAAATTAAACTTATTATACTAAATTATATACAGAAACTTTGTAACATTAATAACAGTACATTTTCTAAGATTTGTAATTAGTAATAATTGTCTTAGTGCTTATAATTTACAATACAGTCATATCTTTTGATTGGTTGATATAAATTAAATTCTGTTGATGCTATTTTGTTGATCTTTGTGTTGTTAAGAGACTTTATCAAAATGTACTATACAGGGTTTACTAAATCTATTAAATAAAAAATTTTTTTGTAATGCATTTATTTTTTGGTTAGAATGAATCATAACAATATGTATATGTATATATATATATATATATATATATATATATATATATATATATATTGTTATGGGATTTGAGGAATCGTAATACGTTTGCATCAAATTAAATGTATGATCACATTTAGAATAAAAATTTAAATTATTTTATATTAACAAAAGTTAATAATTATTTTGAACAATTTTGATACAGCCTATATACATTTTTTATATAAGGACGGATGTCAACATTTTATATATAAAGGCTGATTCATAATAATAATTTTTTTGAAGTATATGTCAATAGGGTGCACAATCAGAAAATAATGTTTATGTCACTATTGTAATAAATCATGAATTATAAATAATAAAATTTATAAAGCTTTGAAACAGTGGTAATAATACTCTGATTTTGCTTAATTTATGAATTTTAGATAGTAATAGTGTCAATAAATATTTTATAGAAAAATGTCAAAGTAAAAATTTAAGTACTGACACAAAATATTAAATGACAGGGGTTGGTAAGATGATTTAAAAAAGGAAATGGAAATGATAAAAAAAATGATAAGGACGGTTGTTGAGGGGAAACTAAGAGGATTGTTGAATTTTTGGAACGCGAGTGGCAAAAAATAATTTTTGGTATGAATTTTTGTTTCTGGTAGAAAAATCCAGAAGGAAAAAGTTATTTGTGTGTTGGATTCCAAAACGAGGTCTACGAGCGAGTCGTGGTGTATTTGTCCACATTAGGACGACCTGTTAAAACAGATGGTGAGATAACCAACAAATTTCAAAAATAATTTTAAATATTGACAAGTCTACAATTTCAAATATTGACAAGTCTACAATTGTCTTTCGATCTTATAACAATGTTGGTTTGTTTTTATTGAATGCCAAAGATAAAACAAACTTTTTACAAAAGTCCGGTGTCTATAAACTTAACTGCTCTCACTTCAATGCCATTTACATAGGTCAGACACAAAGAAATTTAGAAATAAGATATAGTGAACACCTCGGTTGCTTTAGGAATAAACATCCAGGCAAGTCAAACTATGCAAAACACTTGCTTGAAGAAAATCATACTCCAACATTATATAACCGCATCGAACTTTTACATAACTGTCAAAATTATTTAAAGTTAAATTTTCTAGAAGCACTAGAAATTAAGAAGCACATCCTTGATTCTGACTATAACTTGATGAATGAACAACTAGATATAATTTATTCTCCACTTTTAGATTGTTTATTGGATACCTTATATTGTTGTAATTAAGTTTTAAGTTTTATAGAAATACATCAAGACAACATCAAATCCACAAGTAATAGGTGAAAACACGATGACGTCATATGTAATTCTACCTCACGCCTTCACTGGTGTATTATAAGAAAAGTGCTGATTGCAACGACATCATATTATATTTCCTTATCTATGAACACTTGTTTCAGTTGTTAACAATCTCGTCAGATTCTTTTTGTTTTTCATACAGTTAAGATTGTAATTCAATTAAAGCATATGTAAAACTTAATAATTTGTGAAAATAAATCTATTTAAAAACGACTTCGGCATTCTCGATAAGTTATTTCATGCCTTTGATAGCTGTTATAATGATTTTATCCCAGTTACTGTTGTATTTTTCATTTTTACATATTGACATTCCATCACTGTCATCCTTCTGATGATGCGAACTTATGTTCGTGAAACCGGTCAAGAACCAAAATAAATAATATTGTATTGTGGAATTTTTAATTATATTTGGTTTTACTTAATATTATTCGGGTATTTTTTTAAATGTAACAGCCTTGCCGAAATATTTCTGTAATATTGCTTTCTATAACACTTTTGTAAATCCACTGAGTACTTATGAATTTAAGTTTTCTGCTTTGCACAGAGCATACATGTCTGTATTTATTCTGCTAGTTTATTTCATTTGTTCTTATGCCGTCCGCTTGCTAACTTACTGCTTCACTAGGTTTAGATGAAGATTCTTTTTTATTTTCTGTTTGCCGATTATACATAACTATTTCATAGAATATTATCCTACATTGAATTGTTGTAGTTTTATTGATAACTTGATAGTAGTCCGAGATTTGCTTTGGTTTCAGTTTATTTCATTTTACTTTGGCAACACTAGTTATTATATTGGTAGTTTATTTCAGGGTAATTTTTTGCCAAAAGTCGAACAATAAAAATAAGTATACGGGCCTTATTTGTTTTATAATAATAAAATAGCTCTAAGCCCGGGAATATACTTGGGGAGGTTCGGGAAGGGAAAATTGAATTCATAAGTGAAAATCTTCCTTTAATTGTGGTTTTATTTCCCTAAAAGCAAAGCTATCCCATTAGTTCATTATGCATGCCACCGTAATGGAAAAAATAGTTTTAAGCTGAAATAAATAATGGCACGCATCTATGTTAATTCAGTGAAAAAATCATAAGTTTTTAAAATTTTCGAGAATCTTATTGAAATTAAGGAACTTGGACCTTGAGTCATCATAGAGATAACCCTACTATATAAATACAGCCATACAAACGATAAGAAGAAACTCCGATTATAACTTTTATACAGAAAGCTAGTCTAGTTATTATATTTAGAAATATAAACAGTTAATTGCTCATTTTATATATTGTATACATTTTTTAAAAAAAAATTTTTTTTAAAGTGATTTCCTCAATCAAATTATTTAATTTTGATAAAAGTTTATCGCAAGAGCTCGAATTTATACATTAAAATAAATAATAAAAATAATAATGCTACTCATTTAGGGCCGATTCTACTATGCCAGTAAAAAGTCAGTATAGTTATTCCTTAGATATTTTATACCTAGATTTATACTGAGAATAACTGGTTGTCGGTTCTACAATGGATTTCTATGACAGGTACAGTTATTCCGAAAATATCTTCCAATCAACCAAGGTTTGACATTTGACGCTTTGAAAAGCGTCCCGAAAATTTGCAATTACAAAATCGGAATGGATAAAAATAATAAAGTAATGCTATGATCTTCACAAGACCATTGGATCCGATGTTTTTTTTTAACAAATAAGAAATGGCTAGATTACAAACCAGCATTTTGGCCACAATGCTATTGGAGATTTTCCCAAAAAAATAGCGGCTTTTTTAAATTAGAAAATGCTCACGGGACATTGTTTAAGATGTACTTCAACTACATTGCTAGCAAATACAGGTGGAGAAATTATGAGGATGGAAATCCAGCCCGTAGCCGAAGGATACGTGGAGATCTCGTTACATAGTATGTTATCTCATACAGAAAATCTGGGAACGTCTCTTTGTCAACTTCCGAAACCCAATACAATGTTAAGCAACAACGTGGACTTACATTAACGATTCACAGTAAGGGGCTATCCATAAATTTCGTCTCACGTTAAAGGGGGGAGGGTATCACCGTAATGTGACATTGTGTGACAAGGGGCAGGGGTGGTCAAAAGCTTTGTGACGTCACATGTTAAAATTTAAAATACTGAAAGTTTTGTATCTTTAATTAACATAATTAGTCGTTTATTGTTTCCTAGCTAGTCGTTTTTTTCTGTTCGACAGTTTGATATTTGACTTTATGTTGATTTTATTGAAGATTATTCAATAAAAATAGGAAAAAAATGAAAATAACTTTTTTCTTTTGGTTCTTTTTAAATACATGCATAAAATTGAAAAATTTGTAACGTCACATCAGGGGGTAAGGGGTTCTAAAAATGTGACAAAGACGGGAGGAGGGGTTAAAAAGTCCTAAAATTCGTGTGAGGTAATTTTTGGATGGCCCCTAATGAGAATTCAAATGTTACAATTAATATTTACAATAATTCAAATTAGTTTTGGTTCTAAATATTTTTCTTTAATTTAATTTATAAAATATCAGTTGTTTGTATTGACTTATTTTTTTTTAAATCAGCCTAACATAATATTGCCATACTTCGGAAAAGTGACATATGTTTCTAGCTGGAAAATTACCATTCCGGCTGGCGTGGAAGTGAAGGTAAGTAATGAGTCACTTGCCTACCGTGTTAAAGGTAAGAAATGTCTATATTAGGTACTAACTGATTGTGAATAAACAATATTTTTCGTGCATTCCTCTTATTTGCAACATCCTGGCGTGCATTCTTATATATCAAAAAGTTGAGTAAATAACATGTTGTTCAAAAAGCATGTAGTTTGAAACCACGCAAAATCTGTTGTAAATAATTACACAATTTCCACGAAACTTTCCGTACCTTCTTCAATGAGTACACGTCAGTTTCCATAGAGTTTTTTTTCGACTAAAAATAGAATTCTTTACGTCGGCATGCAATTTGGAAATACAGAGAAAACTTTTTTTCTATTCTTTTTATGCTGCCCTTTGGGTTCTTTTACCTACTTCTCACAGCATGCCTTCCATTATTGCAGCTTTGATTTGTTCGAAGTACCATATATCATGATCATGAAGGCAGGCAAATTTACCTAACGGAAAAACACTTGAATTTTCAAAAATTTAAATGCGTAAATCGATGAAATACATTTTTATATTCAATCTTTTAGGGTCATCTATGAACCATCCAAGAGACTAGCACTGTCATTGGCTTCCGTTCAAATTGTCAAGTTTTTAAAAATTATTATTATTATTGGGTATTTAAAATTTTTTATTTTCTATACCTATTTATTTTAATTACAGAATTTCTAAATTAAACATTCTTAAAAAGGTCCCTGGAACATGCACTTCACCAGATTCCATTCCTAGAAGACTATAATACTATCAGTATGTTGATACAAAAAATATTTCTTCATTCACAATCAATTTTCTCACATACAGAAGAAAAATATTTTCATGATTCGAAAACTTCTACATTAATTTTTTTTATTTAAATATCTTTAAAACTTAAACAAATTGGTAAAACATCCAAAAACATAAATCACAACTGGCCGAAGTTGTTAGAAAACATATAATAATTATAGGAAAGCTTGATAATATTAACCTTACTACTACCAAAAGCTTTTGGAAAGGAATGTTTATGACACATTAACAAGAGTAATTTCCAAAAATTAACTTTCTTAGACATTCCAAAATCGATTACAAGTTTATAATGACTGATAATAATTATTTCACAATCACACATTCATCGGTATAAAAATCAACTTTCTAAAATCATAAAAATGTCATTAACTAATATTAGTTTTTCGAAAATATAAAAAGGTTTCCAAGTTTACGGTTGTTACTTTAGTGATTCCCATCGTTCAGTTAACATGTACAAGTTTGTAGCTGTTTTGATGGCCATGCAAATGGTCAACGTGTTTGCACGAGAATATAGTATCGATGGGAAGGTGAGTTAAACTAAATCATTATAATTTCCTATAAGTCCACGATTACTTCACTTTTTTTCAAAAATGTTTCTTCAAAAACCTTTATATTTTTCTTAATTATCATTTTTTCTTTTAGAATTGATTATATTAATGAATTTTTAAAATAGAATTGTAATTTTTAAGTAAAGGAAAGGACAAGAAAACATTGAAAAAATGGTGAACAAAGAGTGGAAATATTCAATCTATAGTATTATATTTAGTATTTTAACAATTTAATTTTTGTTTTAATGTGTCAAACTGAACATAAAATGTTTCAGAACTTTTGTCAATTTCAGTTTCATCCACCTAAAACTTCTACTTAAATTCATATGAGTCTTGTGCATTTAAATTGACTTATTTTATAACGTACTCTGTATTTTTATTTTTAGGCTGTAACACGAGAATATTTTAACGCCAGGGAAAGAGATGGATCACTTGATAACATATTCCTAGATACTGCGAACAATAGGGTAAGTATAGTTTTTCAAATATTAAAAAATGTACACCTGAGAACAACGAAATCACCATTGTGTACTGAAAGTAAAATTCGGCATATGTATACAGACAATTTGAAAATTTTTCATCCAGAACGCCATCCGATGGGTAGAATGTGAATTGGTAGAAAGTCATAAGACTGTCAAAAATTATTATACATTTTGTGTGGAAGTTTGGCAAAAAATTATCCAAATTTCAAAAATGTATCTCTGTGAATGTTTGTTTAGAAAAGTTGGTATATTTTAGCAAAAGCTTCGTTTTCAAAATATTTTTATATTGTTTTAATTTCAGATAACAGGAACATTATTAACCCAACAGCCCCTGAAGAAACCAGTAAGTAACATTATAAAAGTTCCTATTATTAAAAAAAAATAATGGTATCTACCGCATTCCAGCAAACCAAATAATCGATCGATAGAAGTAGATGTTTTAATGTTGAAAACTGGCTTCTCATTGGCTATCACTTAGCAAAGCCCAATTTAAATTCATTGTAACATTTTGATTGGTTAGCTTATCATTTATTTATTTGGTCAGTTTGATGGAAAATTAATTTTGGAGAGGACTAGAAAAATAATCGATTTTAAAATGTTCTCAATAATTTCACACGTATCCACTTTCTGATTAAAATCCACTGACGGTTTGAAAGGTACTTGCTATATTCCGTTGCAGTAAGATATTTTCTGTACAGAAATTTGAATTATAGATGATACGAACGACTATTATTGTTGTTACGCTTATCTCCCATGTTATTTGTCAAAAGGCATACTTGTTTTCGTTTTGCCGTAGTACCTTTCAAATAAGCACTACATATAAAAATTCAGAGTAACATCTTTCAAAGACCAGATGAGGGCAAAAACCAAACCATGTTTTGAAAAAATATTAGATTATTATAGATGTTTGCAAACGTTTTCGTTATCCATGTCACTACAAGAAAATCAGATACAATTTTAGGGTTCAAAACAATGTTAAGAACGACATTTTTAATTTGTACAACAAACAACGAGACCAGTCGCAACTATTGACTTTCTCAATCGCCCTGTAGAAAACAAGGTAAATACCAATGCGGTTAATACTTTAATTTCTCAAAATGGTAACTGCAAATTTCCGAAAAAAGTATGCATGTATGTATGTTTTTGGGGTGGACATTCGGTGAGATCCAAAATATTTATTGTGCCCTTTTTTCAACTCAGTTCCTTAGAAAAATTTATAGGATAGTAGTTCCCTTAGTCCTATTTTTTAAAGTTCGAGCTTTTTGAGATGCCCATTCAGGAGGCAGCTTCCTGCTAGGATACTCATCTTGCACCGAACTATGTATTTTTTTTATCTCAGAGCTTCAATGGCTGCTTGACTAACCGACATGATATAATCCTTTGTCTGCTATATATTTTATCAAGAACGATCCTAAAGCCCAAATTTTGATTAAAAAATGGAAAATTATAGATAAAAAAATCGTATTAAAACTTTTTTGTCCGAGTCCATAGTTAATCTGGAATGTAAGTTTTTCTGGTATTGTACGTATATAAACGAATAAGAACGTAAAATATCATTTTTCTACCAATTTCAATTCTGTCTAGTTTACTCATAAATCTCGGTAACAGGAGAACCATACACTTTTTTAAATAGGTAAATAGTAATTAACATCTAATAATGGCTATTAACACACGTGTATGAAAATTACGACGAGCTGAAGGCGGATACGAGTGTCTCAATAACCATTAAATGCGAGTTGTATATACTATTTTTCCTACAACCATACTTCAAATTTTATCTTCTGTATGTTCCTTGTGGTGTATTTATTATTGTTTTTGTTATTTATTTTGGGAAATCAATCCACGATCTTTTTTATGTTTTTATTTCAACGTTTCGGTAGCGTTCCAGCTACCGTTATCAAGAATAATTAACTTTTATGAAATTTTGGTCCCTTTCTGACACTGATGGCAAAATTCGACAACTATGACATTCTAACAATATAATAGTCTACTAGGAATGTGATCCAGTGAAGTGCACGCACGGTTTTATTAGGGATAGCGCTTTTTTGCTTATTTCGGAAATGTTGTTAATAAAACGCGTCTGGTGTTACTTTTTTTGTGGGATGATTATTTTTGTTTTAAAATATGTCTAAATCAGTTTTGTGATTTTGTGTATTGGAGTGTGTATATTGATTAACAACAATTCCAATGATAAATCATAAGAAAACCTGGATAAAAACATATATTACTCTCCTGATAACGAAGATAACTGAGCATTATAAATTTCTCTTTCTTACATTGGTAACCTAATTTGACTACATTCGGCTGAAATATTAGCTCCACATTTATCTACATTTAGTTGTATTAAGGCACTCTCTTTGATTTTCCGTCTTTTACTATTGGGCTCTTTCAATATTATGTGCGCTGAATCCCATTGAACGTGATGCCCGTCTTACCAAGGATATTTGCAAATATCTGACTTAAAGAACTCCCTATCTTTAATGTACTTTTTGTGTTCATTTAATTAGATTTTTAATAGTCTAGATGTTTAACCTGAATAAAATTTGTCACATTCGGAGGATATTTAATAGATGCAGTTTTTTTAAGACTTTTCTTCATTTTTTAGATTAGTTTTTGTTAGTATAGATCTCAACGTATTGTTATATTAGAAGCTAGTCCAAATATTGAACTGAATTACCAATATTATCAAATATTTCATTAATTCAGGATCTGTCAGATACGTAGTCATTGAAGCATGGGCGTAGAAAAAAGTTGTAACTTTTCTCTACTCTCAATTATTCAACACTTCATTTTTGTTGAATAAAGAGTGTCAAAAATGTCTTCTCCTTCTTTGCAAAACAGAGCCCAGTTCACTTACCAGTCAGAGTAGGATTGATTATATAATAATGCCATACCTGGAACAGAAAGTTTCGAATTAATACTCTGAAAAAAAAAAATTTATATAACTATATCCATGAAATTCAAACTCTCCAATGTTTATTCACGTACATATAGAGATAACATTTTGAATGTAAAAGCGAAGACAAACTGTATATTATTATATTTATTTGGAAAACGGTTTTTGATTTAAAATTATTTATTGTTTTTCAAGTTCCAAACATACGCCATCGGAGATAAGATTCTCATTGGAACGTCAGAAAAAACCAGCAATGGTAAGTACGTTATGATCAAGAACTATACTTTAATTAGGTTATGGTATAGTTGTTGAATAATTTAAAACATGTGGGCAGTTCACAAACGGTAGACAAGAAGCAACGTAGAAAAATAATAGGAAGGAAGCATTGTATATCTGTTTCATATCTCATTCAATTTTGCTTTATCGACTTGCAAATCAACTTTTCATACTGTTTTCACTCCAGAAACAGTTAACTCTTGAAAGATGAATTAGAATATTTGCAAACAGGATCTGTAACTCCTGTATAACAAACTTTTGCCACTAGATGCTGATGGCAATGCTGAAGATATATTCATATTTAAAAAAATATGCAAAACTCTAAGCGAGTTACTGAAACTTTTTTTGGACAATTGCAAGATTTTACTTTCACTCGAGGGATAAATGTTTTATTTCTACTTGCAAGGAGCAGGTGCTCAAATTGGTGGTTAAAATTCCCCAAAACTTCGTTAATGAGTCAGTTCTTTACAATCAACAATTACAGTTAGACTAAGGAATGTTTTTTTAGGACACCTTATCGATCAACTTAGTCCAGTACAACCGCAAAATACCAAAATATACACACAAGAATATTGGTCACCTGCACATCAAACTACAGAAGAAGAATTAAAACAAGCAATAAATGCCAAATACCAATGGAACTCTGAAATGGAAGACGGCATTTCTCGTAATTACCAAAAAAGATCTGAAACCAGACATGATGGAGTTGTAAACGGCTCATATGCTTATGATGATGGTATTGTATTCAGAAGTACATCCTATATAGCTGATAGCGATGGATTTAGAATCACCGGGTAAGTATCCATTCACATAACGTTTGATATTTTTATTTTCTTTCCTCAAAGCTGCTTCCGACTATCTTAATCACCTTCAACAAGTTGACTTCCCCCTATCCCATCACAAAACTTAATTTATGACATCTTTGCTTCTTGGTGCTATCCATCTTTCGACCAATTTGTTCATTGATTAAGCGATCCATAGTGCCTATGTTTATCCAGTCATAGTAAAATTATTATCTTCTACTCCCTTTTTATAAACTTGATAGGAGGTAATATTTTTTTTATGGCTTGTTCGCCTATATATTTACTTTAGCTTTGGCTTCCATCCGTTTGCATACTGCATCTGTGCGCTTTTTGTTTAACTTACGTAAAGTGGTCCTGATGTTTAGTGTGATAGTTTTAAGCATCACTTCCAAGTTTTAGTACCTATCCTTAGCATGTTTTCTTATTATATTGTATTTATCATTATATATCTTAGTAACTTAAATCAAACTGAAAGTGTTTTTATCGTATTTATTAACAGACTTTTTTTTTTCTAATTTTAGGCAAGAAGTTTCACCTTCAAGATTGAAAAGCCCTACTGGTCAAATACATGTAAAAACTGTCATCGATGGCGACTCTACGGAATACCGTATTGATGAAAACGATATTAACGGCTTTAGAAGAAAAGCAACATTAATACCATCATCTGTTTAGTGGTACAATTTTTTAAAAACCCATTATTCATGGAATATTTTCAAATAAATAAATGCAATTGCAACAAATATACACTACGGCCGTCCCTGGTAATACTTATATCAGAGATAAAGAAGGTTACTTATATGTTAGATATATCAGCAAGAGGTCGCAAGCGACACCCCCCTCCTACGGCGACCTAGGTAGTGGGAGTCTCATAATCGACCTCGTAACGTAACGATAATTAAGTTTTGATCCTTTTGTACTTTTTCACATTAATTATACTTTCTATTTAACTAAAACATATTTTCTTACTCTGCAAACCCAAAATCCCGAGACGTACATGCTACACTGACACCCAACTTAGAGCAGAGTTGAACATTTTTTGTTTAATCTTTGTAAAAGCCGAAAAAGCGCGGTTGTGAAAAGTGAGGTCGTATTGAAAAAACGTGAATGATCCAAGTTCTTGCTCCAGGTTTTCCGATCTTTGGACAAGAAAAAAGTGAAAATACTGTCTGTTTCCAAATAATATACTAGACAGGGCCCGTATTATTAAGGGACTATTATAGTGAGAATCTCCCCATGAGATTGGTGTATTACGGGTTGCCTGAAACGAGAGAGTTTCAATTTCTCATGGTTCAGACCGATAGAGAATCTCGCCCAAACCGGTGAGAAGCCAAGAAGCATGCGTATTGGATGGACGTACCTAAACTTGTCCTCAAATTCCATTTTAATCTCTTGGTCAATTTCTTACCTAGCATAATATACTTAAACTCGTCCCAGAGTATTGCAGGTCGACAAAAATAAACAACTAAACCCGTCCCAAAAAAATATTTTATTAACAATAATTGCAAAATTGGTTATTTTAACGTTCCACTATCTTGGTTAAAACAGATCATTGGTTAATTTTATCGAGAAGGGCAAGGAAGAGCATTGAAGAAGCTATACAGTGTTGAAAAATTGGCTTCTTCGCTTATTTTCCTTGCCCTTCTCGATAAAATTAACCAATGATCTGTTTAACATATTGAAAAAGTAATTCCTACTACAAGCTAATTTCTAAGAACATATAATCCTTTTCTCGGGAACGAATTTAGTTATGTAATTAATGACCGTTACTTAGCATGGGATGGATTTAAGGGTAGGATTATCGGTTACTACCTGCTCGGGGACGAATTTAGGGCCGTCCTATTGGATATCGGCCGGCATAATTAACAGTTTTTAAATTTTTATTACTCCATTTTGCTCAGAGTTCTAGTCTACTTCTTCCATTATTTTCTTCGTTTTTAAATGTTTTCCACTGAGTTGTATTGTTTCAAATTTTTTTTTGGAGTTTGTGTTGTTGATATTTTCGTTTTGAGTCTAAGGCCGCCTTCACACTAGGTCACTGTAACCGTGGTCACTGTGACCAGGAAGTGACCCATGTTGTTTTATCCACGGTCACTGTGTCGGTCACAATGACTGCTATTTTTGTTCGGGTTTTGTATTACACAAGTACTGCTGGGCCGCTAGTCAAATATGGCACCTGCTAGTGACGAGGAGTTATTATTGTTTATATTACTAATTAAAAAAAACGTCGATCAAGAAGAAGGAAGATATGGGTCCACCCTATGTTAAGTTCTCGTATGGAAAAGGGTTTGTACTATACATTGTTTGACGACCTTTGTGCTAATGAAGAGAAGTTCTTCAACTACTTTCGGATGTCGTTACCTTCATTCAAGGAATTACTGACCTTCATAAGGAATGACATTACTGGGACTGATAATCTTTTTAGGCCAAGTATTCCACCCGAGGAGAAGCTGGTTATAACTTTAAGGTGAGTTTGATGTTACTAAATAATTCTTAAATTAACAAAACGTAAACAAAAGTGGTGAACTAGTATACTACGTGTTGTCTCAATGGTACGGGAAGATGGTACATAAATACATAGTATATATGTTTAAATGAAACATTTTTTGTTACATACAGTAGCAAATGTTGCAATCAGAAATATTTAAAACAGTATTGTGCAACTTATTAATAGAAATGGAATAAATATTATGCTATGCTTTTTGGCGGGTGTAAAAATAACACACAAATAACACCTGTTACAGTATATTAATTTTTACTATAAGAAGCACAGTAAATATTTGACTTATTACTTATTGAATACACTGTTTAACAAAGATTTTGGTAAAATAATAAAGTTTGCATACTGTGACAGAAATAATCAAATTAAATTCCAATCCTTATTACAAAACACCTAAAATTACTTATATGCTATCTGTATAACAAAAAAAAACACACACACACAGTAGAGGGAGAAAGTAAGCTAACTTCTTTACGAAAGTGTGTTAGGAAACTTATAACAACTGCTAACTGTTTCAGTATAAGACAACACATTTAACACACACAAAATTTTAGGCGAATTAATTGTAATGTCATAATGGTTTAAACTGTAAGAACTCTGATAAGCTTTCAGAATCGCTTATATGTCTGTAATTTTAAATATACTTTATACAATTTTATATGAAGGTTTCAAGATTTTTTATATTTTTTACACTATTGAAGAGCTAGCTTTCCATTTAAATCTCAAAAAAGAAGTGATTGAGAAGGTAAAAAAATCTACCGAAAGCTTTCACTAAACCTTTAAAGAGTGTACATTTATAACTACTGGCTGCAATCCCCGATATTTAAAAATATTAAAAGTCGAAAATTACCGCCCTATCTCATTGTTATCAGTGTTTTCGAAAATACTGGAAAAACTTATAAAGAATAGATTGTATGAATTTCTTGAAAAGATTCATGTACTCTCTAATAACCAGTACGGTTTTAGAGAAGGACGTTCTACAGAGGATGCCATATTGCAGCTAACATCGCAACTATATAAGGCGTTAGATAAAAAAGTCCCACTTATAATATGCATATTTGTGGATTTATCAAAAGCTTTCGTTACTGTTTGTCATAAAGATTTATTTAGGCCAAGCAATAAGTAAATATTTTTGACAAAAATCCTAGTAGAAAACGGATGATGCCATCATATAAAATACATCACGTAGTATAATTTTGATATGTTTTGGACACGCAAATGTTTTTCAGTAATTTGTTATAAACATTTAAAACAAAAAAAAACACCCTTTTTGGTTTTTTTTCATATAACGTAAAAAGTACTAAAGCAATCTCAATGGTATGTATGGATAAATCGTAGGTAATTAAAATACGAACAAAATGAGTGGCCGAGCGAGTTAATTTGGAAAAACCGAAAACTTAGTAATTTTTTTTGAAAATTCATATGTTTGCCATTTTTCAATTGTAAGAGCTGAAACTTGGTACAAAGGAAGTTCTTCATATGCACTTTATATGTGCGAAGATCAGACGCCAGGCGACGGTTACTTTTATCGCAATTGCAATTGTAATTTTTTGATGCGATAATTTGCAACGTGTCTGGATGCGTTGTCGATTGTCCAATTTTAAATTGGTTTTAAAAAATACAGATATAGAGCCATAAAACATTGCACTGCCGGAAAGTAATGGAGCAGAAGGGTAGCGGGGATCGAGGAAAGGCATACTATATAGATATATGATCGCACTGGCGAGCGGCGTAACCAGTCATTTTCGACGGTGATCTTGGGCGCTTTTGGCCAACTTCGCATCATTTTATTACAAATCGTAAATATACGTTTTGTTGCTCTACATCTACACTTTTCAAAGCCGGTTTAAAATTTAGAATCGGACAATCGACAACGCATCCAGACACGTTGCAAATTATCGCATCAAAAAATTACAATTGCAATTGCGATAAAAGTAACCGTCGCCTAGCGTCTGATCTTCGCTCATATGAAGAACTTCCTTTGTACCATGTTTCAACTCTTACAATTGAAAAATGGCAAAAATATGAATTTTCAAAAAAAAATGATTCATTTTCCTGTTTTTCCACATTTCCTCGTTTCCTGATTATCCGATCAAGTCGCTCGACCCCCTCATTTTGTTCGTATTTTAATTGCCTACGATTTATTCATACATACCATTGAGATTGCTTTAGTACTTTTTACGTTATATGAAAATACCAAAAAAGGGTGTTTTTTTTCTATTAAATGTTTATAACAAATTACTGAAACACATTTGCGTGTCCAAAACATATCAAAATTATACTACGTGATGTATTATATATGATGGCATCATCCGTTTTCTACTAGGATTTTTGTCAAAAATTACTATATTTGCATGCTCTAATGCTTGGCCTAATTAGATAAACTGAAATGTTACGGTATAAGAGGTCGAGCTTATTTTTTATTAAAAGATTATTTATCACAGCGAAAACAAATAGTAAGTATAGACGGAGTTCTAAACCGTTGCAGAACAGTAACCTGTGGTGTTCCTCAGGGAACAGTCCTGGGACCTTTATTATTCACGATTTATACAAATAGTTTATTGCATTCCAAAACATCAGGAAAAATAGTCAGTTTTGCAGATGATATGGCAATAATATATGAGGGTGAAGGCTGGAAAGACCTCAAGGTATTAGCATTTTAAGACAAATATGCAACTGGTTTCAATATAACAGCCTAAAAACAAATTACTTACCGTTCACATCCTACTCCAATCACTTTCCTGATCTGGGACCATTAACAATTGATGACCAAACACAAATTTTTGGAAAAGATCGAATCAAATACTTAGGCATCGTAATAGATAGACATTTAAGGTGGGACTTACAAGTTAACAACGTCAAGAATAAATTGAGAGGTCTGCTGACTAAATTCAGATTCTTAGTTGATTTCTTGACATTGAAAAACCTTAAAATTTTGTATTTTTCGTTGGTGCAATCTCAGTTGCAATATGGTATCATAGGTTCGGGAGGTGTAACAAAAAGCAATTTGCAGGGTCTTAATGTATTACAAAAGTGGATACTGAGAATCATTTATAAAAAAATATATAAGGTTTTCTAGTGATAAACTTTTTTCACAAAATAAAATATTTGATGTGAGACAAATTTTCTGTGAAAATATATTCACAAATATACATAGAAATAAAATAAAAGTACAACCAGTCCAACATTGTCACAACACGAGAGCAAAAGAAAACTTCAATATTCCAATATGTGAGAAAACAACCGGTCAACTCTTAGTGGAATTTCTGTCAGCAAAAATTTATAATATTTTACCTCTCAACTTGAGAAACATTAATAAAATCATAGAACATTTAAACGCTCTGTAAAGGAATGGTGTACATCCATACTGACACAAAAATATTCAATAATCTAGTCGACCTTAAATTTTGTATTTGATGTTATGAATCTAATTGATCCTGCCATTTTGAATTATACAGTAAATATTTTCCGATTATGTCAATTCACCCTATTGTGACTACTTCACCGATTTTTGATTATTACCTAATTCAGACAATTAAATTTTCAATAATTATATATGCTGAAATTATAAGTATATGTTTTTCTATTATATTTATTTATATATTTTATGGTGTTATAAATGTATTTTTAATGATGTGAAAATATCACGAACAAGCTTTATAGGCGCTTCAGTGATTTTATGTTTATTCATGTATTTTAAACAATAATTACTTTTTAAATTATTTATTATATTGTATTATATTCCTTGAATAAACAGTATTATTATTTCCAGCTCTTGCTGGTAATGTTCACCTATCTCGAACGTGTGTAAACGCAAATGGGATTAGGCTCAGCAGTTACATATTTAGAAATTTACGGACAGTGTGACAAGTATCCAAGATTGCAGCCTTCTGCATATCGATGTATGTGTTTTTGTGAAGACCTAGTTTGGTGAGGCTGTCTTGTAGAGTTTTGGGAATTAGTCCCGTAGATGAAACGATGACCGGCACCACCTCTACTTTCTCTGCATGCCACATTTGTCCTACCTCAATTGCAAGATCGATGTCTTTTGCAATTTTTTCGTTGTATTTGTCTAAAATATTGTTGTTATTGGGTACAGCAACATCCACTAGAAGAACCGAGTTAGTTTTTTTATCCACAACTACACAGGCCGGTTATTCGTCACCCGTCTATCGGTGATAATTGACCTATCGTAGTATAGTTTAAAATCAGCATTCTCTAGAACTGAATGCGGATGGTACTTGTAATAAGGCGTGTAGGTGTTAACTAACCCAAATTTGTTGGCCAACTTCTGATGGATGATGTTACAAAGTTGATTGTGCCTGCGTAGGTAATGTGTTGTATCGTGAAAGCTTGTTGTTAATAATTAGACATCAAGCTTGAATGGAAATTATCCGGTTAATTTTTAAGCACAAGCGGTATTTAGGGAGAATATTTCTCGAATAAAAATACAAATTACTGAATATCTCCACTATTTTCAGATAGATAATGTAACGTCTGTAACTTAGAAATCTCAATAAAAACAAATTATTTATTTATTGAAACAGTAACGTAATACATTTTTGTTAATTTCCCGTTCTGTTATATCTCCGAATCGATTCATGACCTCTAAGAAACTCTTCTTTGACGTTTCACGTTTATTATTTTAACGTTGTCTGACAATGGTTGTCATGGCAACGTGGAATTATCGCTGGGGTGTCATAGCAACGTGGAATTTCCGCTGAATTTCCATTTAATAATTTAGCATTCGTTGCATTGATACAACATGTATGTGTGAAATATTCACTTATAATCTCCCTAGCGCACGAATTATTTCCGGAAATTTTCTCGAAGTGCGAATTTTCTTAAAAAATTCGCAACTGAGGAAAATTTCCGGAAATAATTCGTGCTCGCGGGAGATTCGGTAAGAAAATTTTATACCAAAACTTTTTTAAAATAGAAATTAGATTGGTGACATACTTACCTTACTCGCCATTGAGGAGAAAAGACGTGGAAAAGGAATTTCTAATACATTTGAAATTTGTAACAGATAATCGACCCTATTCTGTCTCAGGTTATGTTATTTAACGACCATAGTTAAGCGTGAATTTCTGTAATATAACGATATGACCAAAAATGCAGATTCTGTATAATCATAAGCATAGTTATTTGAACAAGAATCGTTATTTTATAATCGTTATTTTTAAAAAGCCTGTTGTTAAAATAACTGTACCTGTTTGGCAGCTTCTTATGTCTTAACGATCTTGCTAAGTGAAATAAATGAGGAGAATCTAATTTAATTTTGATATATATTCGTGGTAGTGGTGATTTGTCATTTTTAGCAACCCAACATAATTAACATATTTGTGAAACAGTGCTTCTTTAATTAATTTCGAATGGCTGCTTTGAGAAATGCTGAAAATTTCTTGAATTTCGTTCTATTGAACGAAGTGGTAAACTTATATCAAAGGTAATTCATTGCAAGTATATTTTTGTGTCTGATTTATCGTCTTAAAATGATTGTTATTTCAGGCATCATTTGAGAATCGAAAGGCGACGATTGAGAGATCATAGTGATCCATTTCAAATGGCCAGAGTGGAATTCATCAAGTTTTTTTGAGTTCCAAAAGATTTGGCCAGGTATTTAATAAATCTCTATAGACCCTTTAGTCTATCACAGCGATCAACAGCTGTTCCAGTAGAGCTGAAGGTACTTTCAATCTTAAACTTATTTGAATGCAATAACACAAATTTTTTTGATGGTAGGTATTGGCATTTACTGAGTAGCTTCACTGATTTTATGACTAATCAGCTACTGGACGAATGGATTATATTTCCTAGAACAGAGGCTGAAAGAATTGTCAAGAAAGAAAAGTAAGAAGAATATACTAATGGTCCCGTTTGTTTCGTATTCACTTTATTGGCGAATTGCTCCCACAAATTGTTTATGAATTTAACCTCACATGGTTTCTTCTTCCCTCTAATCGCAATAGAATTATTCTCTAAGAATTCCAACAGCATCTCATACTGTGCCCTTGTTGTTTTTGGAAGACGTACTTGTTTTTCCATTTGAATATTTAGGTATAACACCTGAATTTGAAGTTTCCTCACGTTAAATTGCACAGGTGACGTACTATCTGTCAAGCGTTTTAATGGTATGTTATATAAGGGTTATACTCTAACGGGACCGAATCCATCTCTTTTTACATTCGTTGAAGGTGTATCACTCCATCTCGCTTCATAACAATCAAAACTTACTTCCTTTTTAACATAGAATTTTAACAATATCGTTAAGGAAGCTCGATACGTAATCATAGAAGGGTTAACAATATAGTAAAATACGATCGTTATTTTAACATAACAGACTATCGTTAAAAATAACACACATGTTACGGAATACGGCTGAATAACATGTACCTATAATTAAGTTATAAATAAATATATATCAAAAATATTTTACGCCACTGTGTTTATGACAGCTGTCAAGCCAGAGGGAAATTTCTGGAGTAATTAGGTTATTGTCATAGCAACATGTCAAAATGCAGGCATCTGATTTGCTAAAATTAACTGGTATAAAATTTTCAGGGTAATTTTTTGCCAACAGTCGAACAATGAAAATAAGTATACGTGCCTTATTTGTTTTGTAATAATAAAATAGCTCTAAGCCCGGGAATATACTCGGGGAGGTTCGGGAAAATTGAATTCATAAGTGAAAATTAGTACAAGCTCTTCCTTTAATTGTGGTTTTATATCCCTAAAAGCAAGGCTATTCCACTAGTTCATTATGCGCTAACTTCACGACAAGCTGCCTTTATAGATCTGATATACAAATACGTATTTATATTTACAAGTAATGATGCAAGCATACATATATTGAGCATGTACCTAACCATCAGATCCATCCATCAATTTCGAGCAATGTATGAAGTTTTTCAAGTGAAACAAAAATGTAAATGAATTCAAATAAAATGCATGCTTAACTAAATTAGAAACTACAGTTTCTGATGTTGATACTATTTTGATGTTTTAGGATTCTAAAATTACTATAAGCTTATCCAGTGGCGGATTTACCACCAGGCTGAGTAGGCTGGAGCCTAGGGCGGCAAATTTGGAATATTTTGTTATGTCTCACAAAAATAAATGAAAAATCATATTTATATACCTACAAATGTTATTAGGTCCACACAAACAATTCAATATGTAGGGGAGCGTGGGGCACAAATGACTTCATAAATATGTCTTTGCTACTCCTATGCTTTAATTCCATCATTATAAATGCAGGAACTGTTCTCGTATCCATTACGACACTCCACCACCAATTTTGATAAACCGGAATCTGGATGATTGAAAAGATCTTCGTTCCTGCGGAAATAGAATTTGCAAAACGTTTATGCTAACTTGTATTTAGCAGTTCGCATAGCTCTATGTTTACCAGCAACAGTAGTTGAGAAAAGTTTCCTTTGCTGGAAACGAGAGAGAAATTGTCTAAGATCTACCTTAAGCCAAGAAAACCAAAACGCCTTAGCTTTGTTGTACCAAAAATGTACAAAATGGTATTGTGAAACTTTCATATCTGTTGTGATGGAATGTGATCGACATTATCAGCCGGATTCTTACTAGATAATCAAATACATATTTCTTCTGAACTTTAAGTGAGCCTAATTAGTACCTTATTAGTACTACATGAGTGAGAATTAGCTCATAAAACCAACCTATTTCTTGTGCAGTTTTAACTAAATTGTTGGGATTTGGAAATAACCTAGAAACTGACACATCGGTCCCCTAGTTCACCATCATACCAATTACTGGAAAAAAGTTTTATAATTAGGTCACAATTTCATTATCAAAAAAATTTGTTATTAATAGGATTGTCAACAAGGGTATCGAATTGTAGAGGTCGGTAGGGGCGGCAAAATTTGAATAGCCTACTGGCGGCATATGTGTAAATCCGCCACTGAGTTTATCTATTTATTTCAGCTGCATTCATGTCTGTCAACATTTGATCATTAACAATACAATCTGTTACTTCCAAATTTTTAACTACTATGTATATTTTTACGATTGATGCGATACGCTCCTGTCTCGTTCAGTTCTCAATTGATACGGCACTGACACCGTATTTAAACAATTATTTTCCAACCGGTACCCTCCCCCCACTATCCAAAATAAAAGTATAAACCCTATCTAATTTATCGACAAGGGAAAGGACAAATAACCATTCCATTCACCCTTCCCCTTCTGTATAGATTCTTCAATCATTTTCCTTGCCCTTCTCGATAAATTAACCAATCTTTTGTTTTAACCAAGAAGAAATAAGGTTAAGATTTTGAGGAAATTATAAATAGTGGAGGGTACCGGTTGGGAAAATAGACTCTCGTAAATAATGTGCGGGGGCCATGATTACAGCAACAACGAATCCGACTAAAATCGAAAAAACAAGTTTTGCTGTTCTACATCTATACTTTTCAAAACCGTTTTAAAATTTAAAATCAGACTATCGATAACGGATCCAAACACGTTGCAAATTATCGCATCAAAAAATTAAAATTGAAATTGCGATAAAGAACTTCTTTTGTACAAAGGTTCAGTTCTTGAAATTGAGAAATGACAAAGATATGAATTTTCAAAAAAATTAATCATTTTCTTGTTTTCTCGGTTTCTAATTAGCCGATCAAGTCGCACGACCTCTCAATTTGTTCGTATTTTAATTATCTACGTTTTTTCTATACAAACCATTGAAATTGCTATAAAAAAGTACGATTTTTTCATTTTAAATGTTTATAACAAATTACTGAAAAACATTGGCGTGTCCAAAACTTCTCAAATTTATACTACGTCTTTTATATGATGGCACCATCCGTTTTCTACTAGGCACTGACTGCACTATCTATGTACAGTACCCGAAATAATGAATTTAATCCGTATGGCTTTTATACACTGTATCTAGTCTCCATGGTAGTTAGAAACTTCAAAATATTATTGATTGTCGAGTTGTCCTATTTTTTTTGTTATTGTCAGATAGGGACCAGAATTTTATAAAAATTTATTTAATTTTGATAACGGTAGCTGGAACGCTACCGAAACGTCGAATTGAAAATTTTTAAAAAAATTGTATTTCAATTTCCCAAAATAAATAGCAAAAAGAATAATGAATAAACCACAAGGAACATACAGGAGTCGCTCAGAAGCAGAGTGGCCCAACTGAAAATTTTGCGTTTATGAGTTAGACCCAACAATCAGTAGCATTTGCCTACATTTTATTGTCATAGTGGCCCAAACAAACTTTATTACCCATTAGATGGCGCAACATAAACACTTGGGCCGCATAGGGATTTTAATACTTTTTGATACGGAAATGTGGCCCAAGTGACAGTTGGGCCAGTCTGACGTTCCAGATTTTGTAATGTGTCGTTGAGGGCTCACGTTATACGTGTATTCATTTATCAAGTATATTATCAACTTGTTATCTTATTTGAGTTTGTGCAGATTTCTGAAACGGTAAGTAGCTACTTGTATTTTATATAAAGAATGATTCAGATTACTTAATTAGTGGTGTGAATTGAAAATATTCTTTTTAAAGATTATAACCTAATATTTATTTGGCGGAAAAGTACGAGAAAGCCAGGTGTTGCCAGACTCGTAAAATGTTCCTTATTTTGAAGAATAGTGATTTAAATATAATATTTAATCAAAATTCTTTGTTTCCAGTTTGATACATCCAGTATTCGTGAACCAAGTGAATTTGACACTGATTCTGAATCTGACTTCAATCCATCATCCGATGCTGAGACTTCAATGACTGAGCAAAGTTTAGAAGAAAATGAAGTTGCCAGTTTAGAACTCACATCAAGTAAGGGTAAAAAGCGAACACAGATTAAGCAGGGTTGGGCGAGGCATAAATCTAAGATTGGACGGAATTCGGGAAAATCTTATCTTAACTCTCGTGGTAATATTGTTCCTGAAAAGACATTTTTTGATGGTGTTTGTAGCTGTCGTCGGAAGTGCCACTCGCTTTTCAGTAATGGAGAAAGAAGAAATATCTTCCAAAGCTTTTACAACTTATCCAATTTTAATTTACAAACTGCTTACATAAATGCGCAAGTAAGAACTGTTAATAAAGGACGAGTTACATCAGCTAGGGATCCTAATAAACGTCAAAAGACAAGAATCTATACATTGCCAAAATAATCAGGTGAAATGGTAACCGTTTGCAAGTGATTTTTCAAGAACTGTTTGGGATGATTGAAAAACAAAAACGTTTCTACCATGATATTTTTTTGTCAGATGACTGGGTAAGATTTATTTCCAACGCCAAGAGAACTAACAAATTTCAGGTGGTAAAAATGACATTTGAAGACTTTAAAAGCACCACTAGGCTAGAGGCGCTAGTCACTAACAGAAAAAGAAAGAGGAACAAGACATAAAAGTAGAATGGCTGAAAATACAATGGCTTATGTTTAAGGCTGAGGAACCGTTCAACATTTATTTCAAATATTCTAATAACGAGAATGTACTTTTTTATAGTATTAATGTTTCTAAAAAAAGAACAGAGGTTACTCAAATGAAAAACCAAGCTTTTTACTTGGACATCCTCTATCCTACTGGAAGACCTGTGGAAAAATTAAAATATAAAGATCTTCAAAGTCTTTTTCCGTATATTCCGCCAGTGTGTCACGATTTCTACAACAGTCTAAAGACCAATGAACAAGCAGAAGATGATGACATAGGACCAAAAACGGATGAATAGGGGACCCAAGTGGACTGCTCATGTATTTTTGTTAAAATTTTGTATTTGGCAAAGTGGCCCAACTGACTTTTTTTTTCTAAAAATGAAATTTTTTTTAGACTTTTTCTTTTATCATTATACTTATATATTGTATTCGTTTCTAACCAAATGTTCACTTATGAATTAAATGATAATATAAACCAGAAAAATTAGTTTCAATTTTTGCTCCATTTTTTAATTGTCTATTATCTCAAAACTCTAATTTTGCACTTAGGCTACTCTGCTTCTGAGCGACTCTATTTATGTGTTAAAAAAAATATATTCTTTAATCAAACAACAAATTTGCATAACTATTTTATTAAATTTTTACCCAAATTTCACTAATTTTCGAGCACTAACAATAAACTTTTATCAAACAGATATTAAACCACAAGGGCCGAAAGTTGAATTTTCGGCCCTGCGCGTCAGGATGACCCGAGGCGAAGCCGAGGGCATCATGAAGGGCAGGACCGAGATTTCAACTTTTGGCCCGTGTAGTGTATACGACTTTTCTTCATAGCCGGTCGAAAGTACGTTATTAATTTTACCTTTTTTTAACTTTAAATGTTTTTGATCCTGCTCCGACATTTGCTGGTCGTTACGAGTATAAATACACATGAGAAATTCGTTCCTCCCGCCGTTATAGAGGGCGAGCGCATCGTACATCAACTAACGAAGTATCACTTGCGTCTTAACGTTTGAAATTTTTGGCACATCGTCTCTCTGGCGCCATACTCGCCCGTTATCATAATACAACAATTACGAGGGACATACGTGTGGTTAAATACGTGTATGTACTGATTTGCAGTGACCATTATAATACAGGAATATTAAAATAAAATTTAAAAACTTTTAAATCAAACTACGGTGTAATCGAACAAGCTTCTAATGAATATTATTGATTAAATTGTTATGTTTAGCATAGTAATTATTACAAATGTTTAAGTATACTTAGTTTGGGGTGTTGTTTCTGTAATTTTTCTGTTTTAATGTTACGATTAGCAAATTTTAATGTGTAATAAATACGTAATCTTGTATACAATGAATAAAAATAATCAACTGGGAAATTTGTACAAGGATGCTACAATTTAACATTCTTAAAGCTATTTTTAAGCTTCATACCGACACCATATTCAGAGGCTATTTTATTAAATTTATTTATAAATATGTTTTCCAATTCTATAACGAGTTCCACAAAATTTTTGGGAGGCACAACCAAATTACAAATGTTGGATGAAACACTATAATCTTCATAAAAACGGTAGCGTCTCCTTCTAGATTATCTATCTTAATAAATTCTAAGCAAGTGTTACACGAATGCTGCAATAAACACTTTTTAAGTAGGTATCCAGTAACGTATACCAGTGCATTTCCATCGACACTTTTTATATTTCTATAATCAGTCGTAAACACTTTTAGAGGAGTATAGATATTATTTGTAGTCGTAGAACTAACTGTACTTTTAAGCAATTCAGATTTTGTATTAAGCAAAATTTCATTTAAATCTTGCATGCAGTTTGCTCCTTCGGAGTAATCTAAATATTTAAGAGAAGTAATTTTTTTAAACGCTCTGCAGAATTGGATTGGCGTAGGGTTTCTTGCATTACCACAACAATTTCTGATTTGCCCAAAAAAATTTTCCAGACAATCCTGGTTAAGGTTTCTCGTTAATAAGAAAGTGTAATTTTTTGTTTGGTGTAACATTTCCCACAAAATAAAAATAGCTTTAATTGTCAACTTCCACCCAAATATAAATTTAAGTTGTTTAGTAACATTTTTTCCGTTAGAACTGAAAACTTGAAGGTTGCTAAACATTGTGAGCATATCTCTAAGAAAAGTGTTTTGCTTTTCAGTGCCCATAAAGGCAATGGAATTATTTAAATGACACGAGTTTAGAATGTCAAAGAGATCGTTCATATTTTGTATGAAAGTAACTGTAGTTCTGGCTGATGCTGGTAGAATTTTAAAGTCAATATAAGTACTCAATGCCACGGCTACAGAGTGACTAAAAACTTGGGAAGCAAGTTTTACCTTCATCTTTTTAAAGCTGCTGGGATAGATATGTTCATTAGTAAGTCTGGGTGCCAATCTGAATTCTTTTTGTTTCTCGTAATTATACATCGTATCTAAATAGGCTTTGTTGGTTTCACCATTTTTAACAATGAAATTGTATTTAAAGAAATTGTTCCTTGTCGATTTCAAAAGATGGGGTACGTCAAATAAATAAACAATTTTTATACTATCCACAAAAAATACCGGATTGTCCTCAGTTAACTTTAACGAACTTTTCACCAGTTTTTGAAAATTAGATCCTTGATCAGATATTACTCCCAAAACATTTAATCCTGCATTGGATATTTTTCTGACACTTTCAAATAATATGTCTCTTAGATCATCGGCGGATGCCGAATTTTTATAAAAAAAAATAAGCAACAGGCTGTTTCCAGCTAGTTGCTATACCTCTAGCCATCACTACCAGTACACTAGATGCGATGTCCATACTATTTTGGTTAGTTTCTTTAAACCCAACAATTTTGTCAATAGAAATATTATAAAATAAATTGGATTTGATTGACATTTCATCTAGACACAAAACACAATCTCTTTCCTTTTCACCTAACAGCTCGGATCTTGATTTCATTAAATTAAAAATTGAATCATTAAATCCCGGTTTTAAAATCCAGCGTCTAAGAAAACGATGAAGTGTTGATATTGAAGGCATTGTACAAACTGTTGACATTTTTCTGTAAGCTTTCGGACCTAAGAAGTAAATACTCAAAGCAAATTGCTTAAATTCGTCAGTATATCTTGCTCCTTTTGGAGCTTTATTCAGTAGCTTAAACTGACATTCTAGAAAGTTGTATGATTTTTTGGAATAGTTTTTTTTAAGAATTGCAAAACGTCTTCAAAATTAATGCTCGTTTCTAGAGACCTTTTGGAATTAGATAATCTGGCAGAGGTTCTCTTGAGATTCCTAATTTTTTTTCTATATATCTTTTTCCTTGGTGTAGAAGCTGAAAGCTTTGGGCACGTCTGAACTCCAATATCTATAAAGTAAGTTTATTCATTTTGTTAAGGTCTTTTAAAAATATATTTAACCATACCTATTTGAGCACTAGTTGTTTGAATAGAAACGTCACTGCAGACTTTAATAGGAACGTCACTGCAGGCTTTAATAGGAACATCAATATATTCGTCGTTATCTAAAACAAAAGTTTCACTTTCATCGTTTATGATCAGATTTTAATAGAACCAATTCAATCAATAATTAATTAGTTCAACCTCTAACTAAAATTAAAGCAATAAACACATAGAGAAAATTTCTCACCTTCAGTTCTTTGTAATAATAAAGAAGGAATTGCGAAACAGTTAATTCGATTCTTCAATTCATTTGTGAAACTATTGTCAGTAAAATGCAAATTACAAATTTTTATCCTATTATAACATTGTTCCACCGTTATATTGGCATATCGGTGGTTTCCTTTAAAACCCAAAACATTTTTCCAAGCTTCACATCTGCAATATAATATAGAAAATAAAAAAAGTTTACTTGTGTACTACTAAATTACCTCTTCTCTTACCTAATTTTGTCTTTTGGGCATCTAAAAAACGATCTCTCTTTCACTTTACTGCGACAACCATCAACAGAACAATACAGCACTCCAGGCATTTTGTAATGAAATAAGTCACTATAATATTTATACTAAATAAAAATTATAATAAAAATATGTATAAATATTTTAATATTCACGCAAAAACAATGATCTGCTCACAAAAACGAAAACAAAAAGCTTTAATTATATTTCCGAAGTTCCGATCAGCATCACATTAACACTGCGCGCTACCCCTGTACTCAACACTTTCTCGATTTAAACTCGCCAGAACTCAGCAGACGATAGAAGGGGTGGAAATTTTCGGTAACCACTGAATCGACGAAGTGAATTTACTTGTCGTTAGTTGATGTACGATGGGCGAGCGTGTACTTCTCATAGGGAGTAAATGTTAAACTTTCGTCCCTGCTACTATTTACTTTCGACCGAGGTATTTATTACGATTCCACTGAATTAACATGCATGTCACTATTTATTTCATCTTAAAACTATTCTTACTAAATAAGTACAAATTGGCATGTAGAGAGAAATCGTGGAAAGCTTCTTCATTTTTTTGCATTAACGAAATTGTTGTTCCTTATCTTTTTAATATTTCTCTATTTCAGACTACAATTACGTATTATTATTTTTGTATGGATTAGAAACAATAGTATATTACATAATTTGTTATCATAATTTAAAATTTTCTATTGGTTTTGACAATTAAGTCACAAAATATTCTTTCCGTTAAGAAATTTTAATTTTTTTTTGTTATAACAAGTGATTAATGTCTGATTTTGAATTAACCTGTACTTCTCCGGAAGTCCGAGAAGCTGCGTTTACTGCGGTTGACGGAATAATTTCGGAGAAAAGCAAAAAAAGGTACGAGAAAAAATGTTCGTCTTACATTAAATGGTGCGCAATTGAGGGCGTGCAACATACTTCAGAAACGATACTGCTTGCATATTTTGTTGAAATGAGTAAAATAAAGTTTCAACATTATGGCGAGCTGTATAATATATCAAGCAAAATATCGCCATTAGCCAGTATGCCAAATTGCATTTTTGAAAAGGCAGAATGCTGGATATATACCTAAACAATCCAATGTTCTCTAAGAATAAAACATCAGTACTTTCTCAAATTTCTACTATTTAATTCATATCAATTATGTGATTATTGGTATATTTTACTTTAAGTTTGCATTAATTATTGGCATATCTGGCGCCTACAGATGCGATAAACTCCTAAATATGAAAATGGGTGATCTGGAAATTTTAGAAAAGAGCATAATGATAGTTATTTCTGTAACAAGAACATACACTTCCCGAAAATTTGCAATTACAAAATCAGAATGTAAAACAATAATAAAGCAATACTACGATCTTCACAAGACCATTGGATCCGATGTTTTTTAACAAATAAGGAATGGCAAGATTACATCAGCTTTGTGGCCACAATGCTATTGGAGGTTTTCCCAAAAAAATAGCGGCTTTTTTTAAATTAGAAAATGCTCACGGGTTCACGGGACATTGTTTTAGATGTACTTCAGTTACATTGCTAACAAATACCGGAGGAGACATCTTACAGTTAAAAAAAATTAGGAGGATGGAAATCCAGCGCCGTACCCGAAGGATACGTGGAGAACTCGTTACATGGTCAAGTAAAAATTGAAAATGTGTTATCCCATACAGAAAATCCGGGAACGTTGGCCTCTTTGTCAACTTCCTATACCCAATACAATGTTAAGCAGCAATATGGATTTACATTAACGATTCAAGTGATGAGAATTCAAATGTTACAATTAATATTTACAATGATTCAAATTAGTTTTGGTCCTTATAATTTAATAAAATAAATATCAGTTGTTTGTATTGACTTATTTTTTTTAAACGAGCTTAACATGATATTTCCATACTTCGGAAAAGTGACATATGCTTCTAGCTGGAAATTGTGTATTACAGACCTAAGCCAGTAAAGTAAGAAATGTCTCAGATCACATGTTTGTCGACCTCAGCTTCGCTTCAGCATTCTGAGACATTTCTTACTTTACTGGCCTAGGTCTGTAATATACTATTACGGCAGGCGTGGAAGTGAAGGTAAGTAAAAAGTCACTTGCCTACCGTTTCAAAGGTAAGAAATGTTTATATTACTAACCGTTTGTGAATTAACAAATTTTTTCGTGCATTCCACTTATTTGCAACTTCCTGGCGTGCATTCTTATGTATCAAAAAGTTGAGTAAATAACATGTTGTTCAAAGAGCATGTAGTTTGAAATCACGCAAAATCTATGGTAAATAATTACACAATGTCCATGAAACTTTCCGTACCTTCTTCAATGAGAACATGTCAGTTTCTATAGAGTATTTTTTCGACTAAAAATAGAATTCTTTACGTCGACATGCAATCTGGAAATGCAGAGAAAACTTTTTTCTATTCTTTTTATGCCGCCCTTTGGGAATCTTTTACCTACTTCTCACAGCATGCCTTCCATTATTGCACCTTTGATTTGTTCGAAGTACCATATATCATGATCATGAGGGCAGGCAAATTTACTTAACGGAAAAACACTTGAATTTTCAATAATTTAAATCGTAAATCGATGAAATACATTTTAATATTTAATCATTTAGGGTCATCTATGAACCATCCAAAAGACTAGCACTGTCATTGGCTCCCGGTCTAATTGTCAAGTTTTTAAAAATTATTATTATTATTGGGTATTTAAAATTTTTTATTTTCTATATTTATTTTAATTACAGAATTTCTAAATTAAACATTCTTAAAAAACGTCCCTGGAACATGCACTTCACCAGATTCCTTTCCTAGAAGACTATAATACTATCAGTATGTTGATACAAAAAATATTTCTTCATTCACAATCAATTTTCTCACATACAGAAGAAAAATATTTTCATGATTCGAAAACTTCTACATTAATTTTTTTTATTTAAATATCTTTAAAACTTAAACAAATTGGTAAAACATCTAAAAACATAAATCACAACTGGCCGAAGTTGTTACAAAACATATAATAATTATAGGAAAGCTTGATAATATTAACCCTACTACTACCAAAAGCTTTTGGAAAGGAATGTTTACGACACATTAACAAGAGTAATTTCCAAAAATTAACTTTCTTAGACATTCCAAAATCGATTACAAGTTTATAATGACTGATAATAATTATTTCACAATCACACATTCATCGGTATAAAAATCAACTTTCTAAAATCATAAAAATGTCATTAACTAATATTAGTTTTTCGAAAATATAAAAAGGTTTCCAAGTTTACGGTTGTTACTTTAGTGATTCCCATCGTTCAGTTAACATGTACAAGTTTGTAGCTGTTTTGTTTGCCATGCAAATAGTCAACGTGTTCGCACGAGAATATAGTATCGATGGGAAGGTGAGTTAAACAATAGTAGTTTGTGCAACTAGTGTGGATATGATGGCCATATCGCACGAGGACGAAGTTTGAGCACGACGCCGTAGGCGGAGTGCTCAATCGTCCGAGAGCGATATGGACAATCCACACGAGTCGAACAGTATATTTTTTCTACGACCCATTTAAGAAAAAATCTATAAAATAAACATTTTATTAAACTATAATATAACTTCAAATTAAAAATTTTTAATAATTTTACTATTATTATTATTTTATTATTATTTAGAAATAAAATTAAAATTTTAAAAAAATTTCCCAACGGGCAATCGAACTCTGATCTACCGCGTGAGAGGCTGGGATACTTACCACTGGACTACCGATGAATATACTAATCATCTATCTATACCGTAAAATGTATTACATAAAAACTGACGTTTGTGAGGAGTACCCTTAAATATTCATTTTATTCTGTTTCTATACCTTATACGTCTCCTTTGCGGCAAAGCGAATATCTGGTGGAAAATTATTTATTGATTCATCACTGGAATCACTCATTTTTACTAATATTTTTCTTAAAAACTATAGAAATATTTTGACAAGTTATTTTGACGTTTCTATGAAATTGAAAAAAGATTAGTTGGCGGGTACTAAACGCAAATGCTGATTGGTGGATTTCATATACGTTCTAGGATGTATATGAAATCATATCCGTTCAGTTAACCGGAATGGCCTACATTTACATTCTGTAAATTGTGCAGAAAATGGATAATATACATGTGGGTGTAGAAAAAATCATTATAATTTCGTCCACAATTACTTCTCTTTTTTTTTAAATGTTTGTTCAAAAACCTTTATACTTTTCTCAATTATCATTTTTTCTTTTGGAATAGAGACGTACTTCCCCGTTTGTAAGGCAGTCAGGCAGGAGGGTCCTGACATGGGCCGTGTGGAAACAAAACGACCATGTAAGAGGGACTATATTCTAGCCGAAGTACTTGGGCTATACGTACGTTTAGCCCCTATAAATCTCCGGGAAAGGACCAAATCTTTCCGGCTCTGCTTCAGCAGGGCTGGGAGGCTATTGGTTCAATCTTAGTGCATATCTTTCGAGCCTGTTTGGCAAGCAGATATGTTCCTGAGCAGTGGAGACAGGTAAGAGTTGTCTTCATACCCAAGCCCGGTCGTACTAGGTCCTTTAGGCCTATTAGTCTAACATCCTTTCTGCTAAAAACACTGGAGAGGTTAATTGATAGGTATATGAGGGAAAAGGTTGGGCTTAGGCATTCTTTGCACAACAACCAGCATGCGTTCCGGTGTGGCAACTATTGGAACTATAGAACTATAGAAAGCGTGTTACCAATAGATATCGAAGAATAAATGTATTATTCTCACGCTTTACAGTTTTTGATAAATAATTTTCAAAACTTTGTTGTAAAGCGTTGAATAATATATATTTATTCTTCGATATTTATTGGTAACACGCTTTACTTATACGTATACGCTATCTTGGATTGTGCGCAGATGAACCTAGACAGAGGTTATGCGGACCGACGCATAACCATATACACCGACAGTCAGGCGGCAATCAAGGCCCTGAGTGGATATACCATCAACTCAGGGCTTGCTGCTGCATGTCGTGAACGCCTTCCTGACCTAGCATGGCGGAACACAGTGTGGCTAGAATGGATTCCGGCCCACTCTGGTTTTAAAGGCAATGAAGGGGCGGACGCGCTGGCTGTGGAAGGGGCGGCTACCCCTTTTAACGGCCCGGGTCCGACCTTGGGCCTCACAAAACAAACAATTCGTAAGGAGACGAGGAACTGGTTGAGAAACCAGCACCTCGCTCACTGGAGGGCTCTACAGGGTCTCAGGCAGTCCAAGCTCCTAATAAGAGGATGGACTGATGGACATGCTAGAGCTGCTCTAGAACTACCAAGGAGTAGGTTAAAAAAGTTAGCAGGACTCCTAACAGGGCACTGCTGTCTGAGGAAACACCTCTGCAACCTAGGTTTAGAGGAGAGTCTCCTATGTAGGGGTTGCGGCATGGCTGACGAAACGTCGGACCATGTTCTCCTCGTATGTCCACATTGGGCTGTTCTACGCAGGCGAATCTTCGGAGTCCCTGTTATGGCCCCTGGGGACATAAGCAGGGATCCACTGAAGAGGATTGAGTCCTTTATCGAGGGACTCGGCTTCATGGATGCATAAGTAGCAGGAATGGCACAATGGGCCCGCCAGTGGCCTCAGTGCCGGAACCTTGGCTTGAGCTTTTCTTGGCCAAGGTTCGCCTGACTAAATTAGTAGTAGTAATTCTTTTGGAATTGATTATATTAATGAATCTTTAAAATAGAACTGTAATTTTTAAGAAAAAGGAGAAGACAAGAAAACATAGAAACATTGAAAAAATGGTGAACAAAGAGTTGAAATATTCAGTATTATGTTTAGTATTTTAACAATTTAATTTTTGTAAGTTTTAATGTGTCAAACTGAACATAAAATGTTTCAGAACTTTTGCTAATTTCAGTTTCATCCACCTAACTTCTAGTTAAATTCATATGAGTATTAAATTGACTTATTTTATAACGTACTCTGTATTTCTATTTTTAGGTTGTAACACGAGAATATTTTGACGCCAGGGAAAGAGATGGATCACTTGATAACATATCCCTAGATATTGTGAACAATAGGGTGAGTATAGTTTTTCAAATATTGAGAAAAGTACACGTGAGAAACAACGAAATCACCATTGTGTAATGAAAGTAAAATTCGGCATATGTATACAGACAATTTGAAAATTTTTCATCCAGAACGCCATCCGGTGGGTAGAATTGGTAGAATGTGAATTGGTAGAAAGTCATAAGACTGTCAAAAATTATTATACATTTTGTGTGGAAGTTTGGCAAAAAATTATCCAAATTTCAAAAATGTATTTCTGTAAACGTTTGTTTAGAAAAATTGGTACATTTTAGCAGAAGCTTCGTTTTCAAAAAATTTTATATTGTTTTAATTTCAGATAACAGGAACATTATTAACCCAACAACCCGTGGTAGGAACAGTAAGTAGCATTATAAAATTTTTAAATATTAAAAAAAATTATGTTTACCGCATTCCAGCAAACCAAATAATCAATCGATATTGAAAACTGGCTTGTCATTGGCTAGCTTTCAGGGCCTATTTAAATTCATTGTAACATTTTGATTGATTAGCATTTCATTTATTCAATAAAAATAATAATTTTTATGATTCATTGTAATCAGTTTGATGGAAAATTAATTTTGGAGAGGATTAGAAAAAATAATCGATTTTAAAATGTTCCCAATAATTTCACACGTATCCACTTTCTGATTAAAATCCACTGACGGTTTGAAAGGTACTTGCTATATTCCGTTGCAGTAAGATATTTTCTGTACAGAAATTTGAATTATAGATGATACGAACGACTATTATTGTTGTTACGTTTATCTCCCATGTTATTTGTCAAAAGGCATACTTGTTTTCGTTTTGCCGTAGTACCTTTCAAATAAGCACTACATATAAAAATTGAGAGTAACATCCTTCAAAGACCAGATGAGGGCAAAAACCAAACCATGTATTGAAAAAATATTAGATTATTATAGATTTTTGCAAATTTTTCCGTTATCCATGTCACTACAAGAAAATCAGATACAATCTTAGGGTTCAAAACAATGTTTTTCAAGAACGTGTGCAATGTCTTGGCCGTAATAACAGTATTGTTAGATCTTGTTTAAAACATTCAAATTCGGCGCCCTTACAATCAGTCAACCGCTCACGCATGCGCGCCAAAGAGGGCAGGCGTGGAGGAGGGGAACCCGGCATTCGCTGCTTGACATGGGTTGCGAGTAAATCTAAAAAAGAAGAACTCTAACATCAGGTGTGGGGTTACACATGCACTTTCTTAACCTTTAGGTGTTACGTGAAATTTTGCAGTAATAAATAAATGTTTCAAAAAAAGTGTTGTTTCTTGAGGAAATGAAGGTTTTAAAGGCGAAATTTACGTTTTTAAAATGGCAAATTGTCATACTATTGTAAAGTAAAAGTGAGTGATATTGCTTTGGAGTCCTATCAAAGATTATAAAATATATATTTTATTTTGTAATCTTTGGTCCTATTGATTTATACAATCATTTCAAATGATTATTCTTAGTGAATGCAGGGATTGCAAAATGAGTGTTTTTTTTGTGGTCTTTGATGACAAGCGGCAAAATTGGCCACGTGTCCCGTAAATACAAACAATACCCCTTGCCGGCTCATAACAGTAGCCCCGACAGACCGCTTCGCCGATATCGTAAAAAAAACCCGGGCGGCATGATTGAAACCGGATTAAGACAGCCTGAAAAATAAAACTTAAAAGGGAAACATTATTTTTTAATCCTCATTATGTCTAAATACACAAATAACTATTTCAATTCTCAAATCTAGATACAATAATCATTTGAGGACGTTACCCGTCGTAATCTCTGATTATTATACAAATTGTCTTATAGATACTGGCTCAACATGTTAATTAATTAATGAGACACTGGTTAACAAAAAATGAAAACTTAATAAAATTCCGCATATCGTACCGTACGAGTGGTTCGAGAGAACCTATACCATTTACAATTCCTATTTCGTTACAAATGCTTTTGGGGCATTTCTCGATCTCAAATTTGATCTTTTGTACCACACGATCATTCTAATTACGACGTTGCCAAGGATTACTGAGGGAATATATTTTTTTAATCTTTGATGTTGTTATAGGCGAAAAAATATATAAACATTTCAAGTCTTTCAATAATAACGAACAACGTCAGCCGAAAATATGAATTTGATTATTTTTTGAGGTTTCTCGAAACCAATAGACATTTTCAATTCCAGTAATTGATGTACGTTCTAGCCAATCAAAACATTATTACAGTGGGAATAATCTACTTACATTATTCCAGCGAGAATCATTCAATGTATAAAAAATACATTGCTTTTATTGAATGACAGCCGCATGACGGCGTGTTTTCTTGATATGACGCGTCTGTCATACATTTTCAAGAAATATTGGTGAAATATTGAGTCGAGTGATATATATTTGTTGAAATAGACATATAAAATCTTAGAAGTGACTTTCATAGTGTCATCGAATACCACACGACTCACACGAGAGTTCGATGGATTGGGTGGTGATTCTTCAGGCCTTTTCTCAAGCCTGTTGCCGTTTGGCGGTAGTCTCGAGCCCTTTGGGATCTCGTATCTATTGTCTGGCAGCGGGTTTCCCAGGATCTGTCAAACTATTTTCAGTTTACTCCTTTTCGAATGATCTCAAATGAGCCTAGAAAATTTATGGAGTTCCACCTTTTGTACCATCTAATAATGGATTTAATCCGAGATTTAATCTTTTGAAAATAGTTCATGATGATCAGAATGAACCCTTTTTTTGGATATCCGCATATGGTTCGCTATGTTATGAGATATGTTGAACATTGTTTGCTATGTGCTGAACGAAAAAAATCGAACCAGTCTGAAGCAAGATTCCATCACCTCTGCTCCAAAGCCTTTTGAACCTTTTCATACAGTCAATGCTGACTGCCTTTTACCTGGAAATCTTAGAATTATAAGAACCTCGCTAATGCTCTCTAAAAATTTTATCTTCCTTACTCTCAATCTACCTTCACCACCTAAGAAAAAAAAAGCTAAGTTTTTTTTTGCCAACTTCATGAGTAGGTGCATTGGGCACTCCAGCAAAACTAAAACTCATGATGCTGGAACCAATTTCACGTCAAAAAGCTTTAAATCACTTAACACTTGCATGGGTATCGAGGTGCATGTGAGAATCCCTGGTTTACATCGCTCCAATAGTCCAACCTCCGAACAGTGAACATAATAAAGGAGTAAACAGACGTATTATCTGATGCCAACATGAATAATGACAAAGTTTATCCATTTATTCTGCCTGATTCCACAGATATGTTGCCATGTCGCATTATTTAAATGTAATAATCAACCAAAAACTCGAATTATTTTTTTATGGTTCCCAGTATACGCCCTTAAGTACTTGTGTAGTTAAGATGAATGGGTGAAATCGATTTATCTTTGGCAATAGGTATACAAAATGTAATTAATACATCAGTGAATGTTTATAAACAGTATGTCAACTTGAAGGTTTATGTAATTCCGCATTTTCCAGTGAACGTAACAAAACCGCTTATATTGGATGTTGACATTTTTTTTGACAGCTGTTTGTTTTGATTTTTACTAAAAACGTTACAGCTGTTGTATTCAATTGTGTTGGATATTGTAAAGAAATTTCAATGTAGATCAATTAACCCTTTGCAGCCCGAATTTTATTATAAAAAAGAAAACGAGATTTTTATGAAAATTATTTATTACAGTATATTATTAAAACAAATTAAACCAAAATAAACAATGCTGATACTGGAGTATGTCCTGCAGGATGTGGTATCCTCAAGATACCAGTAGGAACATAGAGTAACAAAAAATTAAATGTTGTAAAATAAAAACTATTTAGATAAACTAGATTATTCTTCTTACTTTTTTGCATGGAAATTTTCAAAACAATTCTTGTCATGTTTGAGGCAAAGTCCATCATTGCAAGATGGACATTTCCACTGTTTTCTGCTAACATTTGTCGTTGCACTGCAGTTGGCACATCTCAGAGAAGTGGTTCTTTGAGGCATATGAGATGATTTTGAATGGCGTAGTTCCAAGGGAATATACCTTTTGAATTTACTCACTGGTTTTTTCACCGATGGTCTTCCTCTTTTTACTTGTTCTGGAGCTCCAATGAGACCCCTGATCACACAGAGGCGGAATTCTTTCAAAGAAATGCTCTTGGATTGGCTTCTTAGTTGAAATAGAATGAATGCGTTTACGACACAAGCGTCCACAAAATAGAAAAATATTCTATGCCACCACTTATGTGATTTACGATTCACCTCATAAAGACTTTTCAGCATGTCAAATTTATCGACGTATCCCATATGAGAGTTGTAGAGTACTACCATTTGTGAACATGAAACCTCACTTCGTCTTTTGTCGTAGGCGTAAATCCATCTCCACCGTGTTTTTGAACGTAATATAAATTGGTTTTGGAATACAATCAGATGAATTAGATCCTCAGGAAATAGTTCCGAGAATACATCTGTGGGGCTCTCTGCAGAATTTGGAATATTTGGGCCTGTTGTTCCAATGAATGGATTCGTTTCTGTTACATAACTTTCGTTTTGGGTCCAAAATATAGAGTTATTTCGCTTTGCTAGCCGTACCGCTAGTGGTACATCGTCTTCAGTATCGGATTCCGAGACTTGAGTATTCGGATTCGCGGTTGCTCCATCCTGATCGTTATTTTCGTCTTCAAACACAATATCCATATTCTCAATATCAAAGACATCTTGATTATTTTGTTGCCTCAATTCTTCAACTTCCAATTCATCTCCTAGAACGCTTTCAATATCGGAGGCAATTGACTCCCGGTCACTTGGAATTTCATCCAGAACGGCGAAAACATCATCTTGGGACATACTTTCCAAATGCCTGAAGCTCCACTTTTGATTCTGCATATTGGCAGAATGTTTTACCATTCACACAATGTACGTGCCCGGTGGTCGTGCCACAATACCACGTAAAAAACAGTGATCTACAAAAAAAATTAAATGTTTTCATGCAAATAACAATTGATAGCATGAAACAGACTTCAAAAATATCACTTACCCGCAACTTCCGTAATTATTAATCATATAATAAACAAGAAAAATATTAAAACATGACGATCTGTCAACACTGAATGGCTGCTTCAAATTTGTGATTCACTATTATGTTACTGATGCAATTTGATCCAATCAAATCAGTTCCAAAATAGTAGATGCTTAAGATTATACTATAGGCAACCAATTTTACACACTGGTATCCCTGTGAAACCGCTGGGAAATTTAAAACAAATTTTTATATAGGTGGTCATCCCAGCATACCGACAGTCGTCAAAGGGTTAAGGTACTATTAGTCAAATAATATTAACAAGATGGCGAATCGTTGTGTTCTATGCAAATAAGTAAGGTATACGTGATGTTTACACATCCTTTCACAAATAAGCAGCAAGTTCTGAACATTTCTACAGTTTTATAGTTCTGAAATTACCAGTGTCGTATCATTTGATGTATAAGTACTATTTACTCATTCTAATAAGAATACAAATTTATCTTATTAGGAGAAAATAAACAATGTGTTGTAAGAGATAATAAAAATTTATATATATATAATAAATAAATAAATAAATGAATAAATGTTGTAACCATGGGCGATGCTATTATTATTACGTTTAACTAATGTCAGGAGATATTTAAAAGTTGTTGCAATAAAACATTTACTAATTTTAATTTACTCGGTATAATTGAGAACAAAATAAAACAATATAGTAAATCAAATATTAATAATGTAAAATTAAATAAAATACTTAAGTGATAGGCCAAAGGCCAGATATGAGATGTCGTACCTGAAATTAAAAAGAGATACGGATGAGCAATCAAGTTTACCAAAAGTATTTTTATATTAAAGAAAGTAATCAAAATTTGACATTGGTAACTAAATGAAATCATTATCTTTCCTAGTCATCTTTAACTAGAAAACAAAATTAATAAAGTTGATTCATGTCAAGCCCTTAGTGGTTTCATTTCCATAGTAAAGAACTGACCAACTATCGATCGATAAAAACAGGACAATCACACTGACTATAGCAACAGGAATAATAACCAATCATTCTTGTGCCACAGCAGTGACAAAACTAGCACACTGACCGCAATGTCACTAGCCCGTACAAACCGCAGTTCGACCCCTGGAAAACTGACCACAGTAATCCAAACACAAACGCATACACTGACCGCAATGTACTACGCCGGAACAAACAATATAATATTACTAATCACTTTATTTTTCATTACACCTCGTAGGTAAAACAAAATATACAATAAGTAAATTCTCACATACATTTTAATCACCCTGTAAATTTTAGGAATAAGATTGTCTAAACCAGAGTTAATAGAATTGACTATAAAATATTGATTGATAATAATATTTAATTTATTTAAAGACATAACTTGATTGTGATATAAAACAAATGCTAATGGATAAAACTTAATTACTCAGTGAGAAAACTCACCCTAATCAGCAAACAGCCACAATACACAGAAATTGCACTTAGTCAATAAGTTTAAATTATAAGAATGACAACTAATTTCAACTTCACACAGAAAAGATTTTTAAGATGTTCTTTTTCTTATGCCTGTCTTTGAGATTCTACCAAAGCTGGCTTAGGTAATTCGATATCTTCGTATCTTTAATGTTGTTAACATAAATACAGACTACGACCATTTAGGAATGTGCACATGTCAAGTGTCTGAGTGCTGAATGTTTCGAATTTTAAAATTTTATAGATTTTATATAGGGAGGTAAAAAAATATTCTTACAGTGTTATACATGTTTATAATTGAATATCGACGGCAACTAAAATCCATTCCTCGAGTAATAAATAAATCTAAGATGACTATTTTCAATAAACTTTAATCCTCACACAGCACGGCACTGTTATTGGAATCTGTGACCTTTGCTGTTGTTGTCGTTGAGAATCGATTTAGAGGTTGGCTTCGAACAAGGTGTGTTGTCAGTATTGCCAGTTATTCGTATAATCTGTTTAATAATCGAAGGGTCCAACCGTAACAAGCCTGCTAAGAGCAGAATCGAAAATTTTTCAGATTGGCCGAACAAAGTTTAGAAAATTCAACTAGTAATAATTATCACAAAGCAAAAAAAAAACAAAGGGCTGTTCCCCCTTTGTAAACAATTCCACTAAATTCCGATAAATCTATGCCGTGTTAGATATTGGTAGTAGATTGATGATCTTGGTAACAGATTGACTTCGTTAAACTAATTTACTAACAAATAACCAATCGCAAATACGTGACAGTATTTACATCGTGTTATTCAGTAAATTATTAATTAGAAAATGTGTAATGACCCATCGCAAATATGTGCATGTTGCAATATTTCCATCGTGTCATTCAGTTAATTATTAACTAGAAAATGTAAAATGACCCATCGCAAATATGTGCATGCCGCAGTATTCCCATCGCGCCATTTGTCGAATTATTGTTGTAAATGAAAATTTAACCGTTGACGCCAGTGCCGCTATTCTTGAAATTCCCTGAAATTTTTACTCCCCAGGGAAATGTTGACATTTCTATTCTCACAAAATTTCACTAAATTTCAAAAAGCATTATTCTTGAAATCAGGGAATAGAAATGAGTGAGGAAGAAAGGAAACAGTGTTGACCAAGTTCTCAAAAATGTACCACCAATCAAAACGTACATAATTTTGACAGTGTAAGTAAACTGTGCTGTTTTTGCCATGAATTTTAACCAAATAAGAAGAAGAGGTTTTCAACTTCAACCTAACCTTTTTTGCTTCGCGGCATTTTTGGTTGTGTTTTTGGTTTTGGCCATGGAGGCTAGATAGTTTTGTCGTTTGTCCACTGTGTCCATTAAAAATGAGTACTCAAAAAAAGTAACTAGTGAACAAAATAATATTATGATAGGGTTTCTCAAAGAGAAACCCGAAATGTACATGGGGAGGTTTACTCCCCAATTTACAAAATCTATAGCCAAAATCTCAATTATGGCATCATGCCAATGCAAAAGTTGGTTGAATTCATCCATATTGCACTAATTTACCGAAAAACACTGGAACAAGTCTACAAAAGCCAAGAATAAAATATCCTTATCATTGACAAAAAACAAGCCAACGATAAGTTTTGAGGTTAAATCTAAATATTGTAACATTATTTTAGCTTTTTCTCTCAGTCATGACCAATAGAATAAAATTCCCCTAGGGAGTAATAATTTCCCTCATTTTTCGATAGAAATTTTTCAAGAATACGGCATTTTAAAATTTGAGGGAACCACGCCCACTTTCGATCATTTCCCCTCTGAATTTCTATTCCCACAAATTCAATAGCGGCCCAGACCGGTCTAAGTAATTTCTTCCTTTTGCTCATTTCAGAGATAAAAACAAACAGATAGATGTCGAGTACAGTGTTGCCAAATCTACCATAATTTCGCAAATCTCGACAAAGTCTATTCATTTAGAATCCACATCTACATTACATTAACTTTTACAAAAATACTAAGAAACGTTACTATTTTAGATTGTATTTGAATTTCCTATTACTCATAAATATTAGTAAATGCTTCCAGTTTTTTTGTGGGAATTGAGACTTCTGCATTCCGAGAGCGGAATGATGTCAGTTTGGCCGTGTTAGATCTTGTTTAAAACATTCAAATTCGGCGCCCTTACAATCAGTCAACCGCTCACGCATGCGCGCCAAGGGGGAAAAGTACTTTCCCCACATGTTGCACACTATACTTTTTCTACAACTGCACAAATTTAAAGGATACAAGTAATGTAACTTAATATTTATTTTTATGGTTAGTAAAACAAAAATAACACTAAAGTATTCCATCCCAATACTGTTAAATAATTTTATTTAAAATTATAGTTGATGGTGAAATTTGTACAATTTTGTATGGTCAAATCCTGAACGTCATCTCTTTTCACTGAATTCTCCGTTATATTAATTAATCTGACAGTTTTGTGGCAACTAAGTAGGTATTTAAAGATGACAGAAGCCTACTAAGTTTTTGTCCATTTTATTTGATTCTCCATATAAATGTATGTGGCAAAGTGCCGTGAGAAATAATATTTCTCACAGTATGAGCAATATTTGGTTTTGAAATTAAGTAAGGTATGAGAAATACGTCACTTTTCATAGCAGTTGTAGAAAAAGTAATTTTTCGTTTCATTATCATTTGCATTACCTATACAGCTGCTCTTCCTTTAAGTTAAAATTGGATGTAGACTCGGTACAGGCATAAAACAAACTTCCTGGTTAATAATAATTAGAGAATGGACAAAGATAAGCAAGCAAGCAAGACACATTAATCTAATTAATTTTATCCTTTAAATTCAATTATTATTTTATGTTGTGAGCTTTTGTTTGTTTAATTAGAACATCACTGGAAACGATAGCGACTTCTTGAAGCCAATGCCTACTCCAAAAGTCGATGCGGTAAGTTTTTCAACTTTAGCTTACTTCTAGTGGGGCCTTAAACAATTAAAATAGAATATATCAATAGTGTCTTCACTGTATTTTGATACTATTTTAGATTGGATTTAAAGTGCCGCAATTTGTAGAGAGGTCTACTGCTCGGGAAGAAAAATTCATTAATATGTTATTGCCTTTTCAGCTTAAAAAAAAGTATTCAAGGAAGTGGTAACAATCTTCTCAGTATTATAGCTATGTCTCTTTCAAGTACATTGTGCAATGTCTTTGCCGTAATAACAGTATATTTCTGTATGATTCTAATAATTTTTTTTTAAATTTTAGCCTCAAGTTGAAGGAACTAAAACATTATTAGTCCCAGCACCAGTACAACAAACAACGGGACCAACTATCGAGGTTCTCCACCCTGTAGAAAACAAGGTAAATACCAATGCGGTTAATACTTTAATTTCTCAAAATGGCAATTGCAAATTTCCGAAAAAAGTATGCATGTATGTATGTTTTTGGGGTGGACATTCGGTGAGACCCAAAATATTTATTGTGCCCTTTCTTCAATTCAGTTCCTGAGAGTCTTATTTTTTAAGGAGTTTTATAGAATGTCTGTAGTCTTCAGCTTAGATAAGTATTCCTCTTTTATCTAGTTGTCTTCCAGGTATTGTGCCTGTGATTTTGCAATTATATGAATGAAGGTTTCTTCATCTTCTTCTTCCTTTCCACAGAATCTATATTCTTCCTTTTCCACTAGTTCGATCTTTTTGAGATGTCCATTCAGAAGGCAGCGTCCTGCCAGGACACTGGTCATGCACCGGTTTATGTATTTTTTTGATCCTAGAGCTTCAATAGCTGCTTGACTAACCAACATGATAATAATCCTTTGTCTGCTAAATCGCATTAAAACTTTTCAAATTAACAACCGAATGCGGGCGTGAGAACTAAGTGTCAACCCCTTCAGAAAATGCAGAATAACCTAACAATAACCTCATTTTCTTCATTACAACAAAAATTTAAATACAAAATTGTGTTTATTTACGCTGAAACTATATTACTGATATTCTGTTATAGTCTGAAGTACTCTTTAGCAATTACTAAGCTAAGTTCTTCACTTTCTGGCTAATTGGGCCAATAATCCCGAAAGAAGTGAATATTGATCCGAGGAAGCATCAAGTGATAGGTACCCATTATCCTATTAAAATTCTCTATGTGTCTGGATGCTTTGAGTGAAAGTTTATTGGAAGTGGAATGGAAAAGTGTAGATATATGTAACAACACTTGAATTTATTTTCGGAGTGTAATGGAAAGTAATTTTTCGTTTCATTATCATTTGCATTACCTATACCTACAGCTGCTCTTCATTCAAGTTAAAATTGGATGTAGACTCGGTACATGCATAAAACAAACTTCCTGGTTAATAATAATTAGACAATGGACAAAGATAAGCATGTCTACCTTGTCAAGTTGTCAAGAAAAGGTTACTAGGAAAACCAAAACTGGATTCGATTAGAGTCAATAAGACACATTCATATAATTAATTTTATCATTTAAATTCAATTATTATTTGATGTTGTGAGCTTTTGTTTGTTTAATTAGACCAACGATGGAACCGATACCCACTTGAATCTAATGCCTAGTACTCCAATGCCTAGTACGCCAATGCCTAGTACTCCAATGCCTAGTACGCCAATGCCTAGTACGCCAATGCCTAGTACGCCAATGCCTAGTACTCCAATGCCTAGTACGCCAATGCCTAGTACTCCAATGTCTGGTACTCCTGATGTAACAGAAGAGGGAAACATTTTATCTCCAAGATTCGACGGTAACTTCAAAGTCGATGCGGTAAGTTTTTCAGCTTCAGCTTACTTCTAGTGGGGCCTTCTTGAACAATTAAAATTAAATATATCAATAGTGTCTTCACTGTATTTTGATACTATTTTAGATTGGATTTAAAGTGGTGGGTTATTGTAGTTTTCCACTGCGACATTTCTAGATCTAATGTGATATCATTTAAATTCAATTATTATTTGATGTTGTGAGCTTTTGTTTGTTTAATTAGAACGATGACAACTTCTTGAATCCATTGCCTCCAAAATCCGGCGGTAACGTCAAAGTCGATGCGGTAAGTTTTTCAACTTTAGCTTACTTCTAGTGGGGCTTTAAACAATTAAAATTGAATATATCAGTAGTATCTTCACTATATTTTGATTCTATCTTAGATTGGATTTGAAGTGGTGGGTTATTGTAGTTTTCCACTGCGACATTTCCAGATCTAATGTGATTGTCTAAGTCCACAGTGATTCTTAAATGTAAATTTTGCTGGTTTGTACGTATAAAAACGAATAAGAACGTCCTCAAACTAAGTTTTGTTAAATATCATTTTTCTACTAATTTCAATTCTGGCTAGTTTACTCATGAATCTTTTAACACACAAATTTCAGTAACAGGAGAACCATGCACTTTTTAAAATAGGACTAACTTTATAAAAACAAACATAAAATAATTAAAATTACTTGTAGGTTATCCAAGTAATTAACATTTAATATTGGCTATTAAGACACGAGTATGAAAATTACGACGAGCTGAAGGCGAATACGAGTGTATCAATAACCATTAAATGCGAATTGCATATACTATTTTTCCTACACCCATACTTCAAATTTCATCTTCTGCATGTTCCTTGTGGTGTATTCATGATTGTTTTTGTTATTTATTTTGGGAAATCAAACCACGATCTTTTTTATGTTTTTATTTCAACGTTTCGGTAGCGTTCCAGCTACCGTTATCAAGAATAATTAACTTTTATGAAATTTTGGTCCCTTTCTGACACCAATGAAAAAATTCGACAATTAGACGATCAATGATATTTTGTTTAAAACTGCACAAAATTGTTGTCAAATTTCTAAGGCCTATTCAAAGTAGATTATATTCCTGATAGAATGTGAATAACTAAATATATTTTGTATGACATTCTAACAATATTATAGTCTACTAGGAATGTGATCCAGTGAAGTGCACGCACGGTTTTATTAGGGATAGCGCTTTTTTGCTTATTTCGGAAATGTTGTTAATAAAACGCGTCTGGTGTTACTTTTTTTGTGGGATGATTATTTTTGTTTTAAAATATGTCTAAATCAGTTTTGTGATTTTGTGTATTCGAGTGTGTATTGATTAAGAGCAATTCCAATGATAAATCATAAGAAACCCTGGATAAAAACTTATATTACTCTTCTGATAACGAAGGTAGGTAACTGAGCATAATAAATTTCTCTTTTTAACATTAGTAATAATTTGACTACATTCGGCTGCTACATATTTAGTTGTATTGAGGGCCTCTCTTTGATTTTCCGTCTTTTACTATTGGGCTCTTCCAATATTTTGTGCGCTGAATCCCATTGAACGTGATGCCCGTCTTACCAAGTATATTTGCAAATACCTGACTCCCTATCTTTAATGTACTTTTTATGTTCATTTAAACGGATTTTTAATGGTTCAGATGTTTAACCTAAATAAAATTTGTCACATTCAGAGGATATTAAATATATGCAGATTTTTTAATACTGTTCTTCATTTTTTGGATTAGTTTTGGTTAGTATAGATCTCAACGTATTATTATATTAGAAGCTAGTTCGAATGTTGATTTGAATTACCAATATTATCAAATATTTAATTAATTCAGGTTCTGTCAGATACGTAGTCATTGAAGCATGGGCGTAGAAAAAAGTTGTAACTTTTCTCGACTCTCAAGTATTCAACACTTCATTTTTGTTGAATAAAGAGTGTCAAAAATGTCTTCTCTTTCTTTGCAAAACAAAGCCCAGTTTACTTACCAGGTAGAGTAGGATTGATTATATAATAATGCCATACCTGGAACAGAAAGTTTCGAATTAATACTCTGAAAAAAAAATATTTATATAACTATATCCATGAAATTCAAACTCTTCAATGATTATTCACGTACATATAGAGATAAAATTTTTAATGTAAAAGCGAAGACAAACTGTATATTATTATATTTATTTCAAAATCGGTTTTTTATTTAAAATTATTTATTGTTTTTCAAGTTCCAAACATACGCCATCGGAGATAAGATTCTCATTGGAACGTCAGAAAAACCCAGCAATGGTAAGTACGTTATGATCAAGAACTATACTTTAATTAGGTTATGATATAGTTGTTGAATAATTTAAAACATGTGGGCAGTTCACAAACGGTAGACAAGAAGGGGAAGGATACGAAGCAACGTAGCAACGTAGAAAAATAATAGGAAGGAAGCATTGTATATCTGTTTCATATCTCATTCAATTTTGCTTTATCGACTTGCAAATAATCTTTTCATACTGTTTTTACTCCAGAAACAGTTAACTCTTGGAATGGCAATGGCAATGCTGAAGATATATTCATATTTAAAAAAATATGCAAAACTCTAAGCGAGTTACTGAAACTTTTTTTGGACAATTGCAAGATTTTACTTGCACTCGAGGGATAAATGTTTCATTTCTACTTGCAAGGAGCAGGTGTTCAAATTGGTGGTGAAAATTCCCCAAAGCTTCGTTAATGAGTCAGTTATTTCTAGTGTTCTTTACAATCAACAATTACAGTTAGACTAAGACTAAGAAATGTTTTTTTAGGACACCTTATCGATCAACTTAGTCCAGCACAATCGCCAAATACCAAAATATACACACCAGAAAATTGGCCAACTGCACATCAAACTAGCGAAGAAGAATTAAAACAAGCAATAAATGCCAAATACCATTTTGACTATAAAATTGAAGATGGTATTTTCAATAATTACCAGCAAAGAGAAGAAACCAGAGAAAATGGAGTTGTACGCGGCAGCTATTCTTATGATGATGGTTATGTATTCAGAAGTGTTTCCTATATAGCTGATAGCGATGGATTTAGAATCATCGAGTAAGTATCCATTCACATAGCGTTTGATATTTTTAGTTTCTTTCCTCAAAGCTGCTTCCAACTATCTTAATCACCTTCATCTTTCGATCAATTTTTCTATTGTTTAAGCGATCCATAGTGGTTATGTTTATCCTACAGCTCCTTATCTCATATGTTCCAGTCATGGTACAATTATCTTCTGCTTCTTTTTCATCAACTTGAAAGGAAGTAATGTTTTTTTCATAGCTTGTTAGCCTATATTTTCTTCTTTTCCCTTCAATATCTACAGTTTACTTTAGCTTTGGTTTCCATCCTTTTGCATACAAGAATGATAGTAGATACCTACCTAGTTTTTTTATTATGGTGTATTTAGTAACTTAAATTAAACTGAAAATTGTTCTTGTCGTATTTATTAACATACTTTTTCTTTCAAATTTAGCCAAGGCAGCGCACTTTCAAGAATGAAGGGACCTACTGGTATAGAGAAGGTACATGTTTCAGGAAATGGTGACTCTGTGGATTACCGTATTACTGAAAATGATCTTAACGACTTTAGAAGAAAGGCAAAAATAATAACCGAGAAAACACCATCTGTTTAGTGGTTCAATTTTGTAACAACGCATGATTCCTGGAACATTTTCAAATAAATAAATACAATGTAATTCCTTCAGTTTTATTTATTTATAACAAAGATTGAGTGTTGGTAGAGAAGCATAGTACACCAGCTGTCAAATTGGGTTGTGAAATGGCACATGAGCCGTATCCCATTTGAATTCCGTACTTCTGCGTATTATTTCAACAACTGTAACATTAGGAAGACGAATTAATTTTGATACACTCGTTTAGGTAGTACTCTTGATATCTCGAGTGTCGAAATATGTGCTCTACTCATTTTACTTTCTTAGTATTTATATTAGACAACGCCGCGTAAAAGCAAAAGATATCGAAGTATCAAATGGAAGCAGTAATTAACAAATGCCACGACAGAAATATAAGATAGATTACTCGACCGGTTTCACAGATTAAAATAAATTATAAAAATCTTGTGATTTGTGAAATCGTCCGAGTAATATAATATGTTTTTTCGTCGACCGTGCATTTTTGAGCTAGATTAATGTACACAAAATCATTCATTAATGACCCCTATTAATGAACGATTTTCTATTAATGTGCAATGAATTATTTTTCGATTTATTGAAAGTTGTGCTATACATACTAAATACAAGCTAGCACAAATTTTTTTCAATGAGCATCCGATTTCAATGAAACCATTGCTGTTATTTTGTGTAAATTATGTGCAATGTATGCGCACTAATCAAGATTTTTGTGCACTTATATTTTTTGTTTCATTAAAAGTCGTACTACCTTAAACTCAAACTAGCACAACTTTTTTTCAATTATCATCCGATTTTGTTGTTATTTTGAGCAAATTATGTGCAGGATATGAAGAAATTCATTAAATAACAGATTATTTGGGAAACTTTGTAGTGAAAATGATGAAGAGTATAATCGCTTGCTGCTGCATACGGAAGTACGATGACTCTCGAAAGGTGTTTTTCTGAATCGCTTTTTCTATCTATTTGGCTCAGTATGGGACTTCCTTGAAAACAGAGACGATCAACTGCGTGGAAACTTGATAGCCTCCAAATATGACATCGCTTATTTGACAGACAAGACAAGAAGGGTCAGTTCGTGTCGGTACTTTGATATTGGGTCTACAAATGCGAGACGTCGGCGCCGTATTCCGACTAAATAAGCATGGGTCTAGTATTTTAACTGAGCGACTGATACGGGGGTTAATTGAAATGAATTCGAAAGTACAGATGGGATTTAATTATTTTTAAAGCATTTTTTACTAAAAAGCAAATAAAAATTCAAACATCAAGTCTTTATTACGTACCAACTTTAACATATTTCTTAATATTTACTAAATTGATAAGCAAAGTCATTATTACGTACCAACTTTAACATATTTCTTAATATTTACTAAATTGATAAGCAAAGTTTATACTAATTTTAACTACCCAACCTCAATATAAAAGTGAAAAAGAAATAAGGCAAACTTACAAATATTTCAAGATACATAAATACATTTTTTATAAATTCTGTAAAATTGTTAATTTTATATTTGGTTCTATTTTTTTTCCTTTTATCCGTTCTTTAATTTCACGATTAACAAATTTTAACGTAAAATGTATTCGCATTCTAATATATAGAGATAAAAAGTATTCATAAGGAACATATTCACATGGATGTGTAAAAGTTTCTACTTCGGGCATCGAAAATATAATCTTTCCATTTTTTTGTTTATTGTTGCAGCCATCTACACAAAACATCACCGGTATTTTTAATGTATAAAATTCGCTCACAATACTGAATTGTTCATTACTGAAAATAATGAAAAAAGCGTAGAGTCCTTTGTGTCATATATTCATTCATACTGACTTCACTCGTAGAACTCACAACTAATGACAAATTAAAAGTAAAATTCAGAAATGGATACCAGGAGTTCTGGCTCCAAAAATCAATATCAGGGCTAAGTTCGAGAACATCGCACTAGTATGAAATTCACTTATTTTTGTGTCCGAGAACTCTTAAGCGTCTTCTTGTTGTGTACTCCCCCACAGTCCGAGAACTCCTTAGAGCGACACTCGAGCGTCGCTCAAATTACACCAGTCCCGACTCGGTTAGAAATCGCACCTGTCAGTTTGGTTTGTATATTTTGGGGTTAGAATTTAGATTGGTATGTATGACTATGTATGTTTATTAAATTTTTAATTTAAAAATAAATTCATGTCCTATGAAGAAGCATATTATACGTGGTATTAGGTTTACAGAATTAAGAAACAGTTTTCTGGAATTCAAAATTTAGGGTTAAAAGACGATTTATCAAAAAAATCCCAAAATCTAACACTCAAATTTATCAACTTTAATGGTCAATTTATACTTCGAAAACTTTTCACCTAACACTAAGGGCTATCTCTTATGAACTACCACTATCCAATTTCACATGTGTATTAAATTCATACTTTACATAGTTCATAGTGCTTAATGCAAAAGTTTGAAGTAGTATGAACAGATACAGGTGAAATTAGGTAGTTAACTTGTTAGTGGTAGTTTATATGTGATAATCCTGAGTGTTAGGTCACAATTTTTCGAAGTATGAATTGACTATTAATTTCCTTCTATTCAAATTTAAAATATTGATAAGCTTATTTGTGGTAGATTGGCGTGCTTAAATGGTTTTTTAAATTTTTCCGTTTAAAACTCTTGGCTAGTTATAAATATTTGAAACCTCCCATTAGGTTTAGACATAAACACTGATATAATTATAAAACTGGCGGTGATGTGACGTTTCTGATAACTGTCTTTCTTTTAGCAAATACTTTATTAATTTAGCTGTAATTTTGGCTAAACCCAGGAGGGGTTTAAATATTCAGACCTAGATTTAGCGTGAATTATGTGGTTTATTTTTTGCAATATCTAAAAGACTAATATAAACTTTTATTTAATAACAATTAGAATTCTCCCCATGAGGATCTTAACTAATGTCTGGTAATTTTTGCCAAGTTTTTACTATTATTTATGTTCCAAGTTTTCATATGTTTCAATTTTTAGTAACAAATAATAATATGGAATTAATCAACAACTGCCATATATACTGGTCGAGGAAAATGGGAAAGCAATTTAGGATGAATCTGGTGATTGGTTAGTTATGGATGTCATAGGTACATATTAACTTTTGTTTTTTAACTTGTTTAGATTGTTTTACTTGTAAACTTAAATCTAAATTAGATAGCACATATATCCATAGCCATGAACCCATAGTGCCTTACGTTACGGCAGGACCTTTGAGCCGTTCAGCCGGCACTATAAGACTATTGATAGATACTATCCAAAATATATAAGATTATTCCCTTTGTATTAGTATCAGATTTTAGTTTACTGTGTTTCTTGCTTTATTTATTTTGAATGTTTTTTTTTCTATTTTTTTGTTATTGTTATATGAAACTATTGCATATAAAATGTATTTCATTTCACTCCGACCTCTGAGCCACCCAGCAATACTTATTTATGTGGGCAAATGGGATAGAACCGCAATCTTAAGTCTTATCAGTTTATATAAAGAAAATAATTATGATTTGTTCAAAAGCACTACATTTAAAAATGAGAATGTTTGGAACATAATCACCAAAAAACTAAATGAACAGGGTTATTCATACACAAAGACCCAAGTTGAAAATAAATTTAAATACCTCAAGCAGGTACTTAAAAAAGAAAGATAATATGGGAACAAAATCAACCGGCCAAAGCCCAGTGGTATTTGATTATCTAATAGAGTTTGATGAAATACTTGGTTCAAAGCCTAATGTGAAGCCATTGAGTATTGCTTCTTCGTCCTTAAGTTGTAATAGTGAAAGTGCCAGTGATGAACCAGAAAGAAAAAAAAGGAAAACGTCAAAATTTGAACATAATGTAAACAATTGGAAAATTGATTTTGAAGAAAGAGAGCAACGGAAAGGAGAAGCTAGAGAACGTCGGCACCAGGAAAGAATGTCCTCTGCGCAAAAGTCTATTGATACATATGAAAAATTAATGTCCAAATTAATTGATAAACTATAATTATATCTGTTTCATTTTTTAAATGTGCAATTATTATTTAAGTATGGGTTTTTACTGTTATTAGTTTAATTTGGACCAATAGATATTTTCTTTATTTGACGAGCTAGAAAAAGTTTAAATTAGGAGAGTTGTAGCGGTTTTCTGGACTGTTAGGAAATGTAGATAGAAAAAAAAACAACGTCGAATTAAAGTGTTACAAACTTGTTTTTTTCTCTCTAATGGAACACCTAGTATATTTTGGGATTTTTATATTCTACACTAAAAAATCGACACATTTCCTGTTAAGGTATATGTTATTTTTGTTTTTCAGCATTAAATAAATAGATTTAAGAAACTTTTATTTACTTTACCTTGGGTACATTTTTCACATAAAATAATAGTACACATTGATAGTAACACTGACATAACGTTTACTAAAGCTAGTCCGAAATTCTAAATATTTAGACGTCTTACATAAATTTTGGTAAATATACATTTATGCTTCAGTTTAATTAAGACTATCTAAATAAATAAGTGGTTAGGTGACAATACTTCATGATAATGCTTTTGTACTGGTGCATCCAAATAAAAGCACAGACTTTATAACTTTTTAATTTTAAACATGGAAAAAATATTAAATATAAGAGTTTTGGGGATTTTTATGGGTTATTAATATATCTGATTAGAAAAACAATTGAGTATCAAATCAAAAATATAGATAGTATAATAGTTATTTAATCAACAAGTGTATTAATGAGGGCCATTAACAATCGAGATCATTTAACGCATGAGCAGAGCGAGTGCGTTAATGTTCGAGATTGTTAATTGCCCTTTTAATACTCGTGTTAGTTACAAAGCTTTTCCGTCGACTGTATAAGTTGTACTCGTTTTTCTCAATATTTAAAAACTAAAAATATCTATTTGTTTCATAGGTAAGTACTGTCAAAAATAAATAATGACATTGAAATGTCACAGAGGAGGTCGCCGGTTCAAATGTCACTGTTTTCGTTTTTCTCAAATTATATTTTGGATGTTTCATTGTTTCAACACTAATAATATTATTATAATTTTGTAGAATAATAAAATAAAAACGATATGTAAGTCAAAAACTAGAAGTATTCTATACTAGGATTCATTTTTAAAGGTGTTATTGATGTTTGGTTGCTTACACCACAGGTAACTGTCAATATAAATATAATGTATAAGATGTGCGTTGGGTTGCCTGTAGTAAAATCGTTGATTAATGTAAATCATGCATTAATAGGGGTCATTAATGTATGATTTTGTATAATTTTAAGAACGTTAATAGCATATGTTAATACACGGTCGACGGAAAAGTATATATATATATTTATATATATATATATATATATATATATATATATATATATATATATATAAATAGATTATATATTTTTTGGGTTATTTGAAGAAACTAAAAACAAAATTCTAACTAAATACCTACAAACAAAACACGTTCTACTATTTTCTTGCAATGGTAGTGTGTTCAATAATATGGATCAATTTCTTTGCCTTTCTTCATATAAATTTCTACAAATAAGACTTCTTTTATGTTGTGCTGCTGCATTTTGGTCTCTGTTTGCATGTCTATCCACCATTCGATATTCTAAATCTTCATTTTGTACATTTGCCCTTCCCGCTGCTACATACTCTTCAATAAATAAATCTGCATGATCCAAGCAAATATTATGAAGGATGCAGCATGCCAAAACTACTGCCGGTATAAAATCAGTTTTAACAATATCCAAGTATTTTAAACGCCTGAACCTTCCGAAAAGTAAACCAAAAGCTCTTTCAATAACCCTTCTAGCTTTGGCATGGCTAATATTAAAATGACTTTCAGCAGCTGTTAACCTTCTGATTTCAAGGTATGGTGGAATAGATTCAAGGGGGGTAGTGAAAATGAGGGAGATAAGGCCGGTAGAGAAGTGGGAGGTAGAGGATTGGGGGAACCACATTAAAGTGAGAAAAGCCCCAGGGATAGATGGCCTGAGGGGTGATATGGTGAAGAGGCTGTTGGATGACAATAGGGAGTACTTCTGGGAACTATTCAACAGGGTGCTGAGTGAGGAGGAGTTCCCGGAAGGATGGAAGGTAGCCAGGGTGCTACTAATGAAGAAGGCGGGTAGAGAGGGGAAGCGGGCGGGGGACTATAGGCCTATCAGCCTGCTGTGTGGTATGGGTAAATTGATGGAGGGGATAATAAGGGATAGGATTGAGGAGGAAGTTGGTAGGAATGGGGGTTTTAGGGTAAACCAGCACGGGTTCACGAAGGGGAAATCTTGCATCTCGGCACTGAGCAAGGTGATGGGTTTGGTGGAAAGAGCTAGGGAGGGCAGCTGGAGGAAGAAGAAATTGACCCTACTCGTGTTCTTCGACGTCGGGAACGCGTTCAACAGTGTCAGCAAACGGGCAGTGTTGAGCGCGTTGCTGAGGCTTGGAGTGGAGCAGGGGTTGGTTAACCTGGTGGAGGACTACCTGACGGGGCGTGTGATTGTAGACTCCAGAGGGAGGAGATATGAGATGGAGGCTGGAGTGCCTCAGGGCTCGGTTCTTGGACCGACGCTCTGGAAGTGTGTGTTTGATGAGGTTTGTGGGATAGTATGTGAAGAGGGATGTGAGATTACGGTGTATGCGGATGATGTGTGTCTGGTATGTACGGCAAAGGGAGAGGCGGAGATAGAAAGAAAGGCGGAGAGAATGTGCAGGAAGATTGTGGAGAAGATAGAGCGGTGCGGACTGGAAGTGGCGGAAGATAAGACGGTGGGGTTGCTAGTGAAGGGACGGAGCAGGGCAAGGGAAGTGGGGGTGATGGTTAAGGGAAGGAGAATTCGCATGGAGGAGTCTGTGAAATACCTAGGGGTGTGGTTGGATAGCCAATTATCCTTCAAAACCCATATGGTAAAGGCGGCAGAGAAGGGTAAAGTGAGGGCAGCATGGCTGGGGAGATTGATGTGTAATGTGAAAGGGCCGGGAGAGTGGAAGAGGAGGGTAATTGGTAGGACGATAGAGCAGAGTATGCTGTATGGTGCGGAGGTGTGGGGTGAAAGAGCGGGGGTGAATGTGAGGGTTAGGCCACTTCTGCGGGTGCAGAGAGGGATACTGCTGAGGGTGGTGCAGGGGTACAGGACAGTGGGTGGACTGGCAGCAGCGGTGCTGGCAAGGTCCTACTCATTGGACGTGTTGGCTAGAGCTAGGAGCAAACGCTGGAGGGGTGCGACCAAAAAAGAGGTACAGGAATGGATGAAGGAGGAAATGGAGAGAAGGTGGGAGGAGTATGAGGGCGCGCTAAAAGGAGCGATTGGGAATAGGAGAAATTGGATGGACCGGAAATTCGGGGAGGTGAACTACTTCTTGACACAAGTGCTCACTGGACATGGGTCGAGAGTAGGGTACCTCCACAATATTGGGAAACGAGAGACTGGTGTGTGCGAGAGGTGTGAAGTGGAGGATGATGTGGGGCATTTGTTTAGATGCTGGAGGAACGAAGAAGTGCTGAAGAAGTTGGGAGAGGAAACTAGGGGAGGCGGTGTACTGGGAGAACATGGTGGAGATAATGTTGAGGGGGGAGGAGGAATTGATGGAGGTGAGTGGAGTAGTAGAGAGCATGGTAAGGGGGAGAGAAGGACTCGATATGGCATGAGAGGCAGGAGTGATAGGAGGGAGAAGATGACGGTGTGAGCGGAGAGTGTGCGAGGGACCGCCGCCTGTCTCGAAGTATGCTAGGGTAGTGATTCCGAGGCGGGGGTAACGGCGAGTTTGAGGTGGGTTTGGTTGGTAGGCATCTCCTTGGGGATGAGTCCAACAATGTTTGGGTCCTGGACCCATTCGAACATGAGTTTCCCATCTCGGCAAGAAAAAAAAAAGGTATGGTGGAATACACCATGTTTTAAAGGGATAAGCTTTATCACCTAGTATAAAATCTTCATTGTTAAAATATCCTTCTACATTTTCCTCTATATTCTTATATATATATAACATATATATATGATTGGCTGAATATTCTGCGATCACTAACTGAACCTGGATACCCAATGAATGAGTCAGTAAATTTCAGGCTCGGCTCTGCAATGCATTGCAAAGTATATGCATAAGAACATTTTCTTGTATTAAAAACTTCACTTTTGGTGCTTTTATAGGAACATATGTTCCATCAACAGCTCCAATTACATTTTGAAGGGCAGCAAATGATCGAAATTCATTTTTAATTCTCTCAACAACTTCCCCCCTTGGCCACTTAATGATCTGACTTCCAAGTTGATTTATTGCAGGTATTATTCTAAAAAATGCATCTGACAAAGAAGATTTTCCTAAATTAAACTGACTTCCCACAGACCTAAAATCAAAGAAAAAATAAACTTGACTGAGTGAGGAACTAGATCACCAAAATAAGACATAAACAGCTCTTGGGAATATCTAAGCACCTAAACTACAATATTTCATTTATCTGTGCCTATTTTGGGTTAATTATCTTGATTGAACTGGAATGATATTGTAAAATAAAAATAAAATATAGTAATGACCTTACCTGTAAGAATCAGTGGTTGCTAACAGCTAAATAACTCCCAAAATTTGTTTTTCAACATTTTTAAGGGGATGCACAGTATGATAATTGTTTTCTCCACGATCATCACAGAATTTGCTAATTCCGATATCAAATTTAATTACAGAATGCTGGAATTCTCTCTCTTGAGATTGAAGAAATATTCTGCAACACCTCTGCCCCCATGCAATTTAAATGTATTTACATTCTCTCTCTAGTGATAGAATAATATTCTCACACTGGTTAGCAATAATATCATTAGTCTTGACGCATTTGATTGTCATCGTAGTGTCAAAACTTGAGTGTCAAGTATCAAAATTATTGCTGTCACATTGAGTGTTTATCTAATATAATTGTGATTGAGTTCTGTAATATAAATTATCTTTTGTTCATTTCCATTGAAAATCTTTTATCGTGGAGAAAGTATGGTCTGCTACTCGGTTAGAATGAAAATTCGATGCGAGTGGAAATTTCAGAGCGCGAGCCGAAGGCGAGTGTGAGGAACCACGAACCTTGTTACAGAATATACTATTCCAGAATCGGTACTACTTTCTGGCATAGAACTTGAAAAGCCTCTGGTGTCATTCTAAAATTCATCTGAAACTCCTTAAAAGAATACCTGGGAATAACTCCTTCAAAGTAATCTTCACACCTTAGATGTGTTCTTTTCCACGGTTGCAACTTTGACCCAATTTCGGATATTAAAGAGATTTCCATTTCATTATCCGACTCGCTTTCTGAGTCGGAATGTATCCCTTCAGGCAACTGTTTTCCCAATGTAAGCGCAATCAATGCGACACGTTTTTTATCCATATTATCTACTCTCCATTTAAAATAGAAAAACTTAAAAGTTGAACAATAATATTTAAAAAAGTATGGTTATAGTTAACAACCACAGGAAGATAAATCCGTTCGAGAACTCATTCGATGGAGCGTCGCACTACTATCGCCCTTTACCCCCACCAATCAAGTGCAAAATTTCAACCAGTGTGACGTTCTCGAACGCACCCCAGCTCTCCACACTGGATTGTGAGAAATAGTACAGAAATTTTCAATTGCGTTTCCTTCATCATATTTGGCTTAGCGTGGGTTTAGTGTAGTGGCACTGAGAAAACTAATAGACTGCAGATCACTGAGCCTGGTGATTTGCGACCGATATTATCTAAATTGAAACCTGATATTATCAAATTGTTAATTACAGTTTCCTGTGAAAATTGTCATATTTTAGTGAAGCGTGTTATCAATAGATGTCGAAGATAATAGTTTAATACCATTATAACGCATTACAAAGTTTTTGAAAAATATTTTTCACTAAGAAGCAACAACTACTTCTTGGGCTATATGCCCCGTCAGACATTGAATTACACTTCTAAAGTAAACGGGGTTGGTATATCTGCAAGATAGAACCAACCATTCTGGTTGGTTCTATCTATTATATCTATCTATCTATCTTTACATAAATTACATACATAAATAATCAGGTTATGGCTGATTCTGAAAAAAAGTCGAAATTGATGTCCTTGATCATTTTTATAAATCAGGATCGTCAATTATGACGAGTTTTTTTTTTAATAAAACGACTGTACTAGATCTACGAATGTATGAAACAAATTTATTTTTTATATGATAAACAACAAAGATTTGTCCAAGAAAGTACCCTGAAAATCATTCCCTCACTATGTCCCAAGCGCTAAATTTGAAGATAATTATTAACTTAAAACGTAAAATTCCTAACAAATTGTTTATTATCATATATTTTACTTATATATGATAGTATTGACGATACCTATATGAGTTCATAGTTTCATAAATGCGAATGGAAATATTTTTAAATATAATTCAAAATTTGTCCTTGAAAAAAGTATCATTCCCTCACCGTTTTGTAACAGTGTGATTGGAGCAATACTGTAGGGCCTACCAACTCTCACTTTAATTTTTTTTGTAGTTGGCAACATTGCCCTTGAGAACATACACTAGAGTGGACAATTGAAGAAATGACGTTTTCTTAACATCAATTTGACAATAAGTTTTGTGAATATTACATTTTTTAATGTCATTTCCTCGTGTAATGTTATTAAAAGCATTCTTTTATTTAATAATCATAGCATATTTTTATATTTTCGGTAGTAATAAAGTACCGTTTACAATTCGTAAGAAAGTAAGGTTATGTTCCTAAGTTTGTTGCAATTTTGTTTCGTTTTGTCATTCCCTCATAAAATATTTTAATGACGGAATGATATCGGTGAGGGAATGATTTATTTTCTAATAAATATAGAATACTTATGTTTGTTTGATTGGTTTCAGTATCCTGAACGTCTATAATGTCGAGAAGTAGAAAATCAACCGCTGCAGAAGCAAAGCTAAAGAAAAAGGAGTATGACAGAAAGCGAAGAGAAAAATTAAAAAATTGTCCTGAAAGTTTGGAGATACTTAGAGAGAAAGAAAGACTCAAGTATTTAAAGAAGAAGGGAAAAGGTCAGGTCAAGTCTGTAAGTGCTATGAGTTCAAGAGAAAGAAGGCAGAAACAGAAACAATGACGATTAAACAGTTCAAAATACAGGGAGAAGAATCAAAATGTGCGTAAAAATCTAGAAAGGTTGATGAATGAGACACCACCTGCCAGACCAGTTGCACCAGCAAAACCTAGTTCACGAGTAAATGCTGTTAAAAACGAAACTGTTGCTTTACGACGAAGGCGTCAACTAAGAAATCGACGAGCAATATTGTATGGAAGAATAGCAAGTTAGAAAAAAATTTAAAAGAAGAGGTTAGGAAGAGCGAAAAATATGGAAAAAAGTACTCGCGGTTAAATGACCGAATAAACACATCTTCACCTGAGGCAAAGGTCAAAACCCAGATAAAGAATACAAAGTTACCCGAGACGGTTAAAAAAAACTTATATTTTCTGAAATCATCACTAAACAATTAGCACAATCCTATGCAAACCTAAAGACTCAAAAAAATAAACAAGCATACTATAAAATTTTTAATTTAGATCCTTTAAAAAAACACAAACTTATGCATTATTCTAAAACCTTTTTCAAAAATCAAAATTACAAAACAGGTAGAAACAAAAAACTTAAATCAAAAATTTTAAAAGTGAAACACGATATTATTGATTTCTTGGAGAAAGATGAAAACTCTCGAATGTGTCCGGGAAAGAGGGATTTTGTTATATCTGGAAAATTACTAAAACAAAAGCGTCTGTTAACTGATAATATGCGCAATTTGCATAAAAAATTTTCAACGTATGAAAAAAATGGAGAGACAAAAACAGTGCGTAAACCTTTGAAGAAGGAAATAACTGTTACTTTGAAGGAACTTGTTTTAGTATTAGAAGAGACATTAAAATCATTCTTACTACATGCAGGAAATATTGCACACCAGTATCAAATGATGACACAGTTAAAAAAAAATTGTCAACAAATGAAGTGCTCATCCACATTGATTTTAGCGAAAATTATTGTTGCAAATACTGGGAAGAAATTCAAGCAGTTCACTTTGGTGGTGGTCGGCAGCAAGTTACGCTCCATACTAGCGTGTTATATTTGAAAAATCCTGATGATACTGTAAAAACGCAATCTTTATGTACTCTCTCTGATAATAGTCGACATGACTCAATAGCAGTGTGGGCTCATCTTAAACCAATATTCGATTGGCTTAAAAATCAAAGACCGAACATCCATACTGTTCACATTCTAAGTGACAGCCCAGTTAACCAGTACAAAAACAAATTTGTTTTTCACATTGTTTCTCATCATTTAAAATATTTTTTGCCAGGTATAAACAATTTTACTTGGAACTATTCTGAACCTGGTCATGGTAAAGGAGCACCAGATAGTGTTGGTGGCACCTTAAAGAGGTCAGCCGACCAAGCCGTGGCTGAAGGGAAAGATGTGACAGATTTAAATGAGTTGAAAAATATTCTGAGTTCAAAGTGTCCCTCAATAATGCTTATTGAGGTAAGTACAGCGGAAATCAATAATACGGATAACTTTTCCTGGTACTCAAAAAATAAGACAATTTGTGTTCTCAAATGATGTGCTTGAATTTAGAACTCTATCTTGTTTTGACTGCGTTGGAAAATGCCAACATTTTCATCTTGGTTACTATAAAACTTTTGAAGTATCGGATAAGGACACACCTGCAGTATCAACGCGACGTAAAAGAAAAGAAGTTAAAGTAGAAAGTAATGTGAAGATATCGAAGATTACTCCTTCTCAAAAAAAAAACCTATGGATATAAAGCTGGTGACTATGTCCTTATAACATGGAATAACGAAGTCTATCCTGGTAAAATTATTTCATTATCTGATGATGGGGCTTTAGTACGGTGTATGAAGAAAGGATCAAAATGCTGGATGTGGCCGACAGTTAAAGATGAAGAACTTTATGCTTGGCCTGACGTTCTTCGAATGATTAAATCCCCAAAGTTACTCAGTCGAGGTTGTTATTTTGTTAAAGAAGTCGATGAGATAAAATAAAAACTTTAAGAAGGTGAAAATAACTAATAGTCCAGGAAATATAGAGTTGGGAGCATTGTTTCCATCAAAGTGGATGATTGTGAGTGAATAGAGGGCAAAATTGATGTAGAATAAGATGCACTTTTCCCGATCTTCGAAATCGTTTGGCAAAAAAATTTTCTGGGGTGAGTATGGTGCGATTTGAGTAAAAATAACGTTTTTCTTGTATATCTTTTCACCCCTCAATTTTACAATAAAAACGTTAAGAACTTTTCTTTTCCTCTTCAAAAGATCTACAAAACTAGACTTTGCACGTCAAAAAAATATTAATTAGGTCCGAAGTTATGAGCAAATAACCATTAATTACAATATTATTAATAAACAAATTAAAAACCCGATATTATTATCATGACGTCTTTATATTACACCTAATTATGCCCTCACATGTACAAATAACGTGTACAAAATCTGGAATCTGTAACTTGATTAGTTTGCAAATTATGTTGTTATAAACAAATTTATTTATTCTAGCCCTGTACAACATTGCCCATCACCCGTATTTATGCGGTTTGCTTTGTTGGCAGATGTCACTGTGATAAGTCATGTGTCGTTATTATTTTTCAAAAATATGCAATTCCGCGGCCGTGGGAATGATTATTTAAAACGACCTTAGTTGCAAAATGCAATATACCGCGTGCTCAACGAATTTTGCACTATATTATTACGTACATTGATAGAGCATAAAAAAAGCTGTAATCTGAAAAAAGATTCGTTTAGATTGCTTGAAAAACAACGGAGTAACAAACCGTCAAAGTTAAAGGCTCATTGTACAACAATTTCGAGGTGCAGCGAAAAAAAAAATATAT